>JACDJE010000036.1:2002990-2316236 GCA_016647715.1 Pavo muticus
GGCCGCGGGAGCGGCGCGCGGCAGAAGTTGCTGCGGCTGCGGGACGGCGCTGGCTGAGCCCCTGTGCGCCGGCCGCTCGGTGCACGGGGCGGGGCGGGGATGAGGGGGGGCGCTGGAAGGCGGCGGTGGCTGCTGCTGCTGCTGCTGTTGCAAACTCCGGCTGTGAAAAGTAGCAGGGCTGCGGCGGCAGGGCTGCCTGGCGTTTGTCCCCCCGGTGCCGTGCTTCCCGTCGCGAGGGATGGCCGGGAGAGCCGCGCCGTGCCAACCGCCCGCCCCCGGCGCGGAGGTGTCGGAGGGGGGGGTGTCCTCCCATTGATCCTTCGGGCAGTGCTGTGTGCCAGGTAACGTGCTTCGCCGCGAGCGCGCACCCCGAGTTTGCCGCGTGTCTGTCCGTCTGTCTGTCCGGCGTCTCGCGGCGCACCCAAGGTCAGGAACGAGCCGGGCGGCACGGGCTGCCTGCTGACCTCTGCGACCTGCGCTTCGCTTTGAAACAAACCCGGTGTTCTGTGAGGGAAGGCGCGCAGAGCGTGCCCGCTGCGGGCACCTGTGGGCAGGTGTGAGGGACGGGGCGCGGGGACGGAGCTGCCGCCGCTGTGAAACCCGGAAACTTTTTTTTCCCCCCGATTGCAGCGTTTAAAAGCGTTTTCTGAGGAATCGGAAATAAACACTGCTCGTGAGTAAGCTGCCTCGCCGTGATCGAGTTTCACAGATCCCTTTTCACTCCGATAATGGAAGAGCAGAAAAGCTGTTGAGCTCCATCTGTATGCATTAGAGGAGGTGGCTGATGTGTACCCTGGGGCCATATTATTTGCTATTTCATTACTTCTGGATCAGTAATGACATTCGGGAGAACTGTATGTGTAGCGACTGCTTTCTAGGGACGTCCCTTCACTAGAAAGCTCTCCGATAAGGATCGCGGTGCTGATGTGCGTCTGCTGACACGCTGCCCTGGTAGGAGGCACTCGCGCTGCTCGTGCCTGCTGCTGGCAGCGCACAAGTTGTGGGGTTTGCTGGCAGCAGCGTGGCTTTGTGGGGAATCCCGGAGCTCTCCTCGTGCTTCGGTATCCATGTTTTTGTTTTTTTTTTTTTCCTTCGTTTTGCCTTACCGGCTTTCAGGCTGGTACATCTTGCCTTCAGAAGCAGGGCCGTCCAGCAGAGCGGCAGAGCTTTCCTGCCTGCTTCCAGCGCTCGCTCCTTCTGTTTGCGCGGAGCTGTCACCGCGGCTGGCAGCAGGAGAGCGTGCGGGGAGGCAGAGCTGGAGCGGGCGGAACGTGCCCGGCGCTGCAGGTACCGCGCCAGGCTGCTGGGAGGCGCGAGGGGGTCTGGGTGCCGCGCTGAGGCAGCTTTGGGTTCCCCGCCGCTGTCGGCTGGTGGGAAGGGAAGGATGGAAGATGTGCTGTGATGGGAACTTTCCCACCCAGGTGTCCAAGGCAAATGAGCTTGTTGGGCTGCGCAGGCTGGAAGCAAAGAGTAGGATAAGTAAATAATGCAAATTATAAATATCCTGAGTTGGCAGTGCTGCAGCGGCAACACAGATGCATGTCTGTTCTGCCTTCCTGCCCTGCGATGCTTCTTGCACTCACCCACCTTAGCTGGAAGGGATTATGAAAGCTGAGCAACAGGGATGCTGTTGTCGATTAACAAGGCGGTGGAAATGCCTCCAGGCTGTTGCTCAGCAAGGTGAGCTCTCTGTTGCAGGTATACTCTGTGCTTTATCAGTGTGTGTTGTACTGGGGTCAGTGCTATTGATGGGATGGATGAGGAGAAACTGCTTGAGCCTTGAGACTGAAGGAGGAACTTGAGGTGCTCTGTAGGTAATGGATGATGTCCTGCCAGGTTATGTTCAACAAGTGTGTGGCTGGGCTATCAGTTGTTAGGAACTTTCTTGAGTCTTGGGCTTATTTTATTATTGGGTGACAAAAGCATGGTTTTCCCAAAACATGGCATTGCTGTTAATGAATGCACTAGGAAAGGAGATGAAGATTTCCCCTGTTCTAGCCATAGCTTGCAGGCTCCTGTGCTATCAGTGCACCTGAGGAGGAGAGCAGCTGGGAACAACCGGGAGTGGGTGCTGATATGATTTGCTGCCAGCTGGGGGTGTTTAGAGGCTGCAGGTGGGCTGTCCTGTCTTGTTGTAGAGTCTCATAATACGACAGAATCTGGCTTCCTGGCTAAAAACCTGTGTGCTGTTGTGGAACTGCTACATCCTGGGTACTTCCACACCTGAGTTCGTTCCTGAGGTGGCATTTGGGATGTTAGTGGCGTTACCTGTTTGGCTGTTTGCCTCAAGAACACAGGAGGGTCGGCTGTGAGGAGGAGGAGTTGGGATTGCCAGAGCTCTGGTGGCTGTGTCCTGTCACATCCAGACCTGCATCCAGGCTGGTGGCAAGGTGGGTGCTGTGGTAGGAGAAACAGGCGAAGCACCTCAGATAAAATAATGTGCTGTTGATCTGAGAAACCCTAGGGAATTGTGCCAGGAGACAGCAAAAAAGTTGTGTTGGTCGAGTTAACCAGGAGCTCCGAGTGTTGCTGTGCTCTCTGTGAGCTGCAGAAGCCCGTGCTCTGTGTCACTGACAGCGTTCTGCTGCGCTTCTGGCTCTGAGCAGATGGCTTGCTCTGTGCTGTCCAGGCTGGAACATGAAATGCTAAAAGCTTATGCTAGCCCAGGGCACGCTGCTTACCATAAGTGTGCTGGTAATGTTCTTTCTGTTCCTTTTTGAGTGCACTTCCTTGAGTCATCTTTAGGCATTTCTTTGTATTTCTGCTGTGCTTAGTTTTAAACTCTTGAGTATTAAGGACGTGCTGCATCACTTTTCTTTGCAATGCTTTTAGTTGTACTTCCTTTCTATGATTTTTATTTGCTAAGCTTTTATTATTTTGATTGAAACAAGATCTTCTGCTTTTTTTTTTTTTTTTTTTTTAAAGCTTTTCATTGCTTCTCTCTCTTCTCACAGACCTTGTTACATGCATGGTGTGTTGTCTGCTTAGGCTGTCCGCATGCAATGGGCTTCCCGTGCATGTGCTGGGCAGTTTGGGACAGCACTGAAGGAGGAGGCAGCAAGTGTTTCTGAAGTGCTGAAGACTGAAGTAACGTGGCAGCCTTCTGTTCTCATCCTTGCTCTGGGTAATGGACAGAAGGCCGCTTGTCTGGCACAGCCTTATGAAAGGAATATGGCCCCAAGCGGTCTCCTTGGTTGTTGGGTGGAGCTGAGGCAGGTTTTGATCCATCTCCCACAGTGGCCGATAATTCACGTTGGTGTTCCAGCATGCAGCAAAAACAGCCTGGCTTTCTGTCTGTCTGTGAACAGGTGATTGGGTAGAGAACTCACCATCGCAGGGTTTGTAGGAGTTTGTGTTTATACATGCGTGACATGACAGTGGTATTTGGTCACTAGATAGAGATTTTTGTCTTTGCTCAGCATCAGAATCACTGGATTTTCACTGGGATGTGCAAAACTGTCTTCAGATTGCTGTTACCACCCATCAGAGAGCAGCAGTGCGGTGGGAGCAGAGTTACCACCGTGTGGGGCAGTGGTTCCTGGGGCACTGTTCCAATGGGCACTGACCTCTGTGTTCTGAGGTGCCTGCAAAGCACATATTTAGGGATCTGTGGTTCTGTTCGTAGTAAGCACAACATACAGCTTTACATGGTGGAGTTGGTGATGAGAGCCATCTCCAGCGATGATGGTGTGTGCTTCACATTGCACCAGGATACCATTAGCAGTAGCACTTGTATCACTAATGTGTGATGCTCATTTGGGAAAGAGAAGACTTGGGTGGTGGGGGCAGCCTGGCAGGTGAGGCCAGTTTATTTTACAAACCATCCCACCAGAAACACACAATAGAATTTTTTGTTTGTTTTGCTAATTAAAATTTTAGCTGTGCTCCATCTTGTTTTAAAGCAGCCGGGAGGATAACCTGCCTTGTTTAAGAATAAGCACTGAGTTATACAATTGTTAATAAAACAAAGAATATGCCCGCAGCAAGAAGGCAGGGGATGGGGGAGCTGTGTGCAGGTGCAGCACTGTAAAGGTGAGTGCCATTCAGCTGTTAGTGAATGGGACTGAAGCTCTGGTCTGTGTGTGGGGGCTGCTCGGAGCTGTTCTGCATTGAAGCAGCTCCTCCAGCACACCGCCGAGGCTCAGCACGGGTGATTTCTATTCTCCTGGAGAGTAATATGTCAGGAAATGAGCAGCAATACGCACTGTGTTTCCAACAGTAGCACAGGCAGGTGCAGAGAGAGGCTTCATTTTGGGGGTGAAGTAGTTTTAAACTTTCCATCAATAAAAAAATAGGATTTTTTTTTACTCCCCAATTAAAGTACTTTAGTGGCTTTGTTAAACTGAGAGGGTCAGAGCTTCGGCAAGGACAAAACTTAATACTTGGGGAGTGTGTTTCCAGTGAGAGGTCCCCACATTGGGAGGATTAAAATGATTTGGGATCTTGTGAGTGTTGTAGAAGAGTTGCAAGATTTCAATGCAATGGCTTTAAGTAAAACTTTCATTCAAAATGTAAATTAAAAAAATAATCAGAAAGTTAAATTTGCCCAGAATGAAACAGTCATTCTTCTGGAATAAAACTTGACGGCGTCTGAGGGGAAGCATTTGGATTGCTTTCTGGTTAGAGCTGGAAAGAAAATAAGCATTCGGTTCTTGTTCAGTTCTTTTTGCTCAGTTTTGTGTGTGTGGTTTTTTTTTCCTTCCCTATTTTTGCAGTTGGTCAATTGAACAGAGAAGCCCATTAATCTTATGGTCCAGCTCTGAGAGCCTTGAGGATTGCCGTCTTCCTGTTATTTCGGCTTTTGGGCTGAGCTGCACGTGGCTCTTTCTTCAAGTATCTGCCCTAGATGAAGTATCAGAGACATACGCTTGATAGAGTAGCTCTCCAAGAAGGGTTTCTGAGGCTTTTGTTGACAGTTCACATCATGCTGCGTTCTCTCCTGTGTCTGTGGGGCTCCGGGCTGGAGTGAGGTGGAGGAGTCTCAAGTGTTTGGTGTGTGCTGTAGTCCTGGAGGGAATCGCACGCTGGGATGATGCACCGCACTGAGGCTGACCTGGTGGGAGAACGGGCAGATGTGGAGAAGCTTTATGAGCTCATGGGGGACAGTGAGACAAATATGTGGCTCGTAGGAGGGAAAACAGTAGGATGTGTTTAAAATAATAGGAAGTTGCTCAGTAGTTTGCAAAGATGATGGAAATCTGGCGTGGGGACAAGGAGAAGGGGTTGGTGTGTGAGTGACGGCCGTGATATGGTGGCAGTTTGGAGCTGATTGACGATGACAGGAAGGAGCTCTGGTGAGTGAAAGCAAGAAGGAGAAGGGGCAGACGAGAAGGCTGGTGTTGAGAAGTGGGCTCGGACTGCGAATGTGAGCAGAAAGCCGATGGATTGAAACCTCTGAG
The DNA here is from genome assembly GCA_016647715.1 of Pavo muticus. NCBI lineage: Eukaryota > Metazoa > Chordata > Aves > Galliformes > Phasianidae > Pavo > Pavo muticus. The sequence goes on from JACDJE010000036.1 coordinate 2,008,390, forward strand.
TGACAAGGAGCGAAGAGAAGACATGAAAAAGAGACATGATGCGGCTTCGATTTTAGTGAGCTGCAACAAAGAGGATGTTTTATGTCACTCTGATCATGATGGAAATAGGAGCCGGGAAGGAGAGGAGAAACCTTAATGAACAAATGGGATGGAGACAGAGATGGCGTGTCAAATGACTAGTTCCCCGTAAAATAAAATAATAACAAAAAAAGGATGCTCCCACCCTACCAGATTCCAAGCCATTCACCCTCCACCCCATTTTATATATTTAGGCACATCAGTGATAATATATCAAACGCATTTGACGTGATATATCTGCTTATATCATGTCTAATCTTGGCAGGAACTATAACAGTAATTACATTTCCTGTCAGGCTGATCGCCTCTCCCTGAGCCCAGCACTCTGTATATGTGGGTGCCGCTTTTCTGCTGGATATGGGGGTGACTCTCAGCTCTGCAGTGCCCTCTCTCTGGCTCCAGAGGAGTTTTATAGCCAGTCAGTCTTCCAAATTAGCTATGATGACATCCGTATCAGGGCTGTTTAACACAGAAGGGTATTGATGATTAACTGATGATTAATTTTTTTGTGACTGGAAGCGATACGATATATTTGTGTTTTTCACTTGTGTGTGTGCATGGGGGTTGCCTTGTAAAAACACGCCTTAATTACACTTTGAAAAGAAAGTGCCAGGTGCCTCTGTGGGGCACTTCTGAAGATGACATGCTGAGTTTTTCTCCATGTTTGGTGGCTTTGTAACAAATATTATTCATTGCCTTCAACTAATACCTACATTTCTGAGGGAAAGAAAGAGGGACGATGGAAATGGAATGAGGAGTGATAGCAGTGGAAGTAAAGGACACTGCCCCCAGCACTGCGACTTCACTGAACGTAACCCAGCAATGCCATCCTCCTGCAGGGGGTGTTGAAGGGGTGCAGCATGGGATGCATGACTTCACGCCACCGTGAAAGCATTTTCCAAGTTGTTTGCTAAAAATACCTCTGGAACAGAGAGCATCAGAACTGCAGCAGTGGTGAAAATGGGGGGAGCAGCTGGTCCTGGGTAGAAAAGCAGGTTTGGAGGGGAAAGCTCTGGGAATTACTGCTCTGAAAGGCTGGTTTGTGGTTAGGATTAATGTCCCTCTGCCTTTAGGAAGATTCAAATAGTTCCCGGTTTGTGCTAAACTTAAAAGGAAAAATGTGAATAACCCTTCTGGGACCGAGAGCTAAAGGTCAGAGATTGTGAACAGCGGCATTAATTGCTCCACTGAAAGGAAAACCCATCGGCATCTTTAACGGGTTGCCTATAGATGAGAGCAATATTCATGCTGGTGAGTGATGACACAGCAAGATTCCAAGAGGGGGGGGGCAGTTTTTTCCTTGTTACTCCATGATGAGACTGTTATGCTGATAACATGGGTATTAGCTGTCTGGAGGTTGGAATGAGATGATCGTGGAGGTCCCTTCCAACCTATGAAGCTTTGGGGTGTTATTTCACTTGTTTGCTGTGTTTAATACTCTCACTTCCATCTCTACAGATGGCACAGGATCAAGCTCCAAGAAATGCTAACCATAGGATGTAGGCATTGCGGGGCCTTGTGCCATCCAGTGCTGACAGCACGCTTTGGTTTATTTAAATTAGATGTTGAAATTTTGATAAAAAGTTCTGGCTGTGTTGTTGGCACCCTTCCAGTAAGTGATGCCACGCTGGGTCTCCCATCCTCAGGTCGGCGTCTTTGTGTTTGCAGGTTAGTTTCTGTTCTCTCTGCTTGGTGTTTGGGTGCTACTGACTTAAAAAGCCCCATTGGCTTAGGATATGGGAGTTATCCTGCGTGTGCTGGCACTGCTCTGCTGAGTGCTCATCACTGGCTCAGCTGCACTGGGAGAATGTGAATACTGGGGGAAGCAGTGATGTATGGTAGGACTTGCTGTTGCAGTGGATTGCTGCATGTATGATTTTGTATAGTGATAATGAAGCCATTTCTGCTTTTCTTCTCTCACTGACATATTCATTGGATTAATGCATGTTTACTTATGCAAGCAGTGGTCTTGGAAATCAGAAATTTCCCCGTGTTGCAGAAGGGATTCATTTATTTCTTATTTCTACGGCTCTGTTTGCAAAAGAACTCTTTGCAAAGTCACTTGTTGCTAAAATTGAGTCGGCTGTGCTCAGCCCTGTGCTGCTCTCAGCACTCCCTGCTGCTGTGTCCCTCGAAGGAAGCTGCTGTCTCTGGGGAGGGAGGGGAGTTGGGGGGGGGAATACAGTGGTTTGCAAACAAGATTTTTTTTTTAATATTTAAATTGGTTCAACTTTGTAGCAACAGGTGGCAGACTTTATTTTACTGCTCTTTATGTTGGATATGCTGTGGAAAATTATTTAGATTTGGCTGTTGCAGTCATTTGGGAAAAAAGTAATTGCATGCCGACTGCGTTTTAGACTTAGCTAATAGGAGCTTGCCTTCACCAGTGCAGTTTCTAGTAAATCCTGTTGGACTGTGCAATGATGTGCTTGGATTAAGTTTCCTCCCTATTGCGCATTCTACAGCAAAACGCATTTTCTGTTAGGCTGGTGGATAGTTGTAGGGGATGGATTTTGTTTGCTTTTGAAGTAGCAGAAGCCTTCTAGGCAATTCCATCAAATCTCCGCAAGCAGAGCCCGGCTCCTGTCCCCTCCCTGCCAGACGGCTGCGCCCCGGGGCTCTGGGACAACGTGAGGGAGGGTAATGGTAGGACACAGTTTGGTGCTGATTCTCTTGGTGGATCGTAGAATCACAAAATGGCCTGGGTTGAAAAGGACCACAATGATCGTCTAGTTTCAACCCCCGTGCTATGTGCAGGGTCACCAACCACCAGACCAGGCTGCCCAGAGCCACATCCAGCCGGGCCTTGAATGCCTCCAGGAATGGGGCATCCACAACCTCCTTGGGCAACCTGTTCCAGTGTGTCACCACCCTCTGTGTGAATGGTGCATGGTAAGCAAAACAGGCGTCTGAATGCTAAAGAAGATTAGAAGTTTGTTTCCAAAGAGAAATACTTTGACTCTAGCAGTAGCCTTAGAGTGTGTAAGAGATCTTGATTTTTGCAATTCTGTTTACCTGTCAGAGAAGGATTCTGTACGGATGTTGGGGTCTTCCTTACTGCACCCAGTGTGAATGAAGAGGGGCAGCACTTCGCTTGACCTCACCTGTAGGTACTTAAGGTATTTCCCCACAGCAGTATACTTCAGAAGTTGCAGCTTGTGGTTGTTTGGCAGCATTGACCCATGTGCTCAGGTGGTCAGAGTGGAGTCCTGAAGGCACTGCCCCAGGCCTGCCCTTCTTGTTGTAGCCTCAGGTTTTGGGCTGCTGAGTTCTGTAACCACACGCTGCCGAAAATATTTGCTTTTTCAGTGGATTCAGATGTCCCAGAATAAATAGCTGCAGGTTGAAGTACCGGCAGCCCAGCTCTGTGGATTACTCTCGTGTTTGTTTGGTATCTGGGGATGCTGCTGGCAGAGCTAAAAGCTCTGAGCTGATCAGTATCAAGCTTTTAAAAGGAATAGCAGAAGTGTGAGTGTCAAATTCCACAGAAGATCTGAATATCTCCTTTTTTGATGTGAACTTGCCTGCAATGTTTGAAGTAATACTATAACTAATGTCTGACCTTTTAATTAAAACTTTCCTGGTTTTGTCAAGGTATTTTCCACCGTAACACTTTCAATGGCAGAGCTTTTTGTATTCTCCTCAACGGGTAAATGATTAATGGTCTCAGCACTGCCTTCTGGATCACCTTGTAAGAGGTCTCCTTCATCAATCTGGCAAGGGGATTGTATGGCAGTTTGCACCCTAATTACAGTCCCCAGCTGGGGATGTGCTGCTTAACAGATGACTTGGAGTGGCAGTGTGGTCGGCGCACGTATAGACGGCCGCGGAGCTGTATGATGCTCAGCTGCAGCAATTTGATTTCCTTTCTGGAAAAAAAATCCACTTCAATATAAACAGCGCAGCGGACAAAAGCGTTTAGCTGGAATTAACTCTGTAACTTAAAGGTTTAATAATAACAGCAGTTCTGCCTCTCCCCGTTTTCATCTCTCCCTTCCCTTTCTCTTGCAGTTTTACAGACGAGGGCAGTACTGCAAGCCAGAAATTGTATTAGCAGCAGAAACATTAAGGTATTCTACAGGGCAAAACAAAAGTGATTCAAAAGGTGCTGTTATAGATAATAAGTTTTAGCATTGAACAGTTTACCCAGAAGACAGCACATTGCTTCTAGTGGTCTGTCATTATTGCTGGCCTTTTTTTTTTGTTCCTGGCTCATTTGTGGTGCAGTGCTGGCCATCAATTAAGGTGTATTTCTGATGGAGCTGTGAAGACAACTGCCCCGCTCTTCCACCAGGCATGTTGCTGACCGTGCACATGTGCTGTTGCTCAGGCTGATGCATCTGAGTGTGCTGCTCAGGGCCAGCTTAGTTAAGGACTGAGGCATGGAGGACAGCTGGCACAGCACCCAGGTGTGCTCGGAGCAAGGTGCCCATTCTGGTAGCTGACCATGAGAAGATGAGGTGCTTGGAAAGGATGTCATTTCTGAATTGCTTTGCTTACATATCAGTGTTATAGCAGATAATATTGCCCAACCAGACAAAGTGGTGAATATATTGGTAATCTGCAAAACTGTCTTTTTAATTTAGTAAGAAGTCTGAGATGTATTTAAGTACTGCTGATTCCCCGCTGGGTGACATGTACTTGGAGGATAAAGGCAGTGGAAAGGGGCACTGGAGACTGAAGCTGGGCGTAGGAAGCCAGTGCGATTTGTGCCTATATCCCAAGAAAACAGACTTGAAGACTAACATTTGTGTTTAGGGCAGTAGTAATAGTTGTGTGGTGAAAGTGTGGGTGTGACTGACCTCCTTTGACTAATCTGGAAAGGGGAGCAGAAAAAGCCTTGCGACTCACTGAAGTAGTTGAACATATTTGAGCTGTGTGCCGCAAAGTGTTACCGAGTGTCGGGAGTCTGCTCTCTGCTTGCAAGCTCATGTCACAGAGGATGGACGAGGGCAGATAGGCGTGTGTGAGGGAGGAACATGTCACTGTCTTGTGCTTGATTTACAGGAAATCCATGTACAGTGTTTTCATCCCTAGAGATGGTCAGATAATAGTTTGTTATGGTGCATTTACTCTTCTGGGTTTCCTTCTCCACGACAAACAGAAGAATTGATCCCAGAGCTGTTATATAAAACATACATTATCCAGAAATCGCGTGTACTGTGAGGTAGAGCCTCTTCTGAGAGGTCATCTGGAAGGCTCTGCTTTCTTCATTCCAAGTTGTTGATCAAAACTCGGGGTTTCCTGATGTTTTGGTTTCTGTATGCTCCTTCAGCTCCCATCTGGGGAAAGCAGTCCTTCCATTCCTCCTCCTTTCGGCTGAAAATTGAAGGCAGTCTGTATCTTCTGTTTTTCCTTCTTGTTAAAAACTCAATGCAGTGCTTCCTCTGTATCTGTCTTTCAGATGGGATAGCACCACGGTTCGGTGTTTGCATGAGCGTTCATCATCCTTCTGTTTGCAGAAGCAATTGGAAGCAAATGATCCAGGTTGCTGCAATTTCTCATACTTTGTGTCCTTTCCAGTGGTGCAGCTGGAGCTCCTTCCCTGAGCTGGGCTGACACGGTGAGGCAGCCCTGTTAATTGTTGGGTGCGCTGCCTTTCGCCCAGTGTAGTTTGACCACTCCTTCAGGTTTTGTTCCAGGACAAATGTACCGTAGGTACTTGAGAGAGGAAAGCATTTTCTCCTAAATTACTTCAGCAAATGGAAGCCCTTTTTTTTTACTCAGGCTTTGTCTTGGCTGCAAGCCTGGGAGATTTAAACATTTGCTGTTCCTTTTATTGTTCAGACCTGCGCTGCATATTTTAAGGGAGCAAGCGGTCTGTCAAGTTATTAGAAATCATTACTTTGCCACGGAGTTATTGAATGGATGTGCAAACAGGTGTTTGTCAGGTTTTGCCTTCTGGACTGAATATTTTTGATGTTTCAGGAACTTTTATGTGCAGTCAACCATCGCGCTTTGTATGGGAGAACGCTTGATTCAGATTATCCGAGCAATCAGGGAGCAGAGATGTGGCTCTGTGATTCATAATTGAAATTTAGCCTTTAGATTAACTTCATTAGTATGCTGTTGAACAAGGACCGGGTGTTAATAAATGAAAAATCCTTCTGGGTTTCAGCACTGAGTGCCACTGCAGGTCTTTGCAGGCCATTATGAATATTTTATTTTTGCTGTGACAGCATTATTTTAGGTTTGAGCACGCTCTGGTTTTATTCGTCAAAACTGTACAAACGTTTCTGTGAGAGACAGAGAAAGGTTTGTTTTTATCTCACGTAAGGTGAAAAACAAAGCTGTGGGAAAGCCGTGTTTGTGAGCCATTCTGAGATCCAGAGAGGGAATTCTAGAAAACAGACTGAAGTTTCCCTTCCAAATGACATTTTAGAGTAGCGGTGAAACCAAACACTTCTTCAAGGGCTTTCTGGGGAAGTAGAAAGTTAACAACCATCTCCACTCATTAGATGATGGGCTTGTAAATGTTTGTAAAATGGGACTTGTTTATTCTGTTGAGATTAAAAATATTAATTTATTGCTTCTATGTTTGTTTGCTTTGTAAATTTTTGGGCTTGATTCTCATTATTCCTTTTGGATCTGGATTTGCAGTTTAGTGGAGCATGCAATGGCACTTGGCTGTGTTTGAATGTCCTGGGACTTCAGATAACTGCTTAAAGCTCACTCCGTTCCTGGCACCTAATGCTGTCTATCACGTATCTGTGTGCTGCTGCAGGTGGGCATTCAGACTTATGTAGTGGAAGTTTTTGGGTGCAAGGTAAAGGTGAATGTGGTTGAACTTCCAGCACCTGTGCCGTACCTGTTAGGAAGCTGTTATTGTTTTTACTTCTTAAGCTGTTTTTGTATTTTTATGTCATGTTTTGTATGCTCTGTGTGGCTTTGTGGAAGATTTGGATGGATTCTCATTTGTCGTACAGCAATACTAAGAAAGCATATTCAAGGAAAAAATAGTGAGTTAACCGGAATGGAGAAGAAGATAATAGGGATTTTTGGTTCCTTTCCATCCTCGGAGCTGCTCTTGATCTCCCTAAAGCTGGTATCAGAATGTTTTGAGTTATCTGTACATATGCTCTTCAGTGGAGAGTCATACACTTGATGTAATTCTGTGTACTTTGAGGTGGCACAGCATCTGCTTCTGCAGGAAAGGATTAGAATGTTAGGAATTCAGCTTTTTTCTCCATGCAGCCTTGAGAGAGGCTGAACAACAGAGCAGGTTGGTGTCGAGTTCTTAAAGGTTGGCAGCAGGTTTGAACTCGCAGAAGTCTTGTGCTGCCTTAGAGGAGTTCAGCTCCGGGGAGCTTCGTGGCTTATGGCAACTGAGCAGCTTTGTTCTGTGACAGACACGCTGCTGATGTTTGAAAGTTTGCAAAGGAAATGTGAAGAGAAAAGCAGAAAGGGTTTGTTACAACACAAGTGTTTGGTTCAAGTCCTTGAGTAATTGTGAAAAGTCTAGGCTGTGATCTCTTGGCATATTTGAATGGAAATACATATTTTGCTATTAGGCTTTTCCATGAAGGTTTGCGGTACGGCAGGAGGGGACTTAAAAATGCTGGAAGTTATGCCTGAGAAAAATCAGTTTGTAGGAGGCAGTTCAAGATGAATGGAGTTCCATAACTTCCATTATTTCCTCCTGTGGAAGACTGGTCCTAAGTAGAAGTAATGCACATCCCAGAGTTCCCGACCACTCAGAGGGAGCTGCTGCTAGGAAAACTGGAATTGGGCTTCAGGGCTCTGGGGAGTAGGGGGAAATTGACAAGGAAGCCATTGCTAGATCCAGCTTCTCACAGCCACTTCACGGAGGAAGTGAGATATTTGACTTCCAGATCTGGACAACAGTATCTAGAAGGATTGCAGACAAAATAAAAATCATTTTTAACCTTTATTTCTTCTTCTCAAAATTTGGAATATTTGCTATGCTTCTGAGCCAGCACCCCGAGCATAAAGTTCTGCATTTAGTTTTAGGAAGGGTAGCCTAATCTGTAGAAGTTTGGAGTTTTCTGAGACAACTGTGCATAGCGAGGAGAGAGAAATGGAAGGAAATCAGACAACAACAGAGATCAGGCAGTGTGTGGCTACAGTCTGATAGCACAGAGTTTGAACAGCAAGCTGCCTGCTTACAGGCCAACTGGTAACCTGGGGTTCCCTGGAACTTAAAGCCGCACTCAGTAGATGCCACTGGAGCACTGTGTGAAGGCACTTGAGTAAGGGAAGATGATAGCTTTGCCTCACCTAGGAGGGTTTCCAGTAGGAAGATAATATGAGAGAGGTGCAAAAATATCCTGAAGAGTTTGGGGAAAAGAAAGTCCTGTTTGGTTTTCAAGAAACAACTGTTGATGCTGTTTTCCAACAAGATGCAGGATACGTGTAAAAAATGCTCTGGGGATGCTCAGGAGTCAAATGTGTTCTCCAACATTTTGTTTTGTATAATAGAGAACCAGCTCATCCTGATCCGTAGGCTGTAGCAACCCCAAACCTTGGCAGCTGTAGCTGGGGAATGTGTCCAGCCTTTGCACGCCCTGACAAACCTGCAGCCAAGCCAGGGCCCTCACTGCCAGCCTGCAGCTGCCCTTGCTCAGCGGATTTGCCATGCTTCTGAAAGAGAGATACTTGCTGTTATCTAGATAACTCAAGATCATGCTTACCTCAAAAGTTACTGCAAGATGCAAGTAGTCATTTATTTATAAAATCCAAAGTTGGCAGATGTAAGCAAAGGCTTTCATTTCTTCATGTATGTTTACAAAGACTCAGCTGGAAAGATTTCTCTCCCACTTGCTCTACCTGATGTTCTGGAGCATTTCTGAATGTAGTGGTGGTAAGGTGTTCCTCCTTCTTGCGTTCCTGGTGCTTCCTGCTGCATTGATTGGAGAGTTCCCATATGCTGGTGGTTAGGGTCAGCCTGTCTTTTGAGGTCCACGTAGACAGATTAACCTTTTAATCAAAATCTAGCTTATTATCCAGGGGTTAGTGTGACCATCTACCTTTATTAAAACAAGCATTGCTTTATTTCTTTGGAAATCCAAATGTGTATCATTTCCTGCATTTAATTGACTGCTTAATTCTTCCATGCTTCAGTGAAGGCCAAACCCCTTCCCTTCTATCGCTTTGATAGCTCACTGACTAACCCAGTGCAGGCATCTCCTCTGTCCTGTTTCATGCTCTACAGTAATGAGGCTACTAGAGAAAAGGTTGTTTACATGTATGGAAAATGTACGTTGTGTGTTAGTGGTTCTTGGCTGAGGCTACAACATCTGAACAGTTGTCTGACTTGGAGTGGTTGAGCTCAACCATAAATCCTCTAGGAATATTATAATGGATAGATATAATTATTCAAGCTGCAGATGATAGTGAAGCTTAGTTTTTGTGAGATGAACGTGTAGGAAGTAAAACCATGAATGATAACCTCTTGATGCTTGAGCTAACGACTCCTCCATGCTTTCTGGGTCTCTGTGTCCTCCTCACTCACCCTCGCTGCCTCTTGTTATGATCACAACCAAAAGTGGAAATACCAAAGGGAAAAACACTGAAACCGTCTGAAATCATTGAGAGGCTTCTCATTGATTTAGGTGTGAACAGGAAAGCTAATGGGTTTGTGTTTAGGTTAAAGTAAATTTCCTGCTATAGAGGCACTGTCTGGAGATAAACTTTTTCAGATACCTTCCTGTTTCTCTAGTGACATAATACTGTGAAGTCTGAAGATCAATGTACTTTGAAGGAGTTTTATGAAAAATGACAAACCTTGAATGGAATCTGTTTCTGGCTTTCAGTATTGTTATTTTGGTAATTCAGATTTTGATTTTTTTTTTGTTTTGTTTTCTTTAGTAGTTCATAGAAGTCTTGGCTTGCTTGTGGAAAACGCCTGGTAGGTTGCTTCTATTGAAAGAAAGCTTAATCTTTGGATTCACCGATCCTCTCTCCTAGTCAGAGCTGCCACTTACTTCAAGTCAGTTCCGGCATGCTATAAATCAGAGCCTTCTGAGTGGTCAATCAGTGAGTGATTGCATTCTGCAGCACTGGAAGGCAATCTTTCCTGGTTTAAAATTGAAGTAAAGTGATCTGAAAGGACTGAGCACAGCGCTCGGAGCCTGTGAGCTCTGCAGCCAGGATTTCTGTCATGGGTTTGCAGTGGGAGCCTGGGCAAGTAGTTGTATATTTACAGTGTAGAAATATAATTTCTGCTTGAGTCTCTGTCTTTTTTTTCCCTCTTTTTCCTCCTTCCCTCCTCCCCCCCCTTTTTTTTTCTTTCAGCCAAGTTAAAGTTGAACTCTTCCATGAATATGCTCCTGTATGAAAGTTCCATGTTATTCAACTTCCTGCTACCTGGCAGTACTCAGAGGCAGAAAATCAAGCTCCTTGGTGCTTCTCTCAGATGGAGTTATCAATGCCAATGGAGGTCTAAAAAAAAATAGTAAGGAAAAAAGTTTGCATTTTCAAAAGCCTTTGACACCTCTGCAGAGAAATTGGAAATAAGTCCAAGTGGACCTTTAAGATCTCTTCAAAAGTTTAATAGAATATTGATTTTCCTTTTAAAGTTATAGAAAGCCTTCATGCTGTGCCATGTCTTGTTTCTGCCATAGCCCATAGTTTGGAAACACTCAAATCCTTTGTGGCTCTGAGTAGCAAATAACAAGCGCATCGTGATGGAACCAGCACTGACCTCTCTGTTAGTAGTAAAAAGCACTGGGAGATGATGAAGTCCTCTGTGCCTCAGGCTCTGGAAGAGGTGGCATTGCTCTCACATTGGAATGCCTGTCTGGATCTCAAAGGTAGCTCGTGTATTTCATGTAACCTTTCAGTGATTGCGGCAAATGAGAAAGCGCTTGTGAGTGCGATGATACAAATCATTTTAGCTTATTAAGAAAAAAAAAATACTTTTAAAACATCCACTTTTAAAATGGGACAAATTATATATAATGGAACAAATTTTAAGACTTTTGCAATTGTTTCAGAATTAAATATGCTTTAAAAATAACAAGAGATGAAATCCATTTTCCCCGCGGTAGATGAAACGATGAGGATAACTGATAGCAAATCAAAGGGAAGCAGGGATGGTCTTTTATCCCTTTGCCCCGTCGCTGTCTGTGGCTCCTCGGCTGTGGTGTTCTGCTCACTTTGAAATCGCCCCAGTTAGGATGGTCTGAAGCTATTGCTGCTATGAGGGAAATGTTTTTGCATGAGAAAAGTGTTTTGTCTGACTAGGCTTGAAAGATCTTTCTTCAGTAGCGGTTCCAGTTTCAAAAATACAGCCAGCATCATAGCCTGGGCAAGTAAGAAAATCAAAGTAGTACATTTGCTGACTGCGTGCTGTATTTTTTTCTTTATTTCTTATCAGAATGACTCTGAAATTCTGTTGTGTTGAAGTAACGACAAGGAAATGTTTGTTTTTCTAATCAGAAAAAAAGTGAAATACTCTGTCTGATCTGTGGAATGCACTTGGAGCAATTCCAGCCCAGGGATTCTCTGGGTAGTGAGCAGATCAGGATCCTGAGGCTGCTCTCAGTGTTCAGCAGTGCCTCTAGCTCTGTTAGCTCTTATGGCTCTGCATCGTGTATCTGCTGAAACTAATTGTTAGAACACCCAGCACAAAGCACTGTCAGCATTGGATGCCATCAGTCAGTGAAAGAGGGGCTCAGGTTGTTCTGGAGCTGACACAGCACTCACAGCCACACCTGAGCTGCTGCAGACAGGTGGACTTGGGGTTGGCACAGGCTGCAACAGCTGAAGGTTTGTCCCAAAACTTTGTTTCTGTGCACGTCTGCCTCCTCTAAATGTGTGCATGTACGTATATGCCAATATGTTTGAGCAGTTATTCCATTAAAACTTAAATATTTGAAGAAGCTAAATCAAATGAGCTGTGATAACATTGTATATGACTGAATTTGCATATTTTGTTTAGTAGATGCAAATTTGTTATTGTCCTCAGTTTAATTTGCCATCATTTCCTCTGCTTTACTATTGTTTTGGGTGCAAAGAGTTTGAAGCAAGACTGGGCTTCACGCTAAGCTGAAGAGCTGGCGTGTGACTTCTTATGTGTTGAGCCTGATCTTGTAAGTTCTTATTCCTTCCCAGGGCTTTACTGCTGTTGTGCAGGAGCCAGCTGGCTGCCTCCAGCTGGTAGTTCCCCTCTACCTCCTTTCTGGGTGCTGCTTGGCACAACTCAGTTTGACCACCACAATGTTGGAACAGCAGCAGACATAGGGATGAGAGTGAACTGAAGCCAGCGCTTGTAAAACAGCAAGTTAATAATATATTTATAAGGATACTATATATAGGTACTTTGATAGCAATATATAGTATTAAATAATGTATAATGTATTTACAGGAAAGAAATTTCAGCTCTCTGCAGAAGCGATTGCATGCACAACTACTTGGCAGCAAGAGCGTGGCATACTGCATTGTAGGTATAGGTAACATTTGTCTGTTTAAAACCAAGTGGAAGATTGCTGTAAATGTCCAGAATGGAATATATACCATCTGAATGCTTAACGTGCTTTTGAAGTAGGTTATAAAATCATTAAAAGGAATCTCTGAAGTATTTGGGAGAATGTAAAAGTCTGAGTGACTTTGAACTTGAGAGTCTGAGCGCTTTGGTACGAGACATGTTTGTAAGGGAGATGCAATGTGTTGGTGAGGTGCTCCTGGAAGATTGGAAACATCTCTGCTGAGTATTGGGCATGTTTGTTTGGCCTTGCCTTCCTTTAGTAGAAAGAGCAGTGGTTGTATGTTAAGAGCAATAAAGGACTCTGGAGACTAAATAATATTTTTGATGATACAGAAGAAAATGAGAGCTACTCAACAATGTAGAAGATTGGGCTTCAGATCTGTTGAGGCAGGTGGTCACAGTCAGAAGCCAGAAATCCCTGTGTAAATGTTAACACTTATTAAAATCAGAGTTTTTCTTTTTGTAGTTTCAGCACGTTAAGGGGAGAAGGGGGAAGAAAAGGTTAATCAAATACCAGAATAAATAATATGTTGGTGTATAAGGCAATCATTCGTGTTCCTATTTTTACTCAAAGCTAAAATTATGAGCAAGTTTTCTAGCTCATCTGTGTAACACCAGTGCTTTGTTTATGAAGCAGCAGCAGAGGTCAGATGGCGTGCTTTGACTCAGGAATTTGTCTCACGCCTGCACCCGTTGAGGGCAACAGTTGATGTGCCAGCATTTACTCAAAGATGCATCATTCTCCAGGTCAGACTTGAGCTGTTTGCTTTAACAGAAAAGTATTTCAAGATTTTTCTTGTTTGAAATAGCATAGTAAGGAAAGAGGAATACGTATAAAGTAGCCAAGAGGAGCAGCTGGGTAAAAGGAAGTTGGGGCTCAGCGGTCATGTCCTGTGCATCCACTGGCCAGAGGTTGTGGGGCTGATCCCCTTGATGCTGTGAGACCTGCAGGAGAGTAATGTGGGGGCTCATCCCTCACCTGGGACTCTGGGAGGGAGCTGCGACCATGAGGTGCTGCTGCTATACCTGTTCTGCCTGGACGCTCCCAATGGTTGGTGCCAAGAAGAAGCAACTGCAACAGCTGCTGGTGAGGACCTGAGTTATCTTCAGCTTGTCCCTTATCAAATCCTTTATTGCTCTGTCTCAGCTCCAGCTCAGTAACCTCCAACAGGAAGCCCTGCCTCAGAACAACCTGATGTTGAGTGTAGTACCTTGCCTGATGGTGATGATGGATTCACTAATGTTTTTTGACATATCTTTATATTGAAATGTTTGCTTTGATGTTGTGAAGGTTGAGTTCAGAGAAGGTAATCAGCCTTTGATCTGAAAAAGTGTTTTCAAAGTTCTTGGTAACTGTTTGGTGGTTCAGCTTGCAGTCACGTTCTGGCTGTAATTCTAGTTACAGATGAACTGCGCTGCATGCTGGTGGAAACATCACATGAATATATGGAAAAGTGAGCCAAAACTGCAAAAAGTGAGTGGACTGGGAGTTGCTGTCAGTGCTGTGGAATTGCCAGCTCACAGCCTGAACCAATGATTAAGCACCAGGTGAAAGGGCTTACTGGGGGAGCTCAGGTGCAAACAATGCAGCTGAGTAACCAGAAGGGGTGGAATCCACCCCTTCTCACCCTCATTTAAGGGTTAGCAGCTGGGGGAGCAGCATGTTTCTGGATAGAGATTGCACTCCTTTGGAGCTGTTCCTCGTCGTTGGAAAGGGTGAGCCAATTTTCCTTCTTTATTACCTGCTATTGCTTTGTAGTGCCTGTATCCCATTCGAAGGCACTGTCATCACCTTCTTTTGCCACACAGTAAGCTAAAAGACCTCAGATATATCAGGTTACATGTCTAAGATTTTTTTTTTCCACTTAGGCTTATTTAAATTATTGAAATATATGTGGGAAAATGGATATCTTATTTGCAGATGACTTATAGCTTATTAATTACTAACTCGTAATTTTTTTCCTCCCAGCGTGTGTGGTTATTGTTATAGAATTAAGGGAACGCTACCTCTAGCAATGTTCTTGAAACTTATTTTTCTGAAGATGGTGAAATTCAGTGTACTCATCCTCAGAAATCTTTCTGATGGAGGTGGAGCAGCCCTGACATGGCACTGCGTTCTTTATTTTAGGGTGGAAATACAATGGATTCCTGACTGCTTGCTTTAGTTACATAATCATCGTTTTTGAAGGTTGTGTGCCCATTAGTAGAGAGTTCCAACACTTATTAGGAAGAATTTCTTCTCTGAAGAATGGTGATCTTAGAGGTCTTTTCCACCCTTTATGGTTCTGTGTGTGGTGGAGCTGGAATTTGTTTCCTTTTACAGCACTGAACGCCTTGGAGTGCAGGTGGGTAGTAACTAAATTCAGTAACACGTTGATTATGACAGTGATGATGATGAGTGACTTCTCATTCATTAGAGACGGACTCTCAAAACTTAAGCTGAATATTTCTTGGGTTTCCGGATGCAGAGAGGAACTCTGATCCAAAGTCACGCATTCTGACCCCTTGCTTTTGTTTTTCTGTGTTGAGAAAGGAGGTGGAACCTGATTAGAAACCGCTTTGTCTGATTTGGCACAGTGACATGCAAGGGGAATGGTGAATTCTGCTTCCTTATTTCTGCAGGGACCTGAAGGTTTGGCTCTTCTCGCCTGGCCTTGTAGAATGCTGGACTCCAGTTTTCCAAAGTAGTGTTATTGGTGGCAGGAGTCTCAAAATGGTGATATGACCAAGTTTATGTGAAGATTCAGTTATTAAATAAATATTTGGATTACTTTAAATGGTATCTTTGATCACAAGTGTGCTGTTACAAGATGAAGTTGCATCTTTAACATTGTTTCAAAATTACTGCATCTTTATTTCTGGATAGTTAAGTGTGCTTCCCTTAAGTAATGATAAGAAGAATTTGTCCTTTCCTTGGGTATAGAGATCAGACATTCATCAGATGTTAATTCCCTATAATATTGTCAACAACAAATTTCTAATAGCTGTAAGTACATCTAAAACTGTGCCCATCTACAGATATAGTAGGAAAGGTTGTTTTCAAATTCAAGAAAAGTGCTAAAGAATGCTATTTGTCCATAATTAAATATTGAGGACTTTTGTATTAAATATTTAATTGACCAGCTGTACTGCAGTCAGGTAGTGGGGAAATGGTAGAGCTCTGTGTTTGCACTTAACAACTATTTCTGGGGCAAGCAAGTGA
Organism: Pavo muticus; assembly: GCA_016647715.1. Lineage (NCBI taxonomy): Eukaryota > Metazoa > Chordata > Aves > Galliformes > Phasianidae > Pavo > Pavo muticus. The sequence continues at coordinate 2,024,118 of JACDJE010000036.1, forward strand.
CCTGTTCCTAAATAATTGGAAGGAAGGAAATGCCCTGGAGGAAAATCTGTCTGTTACCCCAGTGTTGGGCCTGAGGAATGGCACTTGGGCATGGTGTGGCTGCACCAGGGCTCTTCTGAGCTGCAGACCTGCCTCTGACTTCTGGCTCTTGGAAGCAGAAGTCCTGGAAGCTTGGAAAGGCTGTGAGGCACATGGAGGGAGGCAGGAAACTGTCTGAAGTGCTTTTGTTATGCAGGACATCTGTGCCAAAATTGGCATTAAAACAATGGAAATTGAAAAAGATAGGGGTAGATAGAATTTTTGTCAATTTTACAGACTTCTTTGAATCAGATAATTACTAAGAGAAAGAAGAGTTGCTCTTTATCAGTGTGTGAAATGGTCCTTGTGCTGTGAAGACAAAAGAGAGGCAGCGGGTTATCGTTACACTCAGGTTCATGGGGTGGTTGATGGTAAAAGACAGAGCTGGTTGTCTTTTCTGACCACTGCGGATGGTTCAGTTGAACACTGAAGGTAGAGTTTTAGATACAGAAATACTGCAGTATCTGTGGAGGTGTTATGGGTCCATAACACACCAGGAAAAAGAACAGAATATGCCTGTGGTGTGAGACAGCACTGTGTTAATAGTTGATCTAAGACCCAGGGTTTGTGTTGGCATTACCTTGCTTAAATATCTCAGTCATGGACACCTACCCTTAACAGCAGAAATTTGTCTGTGAACTCCAGTGGTTGTTTTGAAGATGCACTGAGAAATTTGTGTTGGGAGCTCTGTGCACAGTGTGTTCTTGCAGGGTGATGTGGGCTCTGTTTCCTCATCCTCTGCCTCTGTCCCTGCCACAAAGAAGTGATGCAAAGGGGGAGATCAGCCACAGGTCTCACGATGAATGATGATTTGGTATCAGTTGACCTGAACACATGCACTGACCAATGTTATTTTGACCTGAAAATTGAGAGGAGATTTAAACCACAAATGAGAGAAGTCCTAGAATGTTTTTGATGTCCTTGAACCCACTGCTACATCCAGAATGTACGCAATTTGAATCTATGGATTTTGCAGTGTCTTGTTCTGTTAAAGCTAGGTCGTGCTAACGCTGCATCTGTCTCACTCATGTATCTGGGCAAATCAGATTACTGGGTATGAGGAATGGAAAGCAAGTGCATCCCGATCAAAGCAAGCAGAGGATTTTGGCTTCTTCTGTAGCACGTGGGGTCGTTTGCTTCCTAGAATCAGTGGGGTGTTGGCCTGAGTGGAGGAGGCACTGCCATCTGCTCTGTGTTTCAGTCCTGCTGCCCACAGAGCACAGACCCATGAGAGCTGCTTGTGGGCACTGCGGGCTGTATGGGATGCAGAGGAAAGGAACTCTTTGATGCAGGCACTGCGTTGAAACGTGCTGTGTTCCATCTCGTGTGGGAGCTGAGGCAAAGTGGGAAAGGTTACCAAAGAGTTGGTTTTGTTTTCGTAACTGTGGTGAAAGGTCTGCCGCTTCGTGAAGGCATTTCGGATTGCAAGCTGGGTTGCAGTTCTTCCTCTGAATTTACAATAGCTGTGCTGTGTATCCTTCCTGCAGCTCTCCCAATTGCACAAATACATCCAGAGGGACAGAATCCATTGTATTGAATGCCAAAAGCTCTTATATATTTTTTTAAATGTTTGTGGTGGAATTTTTGGATAATTCAGTCAGGAGCTGGCAGGATGAATGCAGGGCTTGGCTTACGATGAGGAATACTGGGCTCCACATCAGCTCTTCTTGGCTTTGTTCAGTTCTGGGACCTGGATTAATACTCTAGAATTCAGTTCTTTGCGCATGGAGCTGCAGTGAGGTGCATCTCTCACACTTTTGATGTAAAATGTATGGGAGAAAGGTAACCTTCGTAATCAGGGAGAACATAAAGTTGCTGGATTAAATAAACCATTGCAGTTTGGTTTAATGACAGTGGTTGATGAGCTCCGCAGCTCCCCTGTGCATAGGACAAGACTGTTCATAATTGGGAGAGCTGCTTTAATTTGGCTGAAGTGTGGTCTGTTAGGAAGGAAGCCTTATAAGCAACTTTAACTGTATTATGCAATGGAATGAGGCTCTTACAGAACTACCTACGTTTTCATTAATAATACACAATTCCTGGCTTTTCTGTTCCTTCAGGTGGTTAACCAAAGGCTTTTGTAAGCAATCTCACCTCTGTTTTGAGGGGTGCACTGGGCTATCTCCCTGTTCATGGAGGCAGTGCAGGGGTGAACCCTCAGTGCCAACCTGCGTTGTCCTCAGGAGAGGGGAGCACTGATCTCCCATCATTTGAATATAGATCCAGGGCTGGGGCTGCTGGGATTTCCTGGCTTTTAGATTTTTGTTTGAAACAACAGCAAAAGTTAGATGACAAAACCTGGGCTGAGGTGCCAGTGATGTCCATCTCCAAAGGAACTTTTTTTGGCACGGGTTAGTGTCATTACCTTAACAAACCACAAAGGCTGCAGATTGCTAAAACTAATGTGTGCTAAGCTATCCAGGAAATGTCTTTTGTAAGCCACGTGTGATGTGTTGTGGCCTACATCTGCTGTTCTTGGCTTATCTGCAGTAAGGGCTCCTGCTTCGACATAAATGCTTCTGCCCCGGGGCTGGGATCTGTCAGGGCAGACTGGGGAGATGCACTCATGGCTGCTTCCATCCAGAGCAGAGCTGTGCGCCAACCACTGCACCAAAGACAACATTCACAAATGTCATATTTTTGGAATACTTTTTTTGTAGAATTGTTCCTATGCTACTTACAATTTTCTTTGCAAGCAGTGTGGAGAAAATCGGATGGGTGAGTGATAACTTCAGGTGAAGACGCTGAATAGGGCAATTGCTGCTGACAGCAGAACAAAGCAATCAGAAGTGTACCCAATGCTTTAACATTCCAATGCAACTTATATATTTAAATAGACAAAAAAAGAGCCATGTAATCAGAGGGATTTAAAGGAATAATATTTCTTGCAACTACTGCTTATTCAGGTGTTGCTCAATACATAATCAGTCGGCACTTTGTTTTCTCCATTGCCATGTGCTTATTACATTGTGCAGTCAGCTTTGACTTAAAAGATAAGTGAGTTAAATCTGATGTTAAGCCTTTGTGATGTGTTGCTAAATAGCATGCTCAGTACAGGGTCATAAAGGCAGAAAGTTAAGTTCAACCTGGTTCTGAGACTTGAAATAATGCGTGGGTTCAAATGTGAGTTACAACCAGTTGTACCTTTGTGCTCATCTGTAAAAGAGGAAAAAAAAACTTTAAAGCAGGGGAAAAAATTCCTGATTTGGTGGTGTTTTTTTTTTTGTTTCTTTTTAAATTGAAGCTTGTACTTGAATGCTGACATTCCTAAACCATTTCTTCTAGGCTTGGAGCCAGCCCTGCTGCTTATGTATGTGGGCAAATCTGTCCTCACTGTCCCTAGATGCTCACTGTATCTTTGGGTTTGATGGCTGTGATAGAAAAGGCAGAGAACAGGGAGGGTTCATTAACCCACCTCCTTGTCTTGCTGCTTGTTCTGAGGTGTTTGGGGGCAGGTAGTTTTTCATCTCTGCTGGTGGTGCCTGCGGTGCAGTTTGCAGCTAGGAAGCTTCTCCAGAGCAGTGCGATGGGTGGATCTGCTGCTGTCCTGCTGCAGAAACACAACGGTGTCCCCAGAAAACAGAATTCAATATGCTCTCTGGATTTCCCTCTTAAATGACTTTTATGAGACACTCAGTAGAGAATTAGGTGTTTATGCATGGGCAAGGAGAAGTGTAATGAAGAGGAAAACTACAATCTTTACTCATTTTAGACTTTCTAGTGCTTTTCAGAGATAAGTTGCAATGCAGAGCGTGCACCTATTCTTATGCACTTCTCAGCACTTTGAAGTAAACCCTCCCCAAACCAAACCCAGAAGCAAGCTTTGAAAAATGATAATGGAAAAACCTCAGGAAGCTGCGTATGTGAGGCCTTACAGAGAGAGCTTCTTGAAAAATGTGGAACTCCAGGGCTACAACGCTATGAAGCGAGGCATTGCTTTAATATTAATTGTTCAGGTATTGAGAAATGGAGAGAAATTTGACCAGAAAGCAGGGACTTGGCTTGACACAGCCTTTAAAAATAAAGACATATGTATTGGACAAATGTTAGCAGCTGAGGGCAGGACTAAAGATGCTGTTATCCTGTTTATGCACCCTGTGTGCATGCACTTTGCTTCCCTGACCAGAGTCAGTGCTTACGCATGTGTTCTGTAGGATTATATTCATAATTTATGCTAGAGGACTTGAAATATTCTCATTTGTTTTCCTCTGTTACTGGAGTAGATTTGGCTGGCAACGAAGGAGCTGTAAGCAGTGAGGGATTCTGTTGTTCCAGCTTTCATTTTTCTTCTGTAAAGAGCAGTGGGCAGTTAAGACAAACTTGCAGGCTGTTGGGATACGATAGGGGGGCACACAGCTGGCCTGGTGCTGAGGATGCTCCCTGGACTCCCAGTGGTCTGCCCAAGAGAGTACCAGGAGCATTAGGCAGATGATACGGACGCAGAGAAAGATGGTGTCAAACAGCTGGTCTCATCTTTCCAAGTGGGCTGCAAAGGAGCTGAGGGCAGTCTGAAGCCATCAGCAGTTTGGCAGCAGTGCTGTGTTATTCAGTGTGGGCTCATTTCTCCTCCTCAGTAGTGCAGTGATTGCAGGTAGCAATGCCCTGTGCCACTTCTCTAGGTGAAGGCAGTGAGTTGAGGACTATGCTGCAAAGTGGTGAATCATGAGCCTGGAGAGTAAGAAAATGCAACTCTGAAACTTTTCTGAATGGAATCCGTGGAATATTTTGGCAACTATAAATGTGGAAACCAGAAATGTTTGTGTTGGGCACATTGCGTGGCTTCTCACCTTGTTTACACTAGAGTAAATCTGAATGAGCTCTGATGTAAATTTGATTAAAAGTTACCCTTGGGGCCTGATTAGGCAGGATATAATTAGTGGAATAGGTCAAATAGCAGTGGATTTCTCAGGTATGAATGGATGTTAATATGCTCATGTTTTCATAGATAGGTGAATTGTAATTGCACTCGCTGCTCACTGTCAGGGCAGTTGCTTGGAGCCTAGGACCAGGAGCCTGCTCAGAGCCCGGTGGCTGCACTCCCATCAGCATTGCACAGCTCCTTCTGCAGGCTGCAGTTCTGCGTGGTGCTGATCACTTCCAACCCTCAGTACTGAGCATCATCAGTAAATTTGCAAGTGACACGAAGTTAGGAGGAAGACCCTGCAGAGGGATCTGGATAGGGTGGATCGATGGACAGAGACCAGTTGTGCTGGCTTCAAGTAGGCGTGATAGGTAGTTGGACTTGGGAAAGACCACTCTAAGATCACCAGCCTTAATGATTTTCTCTGCCTTTAAGCCAAAAGTACATAGAAATGCACAGTTTTTGTTTTGTTGACCAAATGTTATACTGACAGGCTTCAGGCTCCCAGCTGTACCAAATGCGGTCATTTTCCTACTGATAAAATGCCATACCTGCTCAATAGGTTACTACATTTGCAAAGCCTAATGCGCTGTCTCCTGTCTTGCTCCAGATAGCTGAAGGTGGCTGTGGGAAGTTTTAATATGTTGTTCCTTCTGCAGAAACATCCATCAGGGAAACAGAAATGGGAAAGGCGATAAGATCAGCACCAGCCCTGTTTCATATGCAGTGCTGCAGACATGGGCTACACCCTCGGCAAAGCACCTCATTAACTTGCCACGTACTTTGTGGTGGGCACACAGACCTGGCAGACGTATCATTACTGTGCTAACGGGGGGGAACTGCCACTTGCTAGAGTGCTGCCAAGATATGTATGTATCTAGCTCGGCTGCTTTTATATTCTGCTAAATATTAAAGGTTGTTTCTTTATAACTAAGGGCTCTGTTGAGGTAATAGGGAACTTGCATTTTATTTTCTGTTTGATTGAATCCTGAATTCAGTGCTAAAAGCAAGAGAGAAATTCATATTAAAAAACCTAACCCTTTCCATCAAGGAAATTTGATTATAACTAAAACCCAAATGTTTTCTCCTTCTATATCTATTTGATTGCCTTTTAATGTTAAAAAAAAATCAAAGTATTTTTGAAAACTGTGATGTAAGAAGAAAGTCATGAACCTTTAAAGGTATTTTTATTCACTTTCACTATTTATGATTACTGGAAGGAAATGTGATTTGTGTGGCTTGAATTAGGGGATGACATCCTATGGTTACCAATGTTCTGAGGAATTTGCAGCTGATGGGTTCGTCGTTCTTCTGCTAAAGAGTGCAGTGAGACCTATCCACAAGGCAGCAGTGTTTCCTCTTGGGCCAGGTGATTTGATTTGTTTGCTGGCACCTGAGGCCTCTGCTTGCAAAGGCAGGGAAGGGGATTGTCAGTGGTGGTTTGGTCTTTGAAGGTGAGTTTAATTCCCTCTCCTTCACAGTAATGCCCATGAGCCTGTGGCAGCCTGCAGCTCCTCTCAGTCCTGTCCCAGACCATTGCTAAGCAGGTAGCTCTTCTGCCAGAACAAAATTACTACTTCTGACCTTAAGTTTGAACACTGGTAACGAACTGCACCTTATGCACATCATTGTACAGCCTTGCATGGTTTGTTTTAGAAAAAGGAAAAGTCCATGCGATGGAGAAATAATATGATAGATGATCAAATCAGAGCAAAGCCTTATGATTAACTTGTGCAGGTTTACTTGCTTTTAAGGTTCTTGCTTCGATTACCTGTTTTGGAGTTTTTGTGATTTATCAGTTTCCTTTATTTTGATTAAGAGAGTAATTGAAGCAAATCCCTTCCATACAAGATACCAAGTTCAAATGTAGGTCATATTTAAAAGGATTTATAATGAACAGTGTTAAAAATTTCTACTGGTTTTCTCTGGTGCATTCAAATGCATTCTTTAAAAACTGCTGATGTAAAGCTCAGATTATATATTGAGAACTTAAAGGGTCTTTTCAATATAAACTTGGGCCAATTCTATATGTGAGACTATATTACAGATCTTTAGGAGGTGAAATGCCAAACGTGTGTCCTTCCATAACCTCTCATTCCCGTGGATGGCTTTGTAGGACAGGAGCCCTGTCCTTTAAAAACCTCCCAGTGAGTAGGTAGTTGGTGCAGTGTTACTACGTGATACAGACCCTTTCTTCACCCTCAAATATTGGGAGGTTGCACTTGAAGTTTTCTAGAAGCTCGTTGCTCAGAGTAACTTGATGCTGTCTCTGCTTTGAAATGTTTTAACAAAATGTGGTTTAACCCAAAGGGAATGGGTGAATTCCTGTAGCTGGACTTTAGTACTGCTTTTCCTTCTGCAGTCCATTGAATCTAGCTGGTACAAAGCATGTACACCTGCTTAACTAGTCGTTGTGCAGAACATCCTCTGCTCTCTTACTGCACGCTTCTGCACTTGTTCTAAAACACTGCTGTCTGTATTAACTATTAAGAAATACTGTACTGCACTATGAGAAATCTGTTGTAATAGCAAACTATAAAACTTGGAAAAGTTAATTCTGTGAAAGGCTGTGTACGTGTGTAAGGTTACTCTTCTATGTCAGGGTTTGTGGCTCTGTTGGTGCCCCATTGGGCTGTGCTAAGAGCTGGTAGCCCAGGCCCCCTTAGGAAGTCAGTCAGGAAATTGGTAAGGAAGAGTGTAGGAAATACCAGGTGAGCTATAATGCTTAGTACAAGGTACTTTCTAAGCTTGAATTCCTGTTCTACCAAATCTGCGTGTTACAAAATGCCACTGTGTAGGGTGGTTATTACAGTGCTGCATTGTAATGTAAATAACGTGGTTTCTATTTTGTAACCACTGGAAGATACTGTTTGGAGTAGAGCAAATAATGGACAGAAGTAAAGGGCAAAAGGTGAATGTTGCGCAGCCGTTGCTGAATGGATACTCATCAACAAGCAGTCAGCTTATCTTTTACAGACAGCACAAATGTATGTATCTACACTTCTACTTAATCAATTTTTACGTGATTTCTTCAGAATTGTGCAGCACTGTCTTAGCACTGAGTATTGGAAAGCCAGAGCAAGATGAGTATAAATGTTTTGTCCATGTACTGAAATGCCTATCAGAAAGTTTTGGGTTTTGGATTCCTTGAGCTGCTATCAGATTAATTTATAAACAGTTGTCTTTCATGAAGGAAGAACATTCACTTGTGGCCTAAGAGAGGGGAGAAAACATAGCCTTCTTCCAGGCCCTACTCCTTTCTATCCTGGACTGGAGATGTCATGTATGGTTGGGTATGTTGCTGAGGTACACTGAATTGTACAGTCTCTCACAGATATGCCCCTATGAGCTCAAGAAAGCAAAGGCTGTTTTAGGGACCTAAGTGGTCAAGTACTGCAGGTGACATCTCTCAGAAAGATGCTGCCCAAGGCATGGCAGGGAAGGGAATGGTGACTGCTAGAGCTGCACTTTGGGAAGCAAATCTGCTAGAAATAGCAGAGCATGGAGGTACCAAGTTCCTGTTCTCAGTTCTGCTAGAAATAGCAGAGCATGGAGGTACCAAGTTCCTGTTCTCAGTTCTGGTTATCAATGGGGGTAGGGGTGGTCATTAAAAGGCTCAGAATGGTAAAAGCAGAGAATGTAAACACTTCATACTGCCTGAAATGATCACTGACATTGCAGAGGCTGTCAGTGCTTTTGCGGATGTTAGATAATACAGGTGAGGTAATACTGAGAGCCCCCTCAGTGACACTGGAGGTACTGATACCCTTCAGCAAACTAGTCATGAGAAGGCTGGGAAAGGTTTGCACTTGCATGTGATATTCCCCTGGTCTCCCGAGTCAGCTTCATCAGGTTATGCTGTAGGCAGAGGAAAACATGTGCCTGATCTCTAGGCTGTGTGGCCAACACTGTAACATCCAGAAGTAAGCCAGGGCTTTAGAGATGAGCTTAAGGGCTTTGCAGAGAAGTGTGGGTTTGGACATGACATTGGCAGTCACCGTTATCTTTAATCCAATAAACTGATGAAAAAGGTGTGAAAATAAAATTAAAACAAACAAAGAAAAAGGCCCGTTGAGAAAACTTCAGAATTAGATTCTGTTCAGTACTGTTACTTTACAGCGATGCCAGTGAAGCAGAGATTGTCAGCTGCTGGCGTTTGTTTCAGCAGAAAGCTGAAAGAAGAACGTTTATGCTGTCTGATATTGATGTTGGAGTCATTGGGGATTACAGATGTATAGAGAGACACAAGGCAAAACAGTGAGGGAATCAATACGATTTGGGGCTCCAGAAGCTGCTTCTGCCGTATGGAAATGATGTTGTATGTCTCTCGCAAGAAAGAGGCAACTTCAAGGTCACAGGAGATTGCTGCTCCATGCTGTGGAATAATAGGTGATAACACAGGTGGATTGCTATAGCGCAGGTGATGAGTCTTGATGTTTCATAAGCTCTCCATGACTGTGGTAGCTTGAAATGAAAGATGTTATGGTTTCGGGACATAGCACAACCTAGACAAATGGATTTGTTTTCCAGTGGTACTGATACTCGGAGCAGACTTACGTCCATCTCAGCAGCCTAAGTCATCTCAAGGACTAACTGAATACTGCTGTCAAACTTACTTCATAGTTTGGCCGTGTCAATTTGGGTGCTCTGCATTGCTTAGGGACAGGCAGGAGGGCAGGTCGACGACTCCTGAGGACAGAGTGAGCCTGGTGGGGCTTCCTCAGGACATCTGAAAGGTGTTAACAGAGACTGAACGCAGAATAAATGGAGGCTTCTGCAAGAATATTAAGCACTGCATAAAAAGCTTCTGAATCTTTTTCTGGATTTGGCTTGTGACTCTTTGCTCCGTGCAGAAAATATATGGCCAGAAATGCTGATATCAAGTGAATCATCTGTGTTGTTATATCCTGGATAATGTTTTTGAGAAGCTAAAACAAGCAATACACTGGGAGTCTAGTAAAACATATGTATGGTGAAAATGATACATGATTGCTGTTAAAGTTTATAAATCTTTTATAGTGTGGTAAATGTGCTAAAACCAGCTAGGCTGGAAAAGTATGCAAATTAAAAATGAAATGGAAATTGAGAAGGCTAACAGGAAAAGGAGAGATACCTATATTTGCAAGAGTACACGAGAAGAGGATGTTCCTTGCATTACATCTGCCTCTGTGTAATCCAGCTCTGAGAACTGAGGAGAGGAGGCACAGCTGTATGGAGCTTAGCGGCAGCAAGTTCAGGTGAGGACTTGGAGCCTTTCCCTGGGGGGGAAAGGCAGTGAAGAATTCTTGGGGGCTGCTCCACTCCCAGTGAAGACCACTGGCTGCCTTGCTGGTGCTCCCTGATGGTCTGCTGTCTGCTCAGTCTTGGTGTGTGGTGGGAAAGGGCTGGTTTGGTAATGTAATGCTACGGAACAAAAGCTCTGCCAATTTATCTTCACAGCTGGTAGTATGGAGGTGCTCTGAGAGGAATCAGCAGCTACAAACAGTGAGATTTCAAGTACACTTTCATACTTTTCCCTTCCAATTTGGTCGTTACATCCATAACCTCTTACAGAGTCAACCTGATGTTTCTTTCCCTGTCTTGAGGCTGGCACTAAGGCAGTGATGGGCTGGTGCTGCAGCAGAGAATGTCTGTTTGGGAAGTGGTATCTGTTTTTTCACAGAGAATCACAGCTCTCAATGTGCTTAAGGGCTCTTGTGGAATAGAGCACCTTTTCTGTCAACCTGGGGAGATGGCTGAGGGATGCCTGCTCTGAAGCAACACTCCTTCAACAGCTGTGTGGGGAGCTGATGGGAATATGGCCAATAGCCTACATGTCAGGAGTAACTTCAGGAAGAGTTTCGAGTTTTTTTCAGTGCATGTCGCTGGCAAATTGACCAAACTGGAGTGCTAAGTAGGCTTTGAGAGTTGTGGAGGTGCCCATCCACTGCTGGAAATGCCTGGAAAATCGAGTGCAGTTCTCAGCTGTTGATATTAGGTTGTGAGCTTCTGCATCCCCAGAAGAGCCCGATCTGCAGTGAGGGGAATGCAGGTCAAGGGCAGTGTGCTCTGGTGCGATGCCTGTAAACACGTGGCCGATGGTTGCTCATCTAGGACTGTTGGTACTGGCATTTAACTGGGCAGGAACCTTAATCCAACATAAATTGTTATGAGCCTTTCAATTCCCACAAATTAAGGCTTCAGCTGAAAGTTTCTTTCAAAATACAGGAAGATTTTCTAGCACTACGATTTGTGATGTATTATTTGTCTACCCTTCTGATTCAATTTTCTGTGTGCTGCTTGACTGCTGTGAGGAGAAAAGCCAAGTGCTTCTGCATGGCCGCCCAGGACAGCAGTTGTGGTGCAGCTGTATGTGTGAGCACACTGCCTGCAGGCCTGGGGCTCACAGCGAGGGAATGAGGGGCAACATAGGGTTGCTGGGCTGGGCTGTGTGCTTTTTTGGACCCCTACCTTGTCAGATGTCAGAGCCTTAGGCTGTGCTCAGCAGTGCCTTGCTGCATCTGGGTCCCCATTGCATCAGTTCTCTGCTTGGATTTGGTCCTGGCTGCTTTAATCTTAAAAACATCTGTAAATTTTTCACTTATCTTACAATTTAAAGTAGGAAGATATATTGAAGTGCTTTTAATTTTCTGTTGGGATTCTGAGCCCCTTAGGATGCATTGAGGATATTGTTTGCAAATTTTATGATGCAACCATGAAAGACAGAAAACTTCTGAGAAGAAGGAGATTCTCATACAACAGCGTGATGTGTAGATCTGGTCCTTAAGGAAAAGAAACACAATAGTGGCAGTCTGTAAGAGGAATATTTATGGAGGCATTTTTTTCCCTGATTATAGCTAGGGTGCTTATTTTTAGTTGGAGACCTGACACTATGCCAGTCCCAGACAATCAATTTCATCTCAAATAATATAGAATGTGCTGTCAAATAATATACGGTAATTGATTATGAGCTTGTATATAATGTATTATTACATCTTATTTTTAGCCTGGTTTGTTAGTGCCTCTTAGCCTGCTGCAGTCTAAACCAAATTTCATAGAGAGGTAGATGTCTCAAAGGCAATTATGTTTCTATACACATAATGAAAGCTGGTGGCTGCCTGAAGTAGACAGTCAAAATTAATGCTCCTGTTGATGGAAAGGCTGCAGCATGTGTGGTGAGCATCATGTTGCTTTGGGATGATAATGCATGTGTGTGGTTTGGGGCCTCTACATGGCTGTTGCTTGGGGCTACAGGCTGAAGTTAGAGGTGCTACAGGGTGTACAGAAGGATGAGGAGGTGTGAAGAGGAGTTGGGGACGTGGGTGAGACAATGAGGCAGCTGAGGTTGTGTAGGAAACTGGATGAAAGAGTGTGGGCATCTGTGGTACACCCACATATAACCAGGCTTCAGTGCACCCATGGGATGATGACTTAATAAGATGAAACAGTGAAGGAAATGTGCAAAGTGTTTTTTTTTTTTTTCCTGATGGAATTATAATATTGTAATTTCTTTTGAAATGAGCCTAACTTCTAGCACGGAGAATGGGTAGGTGCTGTCTAGATTTCATTTACTTAATTTTTGTGGGACTGTGTTTTACATTAGAAGCCAACATAAGATGCATAAAAGGCCACTCTTCTGCTGGAGACAATGAAAGATTGAGGAATCCTGCCAAGCAATGTCTTGATTCAAGAGGAGGCAGTGTGCATGGACGAGGTGCCTCATACATTGCCATTTTCTCTTGTATGATGCTTGATTTGTGTTGTGAGCACAGGAATTTGCTGCGATTCAGAGTAGAGTCTAAAAATATCAATGGCTGTTCATGATATGGGCTATGGTTCATTTTCCAGTTATTTTCTTTTGGAATAATAAACAGTTAAGCTAGAACTGCACATAACCACCTCTCAACAGTGTGTTAAGAGGCACATGCAAGCTGACTAAATACAGCTTTGGACAGGCCCAAATTTAGGGTCCCCATCGTATAGTTTGGTTTGTGTGTCTGCCCACTGCTCTTTGCAGCTGTGTTTCTCTGGAAAGCCTTTCATTTCCCTGGTACTCCTAAATTATTTCAGAATCAGAAGAAAATTGCACTTTGAGTTTTGAGGATTTTCTGTTGGATTTTTTTTCTGTGGTTCAAAATATGAATTTCTTTCTTTCCTGTGGTATTTCTAAGAGGCTATGGTAGATGAAACGTTACTGATGAACGCAGCTAATAAGTACATTAATGAGTGCATTTTATGTATAGGATTGCTTATCTGCATGCATTAAATGTTCTGGGACTTAATCCAGGAATGTGGTTTTCCTTCTGTAAATGAAGTAAAAAGACTGTTAACCAAGTAATTTGTGTTTGACGTGCATTAAATTACAAACAAGTTTCGTTTGAGTTCAGTGCCAACAGGATCAGGTTTGGTACTGCAGTAGCTCATATCAAATGAGGTAACTTTCCCTCATACAGCATTTGTTAAGCAGTCCTTGTGTTTCAGATAAAGATTTCGGGAGAGTTTTTGGTCTCATGCTTTTTTTTAAAGAAATTGAAAATTTTATGATGAAAAATTCATATCTACTTCACTAATTAAGAAGTGTAAGCATCAGAGTTGATCTAGACAGAATTTCTTATGGTTTCTCTGCACTAACATTACCTCCTCTGGTACGGCTTCCAGAACTGATCCGTTCAGAAGGAATCTGCTTCTTTACAGAGGCTTAGTTCCTTACATGAGCTGTCTTTAACATTTTTAATCTATCTTAATATTTCTGTTATTCTATAGCACAGTATAAAAGCTTTTATTAAGATACTTACAAGGTCAATTTTAATCCCCAAATAACATTGACGTGTCAGGATTATATATATATGCGTAGCCTTTTTATTTTCGCTATGTCTGGAAATTGCAGCAAGCCTGATGGACACTTATTTTGCACAGGCTGCTATTTTAGCCCCCTCAGGCAATTGGAAGAGAATTTGCAATAGTATATGGAACGTGAATAATTTTGGATATGTTCCTTTTTCATTTCTCTCAGCCACCAACACGAGGGGCTGGTTTTTGGAGGCTCTCATCCCCAGCTTTCTGCAATCCTGACCCATTTACGCTGTTCTGAAAGGAGTACCTGAAATCACTGCTCATGTCTGAAAGTACTGCTGAATGAGTGATCTGTTTTACAGCGATGTTTTTGGACTGAGTCCTTGCCAACCTCTTTTCTTTTTTTTCATATGGTAGTTTCATTTATAAATTAATGCTTGGAATGATGGTTTGCTACAGGAAGACCTTGTTTACAAATGTGGTTTTTTACTCTTGACACTTTCAGATAAGCATCACATCTGTATTTAAAATACGTATCATAGGTGAAGTAGAAGTTACAGCCTGGATGCAGATGCTTCAGGAGAATTGTTTGACCTGCTTAATGCTGGTCTTTATTAGAGAATAAATTTGAAAAGCTTGCAGGAAAACAATTATTAACGTGTTCAGAAGTTAGTAAAACAAATAGGGATTATGGATTTACAGAAAATTCTCTGTACTGAAAGGGAAACACATTAAGCAGCTTCTGGTGGGGTTGTTTGGATGATGTTAAGGTATGGGCTTGGTAGGTGTGCTCCAGCACACCCTGTATGGAAGTGTCTGTGTGGAAGCAGAAAGGAAATATCTTGCCATACTGTTCATTCCTGATGAATCAGTGCTCACAGAATGATACATTTATTTTTAGCTGAGAGCAACTCTTGAATCCTCTCTGAGAAAAGGTACATGAGAGTGAAAGCTGGCAGCTTGTGGGAAGGAAAAAAGGGAAGGTTGGTACTCTGACTTATTTCCCTCTACAAGCTGTTTTGCACTGACAAACTGCGGTTTAATACAACAAATATGTAAAGAGAAAAAAATTGACTAGCAGGCTGTTCATCTGGTGTTCTGGTGTTTGTCATGTGAGTGTGTGAAGCATCCATTGAGACACCGCTAAAACTGAAGCCTTTGAGTGTTGTGCACTGATAATGTTCAAGTGCACCATTGAGTGGTGGAGCACACGTGGTATGCACAGCACACATTTGGGCACTGAGAAATAATTAAGCAGATGCATTTTGAGTGCATTTGCTGGAGCTGTTAAATTGCTGTTCACCTGGCACTTGAGAAGACTCGTGGGGTTTCCTCTTGAGATAGGCAGGAAAGTTGGAGACCTGGCCCCTGTTCCAGGGCTATTCCCTTGCCTGCAGCTGGGGCGGGGTCTTGCAGCTCCTGGGGTGCAAAGTGGGCTCTGCTGCTGTGCCCTGTGGGCCCCAGGGCTGTGGTAGGGCACAGCAGCTCTTCTGTTGTCTTACTGAAACAGGTATTTCTTGTAGCCCAAGGCACCACTTCAGCAACTTCTAATTATTCTTTCCCCTTCTTGTTTAACTAGGGGCTTTCTGTCCCTAATTGGATGTGATTCCCTATTACATAGGCTCTCTGTGGTGAGCTTCATGGATAGGCACTTTCTTTAAATAATTGACTGTCTTCTTTTGTTGTGGCAGGTCTCTGCTCACATTTCATCTCACCTTCACCTTCTTTGTGGCTGTGCAGTAATTTGGGTCTCGTAGCCTTTCCCAATGCACCGGTTTGCAGTGGGGATTGTTTAGAAAAGTAACTGGCTTAGTGCTGTGCTGCTTTGATTACCTGGAAGGCAAATTGCTATTAGAATAAGACTGTCTCAGGCTAGTTCTGATGCTGGTGCAAGTTCTGTGAAGAGAAGCAATCATTTCTTAGGAGCGTTGTGCAAATCTCTGATAGTAATTGGCCTAAGCCAGAAATAGTCAAACTCCTTTCTTTTTCCTTAGTAGAAGTCTTTCTGTAATGTTTGCTTATGGCTTAAATGCTTTTTCCCAGTTTGTCAATCTTAGTGCTAGCGAGAGGAAGGTATCTGAGTTAGCTGTCAGCTCCTCCTGCCCCAGGGACTCTGGCTCGGCCTCTCTGGGACACGTGCCATCGGCTCCTTGCTCCTGGCTGACACCTCTTCCATGGGATCCCATGGCTGTCCTGTGTTGGAATGCTGGCAGGTACTTCAGCGAGTGCTGACAGCAGATTAGAGTTTGGAGGGTTCTTGTGGCCTAGGCAAGGTGATCTCCTAAGGTGGTCTTGGCAAAGGAGCCTACAGCTTTTCCTGTATGATTCAGTGCAGTTATGAACCTGCCTTTTCAATCTGTACTTGCAGCATGTTCATCTGAAGATAGGTTATGCACTGCTGCTTCAACACAGTGTCTTATCCGCTGCAGATGTGTGCGCATCACAGTGCTCTATGTGAAGGATGAATCGCGTGTGCAGGTGCCATTGGTGCCTCAGCACCAGCTAGATCAGTCAGATGTGTCCTCGGCCCACAGACTTGGCACTGCCTTACATCCCTAACAGAACCCTTACGGAGACATTCTTAAAGCACTTTTTTAAGCTCTTCTTAAATACATTCCAGAAGACTAAAAATATTTAGCTTGTTATGTTACCTCTATCTATTTTGAGTGAGAAAACACATGGCTGTAGTTTCCTGCTAAATATTGCATATTGTGTGAGCTTTCTTGTGTCTGTTCTTATTAGCTGTTCTAAAATGCAAATTTGCAATTGATTCTCAAGTCTCAGATGCTGTTGAAAACATCTACTAGGTATAGATTTATATAGATAATGTTCATCACTACTTGCAGCATATAGAAGTATAGTGGAACACTGTTTTTACATGTTGTACATCTGAAACAGCTTTTTGCTCCTCTTCGTGTCTGTACTTTCACGTCTTGCGATTTGGAGAGTTTGGGATTAAAATGAAGGAAGAATTAAGTACAACATAATCCATTTACACCTACTTCCACAGTCCTTTATTACAATGGCTAATTTATATGTGGGTAGGCGTTATCAGTGAGCATCTTTCCTTTGGGATGGATATTGATGATAACTTTAAATACCACTTCAAGGCTTAGTCAATGTTTGTAATACTTTGGTAGATTAGTTGCACAGGTACAAAGAGGTAGGCACACTGCATTTTTTAAGTAATTTATTTGAAATGCTTGTTACAAAAATGGTTGGCTGTAATGATCATCAAGGTATTTAACCTTAAGCAAGCACTGCAGTTGGAAGCAGGTAAACTTTGGAAAATTGCTTGGAACTTCTTGGTAAGAAATAAGATGGGAGAACTGACTCATCTTTCCATTTGTGTTTTGTATCACGTTCCTCTGAATGGATGGAGGTCCAGGAAAACCAAAACAAGTTTTATGTTCTGCTATAAGCTGTTTATATGCTTCTGGGCTTAGGGTGGGTTTTTTTGTTTCTTTTTTTCCATCAAATGATCTTCAAGGGAAGAGAAGTTGTTTTGTCTTCTTGCTGTTCACCCAGTCTACCTCTTTCTTTGTGCTTGCTTGTTTTAGGACGTGACCACTGGTATCAGAACAGAAGACATGAGAGCTATTAAATAGGATTACATTAAAAACGTTATTTAGTTGAGCTCTTACACATGATTAGGAGATTGTCTTTGTTTTGCTGAATTGCAGTATACGGAGGTCCTTGATGAGGGAATTCTAAGTTGCTTTCGGCATTCATTAATACAGAGTCCAACCCACTGTTAATTGTATCTAGAAGGGAAGATAACAGGAAGGCAGAGCCTGTCATTTTAAGCAAATTGATACTTGAAAACGTGCGTTTACCGGTAAGCCAGGGGAAATTCTTCCCCCAGAACAAGAAATTCTCTGGTTTTGCCCTCCACCTTTGTTGTGGGCTGTGCCCATGAAACAATTGCTGGCATGACAAAATCCCAGTCTTCAAGTAGAACAGGGGACGTTTTCCACTTTATACAGATCAGTCTTTTTGTGTAACTCTAAGCGATTGCAGTCCTTTAAAAAGGCTCATGTACTGAAGAAAAATTACATAGTGAATGCAGTTTTGAGTCTAGTAGTAACCCAGTTCCCTGCTAGTTTTACCACGAGGAAAAAAATAATAAATACAAAATTATGACCCAGCTCTTCTGCTGCCTCTGCTGAATATTGCTTGGTAGACCAATTTTTCAAGAAATGCCTGGGACTCGCAATGTATTTACACAAATCTAGCATAAAATTACAATTTAAAGGGCAGAAGTAATCAGATGTATTGGATTGCTGCTACTGTCAAGTCATGTATTTAGTTCAGATTCCCATCTCTCTGATGGAAGAAAATGCTAAAGGACAGTACAATAGTTCAAACCATGGGGAAGACAAGGCTGAGAATGAATGCAGATTTTAATATTGGAAGTGTTTATAGCAGTGTATGTACTTTCAGCAGCAAGAATATATGAGAGTTGGGAATCTATCTGCAAGGGAGATTTTATGTAATTTAAAGCGCACCGTTTCATTGAGGAAGCTGGTAATCTCTGTGAATATAAAGGTTGACTCAATTTTTATTTAAATTCTGAAACACACAGAAAATACTGAAGTAAACTTCCATCAGTGTGCAAAGAACTGTACGAAAGCTTTTATGCATTAGTTGACTCCTTCGTTTATCCACCTGATTTGGAGGAGTGCAGCGTGTAGGGAAAAATGTCAGACTTCTGCAAGTTAATGCATTCTGGTAAGTTTATATTGACTAGTAAGAAAAACATGTTTCTAATTTCTTTTTCAAAACAAAGAAATGCTTTATCGTTCACTGATCACCACAAAATCTATTGGTCAAAATGCAAGTCAAGGCTTGGCAATTGGAACTCGAAATGTTGGGCTCCCTCCTGTTGTGTTCTTAAAATACACCTGTTAGCCAGGCTTGGCACCCTGAGAGCTGTTCTCAGTCCTTCCCCTGCAGCAGTGTTTTACATTCCTTGCAGGCAGCTTAGAGTTGTGCCCAATATGTCTGAATAGATACGTTTTACTTTGCCATTAATAATGCAACAGAGCTTTGAAACAAAACTAGCCAGGGAGCATCATGAAATGATTTGGTACAGCATTTGTTGTGTAGTTTCTCTCTATTGTTTTTTTAGTCAAATTGAATGTAATCTGGAGTGTGTTTATTAACTTAATCTAGTATAATTAGATTAAAAAAATAATAGCTATGTGCACCATTAAATACATAAGAATGAAGTGCCTAACTTTTTAAATTGGAGTTGTTGGTGTCTGTGAGGACTGTCTGCTTGTTTTGGAGAGAAGTGTGAGGGAAGGCTTCAGGAGCGTGTTGTGAAAGCAAGTGTCACCAATAGATAAAAGCAAAAGAATTCAAAGATTGCAAATGACATTTAATAGAGACTTTAGTAATATGATAAAAGTAATCATGACTATCATAACAGATTCATGCAAGGCAACATTAATTTTAGCTTTTTTTTTAACATTCTAATTATTTCCAGCTTTAAAATTGGTATGGTGTACTGTGTTGGATATAATGTAACATGTCTGTGCTGTTTCCTTCATAAGCGTGTCCAGAAAGGGGGAGGAAGCAGAAAACAATGAAGGAGAAAATGTGGGAGGCAAGGAAAATGACCCCAGGGAATCAGAACATAGGAGAGGGGAGATGCAAGTGATCAAAGGCCTCATTAGGAGAAGGAACAAAACATTGTAATGGGGTGAGAAACCAAGCTAAGAGAAGGTGGCAAGTGTCCTAAAATTACATCCATTATCTTTCAGAAGAAATCAATTAATTTAGCGTGGGAAAGAATTAGAGGCAGAGGATAAGAGTTTGGACACTGAGAAAAAGGTAGTCAGGAGTAGATGTGCAGCAGGTGATTAAGCTGAAGGGCAGAAGGAGATGGCAGAGCTGATTAAAGAAAAGAGAATTATTCTGTGATGGAGGAAAGCTGCCAGGTTTGTGGGATTTGCAGGCGCTGAAGTGCAAGTTGAGATCCGATGTCATTTGGCATGATCTTGGTAGTCTAAGCCCTGTGGTGGGCAGCAGAAACAAAACCATTGAGGGTGGTGTAGAATAGCTTGTGTGATTCATAGTTGCCTCATCTCACCTGATCCTGCTTTCAGCAAGAGGCTGGGCTAGAGACCTGCAGAGGTAAGTAGGGAGCTGCCAGCTGGAATTAGCCTGTCCTCCAGTGAGCAAGGAATGAGCAGGCCTGATGGCAGTACTCAAAGTGGTCAGAGCAAGTGAGCAGTCAGCGAGTAGCATGGTGCAGATGGCTGTGCTGGGAAGGATGGGCATCAAATAAAGCTCATGTTTGGAGAAACGACGCCAATGATGTGGAGATACAAGAGGTACAGTAACCACATAAATTCATCATGGTTCACTAACAGCATTAGCAGAGCTAAGGGGGGAAAGGTATCTTAACCTCATGCCCATCTTCTTCAGTAAATCTTCACCTGAATGACATTAAGAGGACGTAAAATAGAAAGTTTCTTTGAAATTAAGTTGGAAGTGCCTGTTTCAGTGAATGAGGTCATTGAAGTAGGGCTTGAGATCATTCAGCGGTGAGGTCTTTGCAGTCAAAAGCGAAATAAGCCTTCATCCTAGAAGTTGAAGTTGGTGACAATAAATGTGGGGGTTAGAAGGAGCGAACCAAAGGTAATGGGGTAAAGAGGAGATGGTCAGAATTTGAACATCAGTGGAAGTGGTATAGAGAAAAAATGTTCTTGGATTTAGTACTTAGAAGAGGAGAAATAGGATGAATGGAAGAAATTGGAAACCTCGAGTGGAGGCAGAGAAATTTCCTGCGCTGTTTGATTCGTAGCACTGAGTGTGAGAGAGAGCTCTACAGGACACTGCGCAGATCCCTCAGATACTCCACCAGTGGCTCTTGCTGATGTGAAGAGGTGGCAGATGGCTCTGTGCGGTTGTTGTTAGTGATGGTTTTTTTTCCTTTTTCTTGGAGTAGGTGGTTCTAAACCAACAGAGGAGTAAGAGAGTCAAGGAGTGAGTCTACAAGAAAGGTAGAGAAGGAAACGAGGGGAAGAAGTGAGGAGGAGGTGAGCATTTCACTTGACACTGGTAATTTTGGTTGCTGTATTCTGTGAAGCAGGGAGAGAGCTGTCTGCAAAATAAGAGAACCTGGAAGATCTTGGATTTGTGAAAGTGTTTTCTCTAGGTTTGGCCTGGGTAGGAGTTTCATTCTGTCTGCTGCTTGGGTAGTAGTTTTGGTTTGTTTGCTGTGCTCTGGTGCTTGAATGCATGAGCAGGATTGTTCTAGCAGAACTGGCAGAGAAAATTTTTTTACAAGGTGTATCCTTTTAATATGGGAAGGGATGTTAATCACAAGTGTCCAGCTCGTGGGCTGTGCAATTAGAGAAGCCAGAGAACACTTTAAGTTACCAGTAGCACATTGAGACTCTGAAATATGAAATTAGTGGATAATTTTCTTAGGTCACGCTCTTTCCCATAAACCAAACTCATCTGCTCTCCTAAGGGGAGACGGAACAACTGGGCTGACTTCTCATTATCTCTTCCTATGGCGTATCCTTATTGAATTACTGCCAGGTAGATGCAGCAGCTGCTCATCAAGCCACTGCAGGACTCCTCTGTTAATTGAACTGTAATGGGGGTGACAGCAGGGAAGGTCAGGATGATGGGACCAGTGATGTAACGTGAACTCTGGTAAGAACAACTGGCATGGGCAATTGACCTTGCTTAAATAATATTATGCTAAGGGCTTTTATCAGTTGATGTCAGGATGATTATTTTTTCATATCAAAGCTGTGATAGTGTCAGGGACCTTTGTGTGAATCATAGTTGTGTTCAGGGCAAGTATATTTCTCACCTTAAAGAGAATGGAGTTTCCTATGTGATAAAATACAGTGAGTGACTAACCAGCTATGAGAGAAAACAGTGGGAATGGAAACGTTAGCAGACAAAGCTTTTTAATAGATATCTGGTTTTACTTAACTGATTGCTCCAATTTATCTGAAGGGTGGCATTACCTTTCTAACTGCACTTTAGGGCATTTCGATATTTTTTTGTTGTCATGCACAGTTCATCTTAGGGAGAAAGCAAGTCCATTTTTAAAGAAATGTGCAGATTTTACTAATGTATTTGGGATGAGAAACGTATTCCTACATCTGATTCTGAGGCTCTCAAAGTGTGGAAGTGACTGAGTTTGAGGCATGCATCCTGATGCCCATTCTGAGCCACAGCATAAATCTGGCATTTCTTCTGCTCCAGAGGAGGTGACGCGATGTGTGCATCTTTGGCAGGAGCTCCTTTTTCCTGGGTCCTGCCAGTGCATGTGGGGGCATGAGGTCTGCAAAGCCCTTCCTGGAGATGCACAGTGGCAGTTGGCTGCAAGCAGCAGCTTGCGCGGTTCTGAAAAACCTCATATTACTACAAGCCACAAATTACATTGTGTTACTCTTGGTGTGTAGGAGAAGTCTGCAGGGCAGTTACAAAAGTTGGTTGGTTTCGTAGTGCAGTGTGTGCATGCTGGCATCACTATGTATGTTTCCTTTTTTTAGTAACCCCTTTATGTAACGTGGTGTTTGTAGGCCAGTTGTCACTAATGACTGGGAAATCCATTGCAAAGTACAGAGGGTAGGAAGATGAAGTAATCAATAGCCAGGCATCACACAACGTCTTGGAGCTCATTAACAACTGTAGCTGTAACCATTTGAAGTGCGTATTCTTACACAAGACCCGACAACACTGTTCTACTTTTCCAGTAGAAATAACAAAGCCTGGGTTGTAGGAGATCTCATCACAGCACTTTGGTGGAGATGCCTGATAGGGAATGGAGAACACTGCTGTATTGATCAGCAGTGGCTGCTCGGCCCAAACTGTGAGTTTGGGAGTGTTGCAGGGTGTGCACTGTGCTCTGCTTTCTTATTCCCACTTCGTATTTGGGTGCACTGAAATAAACAGCTGATGGCAGAAGATGCGTTGGGATAAATGTTTGTTTCTACACTTTGGAAGTAAGGTTTTGAAATGAGATTTATTGTGTGTGTGTCTGTACACATAAGCTTGTTTGCATGTAAACTACAGAAAGGTAGTTCCAACAGCCAAATGTGGTGACTGGTTATACGGAGACAAAAATGTTGTAGAAAATACATTGTTCTTCATGGAAGCACAACAGCAGAAGGAGAATCTCATGCATTTGAGAGGCATTGAGCTTGCCCTCTGCCTGTGTACCCAAATAGCCCTGACCAACAGCCTGCTCTTCTTTGCTAGCCATCACCAATACATGGGATTCACTTTTGAACCTCTACACACTCTCTCCAGAACTGAGAACCAAAGTAAAATTGTGATATTTTTCTGCCTATGTTTAGTTAATTTGTTTTGTCAGGTGTCAAGGTGTGTGTGTGCTCTGCCTGAAATCCCAGCACACAAATGCCCATCCTGCAGACAGGAGGGAGCTGCTGTCCCCATCCTGCTCCGTGCTGCTCACTTGTGCTGTTCTGACCTTGTGTTGAAGGCTGATAAACCCTGCGTAGTGGCCACATTCCAATAAGAAGAGAGAAAAAAGCCCTGACCTCCAACCTGCGATACCCTATTAATGTCAAATAATATAAAGTAATATCAGAACGTAAAAGGAAATCGCTGCAGTAAAGCAATTTAATTTCTGTGAACTGAAAGCACTTGAATGGAAGTGCTGGGGAAATTTGCTGTTGTTCCTGCAGCAGAGGTTATGAGGTGCTTTTTTTCCCCTTTTTTTTTTTTTTTTTTTTTTTTTTTAAACTGCTGCATTGTAATTGGTGACTTTGAAGCTTTCTGTTGTTTCCAGTGGGAACGATCATGCTGCTAAAGTAGAGAGCTTGCTCTGCTGAGTCTGATTTTCAGGCTTGCCTGTTAAAGGAAAATAATTTCAAATACTAGTTTTCAAAAGGTATTATATTGCTGAATGTGCATTATATGCAGTGTTTAGCCGATGAAATGAGAATAATCCTCTTTGAACAACAACTTGCATTTACTGAACTGGTGTTGGAAGCAGTGCCAGCTGCCTTTGCCTTTGTCTGCCTAATTGCAATTTAACAGTAATCCACGATCTGTGCAACTGTGACTGCAGTTCTTTGATAGAGCTGAGTTTGAACGGACCTCTGGTTCATCTGCTGCCAATGATGAAAGCCGCTGCACAGCAGCGTATTGACAGTGGACTCAACTTTTCTCTAACCAGTGGAAAATAAACAAAAACAAACTTGCATTGCTCCGAAGCTGTCAGGTTTTGCTGTTCCTGTGTTGTGCTGTGCTGGCTGCAGGCTTGCAGTGAGCAGCCATCCACGTGTAGGTGCTAAAAGCTTCTGTAGGTTTGGGGCTGGTGCCATATGTTTGTAGGAGAAGTGTCCGCTGAGGGCTGTCAGATGCAAAGATCTCCTTGGGCTGACTCAGGAGGTGTGGAAGCAGCAAATTGCTGGTGACGGGGCACGTATAGCAAGAAGTGTTATTTGTGCACACTGTTACTTTGCACCCTGGGCGTTTGGCATCAGCTGCTTGTCAGGGGCAGGATCTGTGCCTTTGCAGAAGTTTGCTTTGACTTGCTGCAGCCGTTCTTGTTATTTAGTTAAATGTGTGACAGTGCACAAGCAGTGTGAAAAGGTTGCTGAAAAGTTATTGGGCACTTTCTATGTTCTCCTTCTCAGAAGGAAATCAATGCCTGAGTTCACAAGAGAAACCTATTGACAGTCCTGAGCATTTTGATCTTAATTGCTCTGTGCTTGTTCCTGCTGTGAGGAGTATGATAATATTTTGAAGAACATTTGTGAAGGTAAATGAGTGCACTTTGAGCTCTAAGACAGGATGAGTAGAGCACCAAAAGGTCTGCGGCAGTTAAATACCACTGAGTGGTTAAATACCATTGGCTCACATTTGGACATGTGTTGGGTTGCGTGGTGACTGCTTTCTGGGGAAGGAAATGTCAGGGTACTGCTGGACATTTCTGGGCACCTGGTGGAGCTTCACATCCTCAGCTCTGAAAACAGTGCAAGCCGTGCACATTGGATGCATGGATGGTGGATGCCCAATCCTTGGGTACATTCAGTGTCAGGCAGGACCAGGCTCTGAGCAACCTGGTCTAGCTGTAGGTGGCCCTGCTCAGTGCACAAGAGTGGGACTAGATAACCTTTAATGTCCCTTCCAACTCAAATGATTCTATGCTTGTGGAAAAGCGAGGCCAGTTTTGTTTCAGCTGCGCAGAACTGGTCTTCTGAACTGAGTTCCCCAGCAAAGTGAAATCTATATATGTTTTGGTACTGAAAGTTGAGTACGTTTCCATAGGGTACGCTGGGAGCACTTAGCCTGAACGAGATGCAGCACAAGTGCCATTTCACAGCACAGTTCTGCTCTATCAGTGTTTTAATTAAAGTCATTCTACTGATGGAAAGTCTATTCTCTGGTGTTTTCTTTAATGTAGTCATAATGCATCAGTTTGAGCTCCCTTGCTGGAACATTTTTCATTATAATCCACTTGGCTAAGTTTATAATTAAACTTCTAAATTCAAACCTGCTTTTATTGTGTTTTTGGGACAGATAAAAGCTAAAGCAGGAAAACTTAGGGTTCCTGGATTTTACCCCCAACAAATCAATGCAAGTTAAGAAGCAACTCATTGGCAGAATGGTGATTTCATATCCTTGCTTTCAATCCCCAGGATCTTTTCTAGCTTTGAGACAAGAAACAGATATGACTGAATAGAAGAAAAAAGATGAAATAATTAAGATTTGTGCAGTTTGACTTAGGAGGTCATCAAAATACCTGGACTGGTGAATACAGCTGATAAGGATGGTGCCCATCTACAAAGGTTTTCATAATTAGATGTTAAGAGAAGTTGTTCTAGGAACCAGCTGGACCATGAGGCTGCCTGGGGCAGGAGGAAGCTCCTCAGCTTATCTGCTGCTTGCTTGTGGTCGTTGTCCATATGCTGCTGTGTTAGCACTGGGTGTTACTTCAGGCATTATTCAACCCTACAGTTACTGTAGCAAACTACCAAAGAATTATGGGGTTGAATATTTTGATTCCTGTTGGGTGATTGCACTGGACAAACGGTTAGCTCATTCATACTGTATGTCTTTATCCAGGGTTGTCCGACATCCTCCTACAGTAAGACTAAATGTTCTTAACTGAGGTTTGTAGATGAAGAAGGAGAGGTGCAGCAAATCAAGCGACAGTTCCATATATGCAAAGTTGCGTAATGCTTGTCTTCTAGGTGGAAACAAAGGCAACTTAGCGTAACTCTGTTCATCATTTAAAAAAATAAATTGGGGAATGTGCACTTACACTTGTGTCATATGCACATGTGCACTTGTGCCTTAACATCTGTTCCTGCTTTGTGTGCATCTGTGCAGGAGTTTTCATTTTGTTGAACTCAGTAGCATCAGCATGGCAGCATCTGTCCAGCAATCATAGAGTCATTTGAGTAGGGACCTTTTAGAGGCTGTCTGGTCAAAGTCTCTGCTATGGATAGGGACACTCGCAGCTCCGTCAGGTGCTCAGAGCCACATCCAGCCTGACCTTGAGCGTCTCCATGGACGGGGCATCCACCATCTCTCTGGGCAACGTGTGCCAGTGCTTCGTTAAATGAGACTGCTGCTCTGCCTTTGCTGCTGCAGACCCAGCTTTCTGCTAGTTTGAGAGAGAACAGAGTTAGCTTTTTGAATAACAGTTTTCCCACAAAGCAAGGCAGATTTCACTGGTATCTGAGGATATAGAGTACACTGGAAACATTACCACATCACCTAGGGATATCACAAGGAGTGGGTTTGTGCTGTGTGTGCTAGGAAAATGGTTATGTAATTACTGCCTACGTTGACGTTAAGAAAATTTATGCATGATTAATGATGCTTATCTTTGTGCTAGACATCTACTAAATGATTTATAGCCAGCTAGAAGGGCTGCAGTTTCTTCTGTTGTTGCTGCTGCTGCTGCTTAGTGTTTGGGATGATTCTAATTGCATCGTATATTTTAAATGGAAAGTGCCACCCAGGTGTCCGTGTAAGCATTTCCATCTCAGACAGATATAAGTAGGTCAGGTTTACCTGTGGTGGGGGAAGGTCACAGCTCCCTGTGAACATGGGGAGTTTAATTGGTGTATGACAAGGCTGAAATTGCATCTTCAGTTTGGATCAGTTCATGTTGATTGTTTTCTAAGCTCAGTTACAAATGCTATACGGGTCCACGTTAGAGCAGTGCCAGACTGCATTTTCCTAAACCAGTGAAATGCTGCAGGGTGTGTGGAGAAACATCTGTCCTGCGGAAGCTGCAGGAACACAGCTGCTCCCTGCTCCACAGCACAGTGTGTGCGGATGGGGAGTAAGAATGGGGCCAGCAGTCTGGCTTGGAGTCATCTGCCTCCAAGCACTCTTCCAGAGCTGGCGGCTGTCTGACAGTGGCTGGGAAGCAGCTGCAGAGCTTCCTTCCATCCTCAGCTAACCAGGGAGCAGGCCAGGATACTTCACTGATGTGTAACAGGCTGCCCAGAGAGGTGTGGATTCTCCTTCTCTGGAGGTATGTAAGACCTGTCTGGGCGCCCACCTGTGCGACCTACTGTAGGACTGTGCTTCAGTAGGGGGGCTGGACTAGATGATCTCTAGAGGTCCCTTCCAGCCATTACACCTAATGGACTTCATCTGATTTTTTTTTTTTCCTTCCCTGAGCGTAATTCCATACGAACCAAACAGAACTAAAGGGATGTTTGTGCTTAACCCTTCAAACACGTGGAAACCATAGCTCATTATTTAGTTTCGTGAGAGTCTATTAGCACAGACAATCACTTGGCCAGCGTGCTAGGGTGTTGAATACACCTAGGTAATCAGCTTTGGGGAAGCACTACGCGTTTCTCAGTGAAACACATCTCAAACCTACTTAAGCAGCTGCATGAATTTAATCTCAAGAAGACTCAGTAGAGTCAGTTTTAAAAATGTGAGTTTCAGGTTTTTTCCCTTTCCAGTTTTTTTTCCCCTCTATATTTGCTGGTTTAAGCTGGCCATGCTGACACATGTGGGAGCTGAGATACACTGTGACTAAATTTGATGCCAAGTCTTGGTGGCCTTCATAATGTAACTTATTCATGTCTCTGTAGATAGCATATGTTGCCTGTGCAATATTTTTTTTTATCATATCAGGACAGAGCAGCCACTGTTCCAAATTGTGTTATGTGAACCTAGCTATGCAGAAAATCTTCATTGTGCTTGCTGTGGTGTAAATCAGTAGGCTTTGCTCAGCCCTGCTGGGGTAGGAGAGATTAGAATCAGTCTCGTGGTGTCTAATTTATTTCTGTTTTTTTCAGACTTAATGTCATCTCTGTTCTTGCTCCGTGGGGAGCAGCAGCCAGTTATCTTTGTAGGCTTGCTCGAAGAATGAACATCTGTGAAACCCCTTGTTTCGGGCAGGAGTCTGCTGCTCTCAGGGATTTACTGGGGCTTACTGTCCCTTTGAATGCTGAGAAGATGACAGTGTGTTTAGGAGGCAGCTGATTAGCACTCCTTGTGCTTCGTTAAAAACCTCAGCAACGTTGTCAGCTGTTGGGGGAAGTTCCCTTGCACTTGCCCATTTGTTGCCCTGACCTGTTCAGGACACGTTGTTTTTACTGCATTCTTCAGCAGCTGGAGCGCTGCCCAGCAAATTCAGATGAGCGTGGTCTGCACAGGGCTGGGGCCTGGCTCTGGTCCAGTACTTAAATCTGAGCATCTGAATAATTTCTTTGCTTGTATTGCATTTTTGGGTGTGAACTGTGTTGGAGCCAGTGTCGCTTACTCCTTCTCTTTCCCTTGCCAGAAGGTCGGTGGCTGTGTTCTGACCGCCGTACATGGTGACTGCAATGCTGACGGCGCTGGGGGAGCTGCTCCTCCTCAGCTCTTCTGTGTGAGGTGAGCACCCATCTGGATGGGCACAAAAATTAACTGTAGGATATGTGAGGGCCCCTCTCTCTCTCTAGGGCTTCTCTGCTGTATTGGCACTGGGGTAACGTTGTTCCATTGAGGAATGAGGCTTCTGCATCTCAGTTCTGAAGGATTCTCAAGGTTTCTGGGCTTCACTTGGGCTTTGCATGAGGCCACTTGTGATCTGTGTTGGGACTCTGTGGGTTGCATTCTGAATCCAACGTGAGATGCTGAATTAATGTAGAAGACATTAACAGGCCTATTGCTTTTCTAATGTTGCCTGAGTTTTTGTATTTGGTCAGCTTGATGGCCTTATTGTTTGCTGTTTGTCTGAAATGTAAGAATGAACTAAACCAGATAACAGAACATTGTATCCTCTCCTGTAGTTAGTCAATATCTGATTATATTTAATTGCATGAATTTATCGTGATAGAAACTGTTTCAAAGTAATTTAAATGCAGCTTGAAATGACAGTCTATTCAGAATGTCCTATTTTTGGGTTTATCTTCAGTTTCTTATCAAGAACAATGCTGTGTATTATGCATTATGACAATGTTGCTTTTCAAAAGGTTAGAAACGTAATGGAATTTTCTGGACTAAACTTCTAATAACCGATAATTTTAATGAAAATCACCAAGATTATGGTAGTGAAAGACCAATCTTGAAGACAGGTGTTATCTCTCCTTCAATATAGATGTGACATTTCTACCTGTAAAAGTAAGATAAATCAATTACAAGTAAAAATATATTAAGAATTTAAACATGATATAAATACAAAAAAGTGTTATGTAAGAAAAAATGGATGTAAATTTATACCTGAAACTTGGTCTTGTTTAATGTGGTGTGTGCCATGTGCCAGCATTTTTTGGGGGTGTCAGAACTATTCCCATTTGAAAGTGGATTAATCCAGAATACCTCCGAAGTCGTGCAAAACAAAATATCTGCCTAAGTAAGTGCCTAGTTGGTCATCTTGTGGCTTGAGAGAAATGCTGAACGTTGAATCAGAAGTTGTGGGATTTGTGTGCCTTTCTTATTCTCTCTTTAGAGAGAATAAAGCTCGCTTTAGAGCTTTTCCAGTATTCATAAGCAATTTGGATGGTCGCTGAAGCGGGCATTTAGAAGTTGGGCTCCTGCTTTGTATGAGATCCTGAGACTCTGCCAGAGACATTATTCCTTGCTTCTGATGTTGTACGTTGATTATTTTAATGAATTATACAATGTGGAATAGCTACAGGACTTGGTACATTCCTGCCTCAGTCGCAGCGTGGCTCTTCTGTTCACCTGTAATGATGAAGAGCTTCATCAGAGAGACCTCCAGAGTGTTTGGATGTTGCTCTGGAGCTCAAAGATCAGGGTCACAAATGCAAGGTCCAAACTGTGGAGAAATGCCTCAGTAATGTCAATTTTCTCTTCCAGGCTGCTCCATCAGGTAGTGATAAGCAATGTCTCTCTTCCCTGCCTTTCCTGCTGAGTTTTGCATGTTTCTTGTGTTAAAACATGATGTGAAGCTAAACCAATTTTAGGTCTGGTGTTTCATTTGTCAGTGAGCTTAAAACATAGGACATGGAGTCTGTACTGTCAGACTGTTATCAGATTCCTTGCCACTTATTTGCAGTGGCAGATTTCTTAAATTCTTAAGAACATTTAGCAACTTTTTTTTTCCCCTATTTGTTAATTTTAGGACTGAAGAAGACAAGAGACTGAATTATCTGAATTATGCTTCTGCAACAGAACTGGGTTTCTCCTCGTTGGACATGGCAGAGCCTGGGGAAGTCTTTCATTTTTTTTGTGTTCTTGATGTTGCCAGTAGCTGATCTGGAAGCCAGGAGAGGTCACCAGTTTGTCTGGAAAACAGGTAGGAATGAGATGTGTTGGTTTATCTACTAGATATTTCCTGAGTTTGAGAATGGAGTGCCCCTTCCTCCATACTGTTTTAGGTCAGTAAGAAATGGCACATGAGACATTTGGAAAGCTTTGTGTATGCACTGGTGTTTGTGATTAGGTGATAGGAAACGGCAAGTAAGAGATGGTATAATATAAATGCATTAAAAACTAAGCATGACACATTGTTTTGTAGCATGACAAAGCAACAAAGAGCGTTCAATGAAATGGAAACACTGGCAATAAATGGAAACAAGTCAGTAAATACTTAGTCAAAGAAAATATCCATCAGAAATACACAACTGAACCAGGGGCTTCAGTGCCCACAATGCTTTTGAGATTTGGCCTCTTATGACTGAGCAACAGAGTGGTTAAACTTGATGGGAAAAGTAATTTTCCCCTTTGATTTGGAGAGAGATTTTTAATTGTTATTTTTCAAATTAAAGTTCTATATAAGCGAAGAGGTTGAATTAGCTGCATAATGAAGTGATTATTCTGAGATAGTTCCTGTGCTGCTGGTCGGATCAAAGCAAGCTTTCCTGGCCACCGATTAAGTACTGTTTGAGTACAGTGTGGTTCTGTGTTTTTGAATAACTTTTTCCATTGTCTTGCTTGTAAAATGAAGAGGAAATAACCAACAATATATAAACCATTCTTCCTCTAATTCTGTATTATATGCGTGATTTCTGAACAAAATTTGAAAGCCCAAGTTGTTTTCATAAGACAAGTTAGACTCTTCAGTGCAGCTTTACTTTACTTCTGTAGTGTGTTGTACCATCAGCATTTAGAGGTGTGCACTGTGAGTCATAAAAATTTAATTTGAGCTGATGGTTACAGCTGACAGTAAAGTGTTACTGGTGCTTCAAAGACTGAGACAGCAGTAGTTAGAAGTGCCAACAGGCGATGGCACAAGTTTGCATGGACAGCGTGCTCTGAAAGCCTGTGATGAGAGCTCATCCAATGCTGAGCTCATGGTAAATGTTCTGAAGAAAGCTGTGTCAGTTATCACGGTCCCACAGGGAAGCAGAAACATTGGAGATCTTCAGAGTAAATTTATAAGGCTTAAATCCTATCGGTATTTGGCTGTACTGTCACTGTGAATGGTTAGAGGTAGAAAACTTCCTTGTGTGTAGTGTCTTCAGAATGAAAATACATGTTTATATTACATACATCTAGTATGGTGTTTTTGTACATTTTCCCCCCTAGGTAGAGTTAATCATGAAGATCTATTTTTCTTTCAAAAGTTTGCAAGGAAGTGTTTTGGGAAGATAGGAGAGTAACTTCAAGGGATCAGATCCAGAGTCAGAGAGGTTAACAAAGCCTGTTACAGCAGGATATCACTAATAAAAGAACCCTGTGATTTAGACAATCGAGTTCTTGGCCTAATGAGATCTGTGGTGCATATAATAGAAAAAAATAATGCTCTAGTTTGAGGGCTTGTGTGTCCAATGTTTTAAAAATGCAGTAAAATAAAAGCACAGCACAGTGCACCTATAACTGAGTAATTTCAGTGTCAAAAAGGAGCAGGTTCTTTCTGATAGCAAGCAAACCTGCAGCTGCTGTCTCTTTTTTAATGAATGCTTCTAATGAGCAATCCCTAAGGGAAAAAGAGATGAACTGTTTCGTTTTAAAAGCTTGAGTTGTCTTTTGCAAGCATGGCAAGTTATTCTACAAGTTGTAGAGATCATGTTTCTGAAAGCTTTCACCCCAGGAATATGAATTTCTATGTACTATATTAAAGAAAAAAAGGAAAGAAAAAGGTGTTGTATTAGCGCTGAAGTTTATAAACCAGCCCTTTTTTTTTTACCTAAATCCTTGGCTGTCTCTAATGAAGACATTTTCATGCTGGGATTGATGGTCTTGGTATAGTTGAAAGCAATTGTACTGAAATTGTTGCACATACAAAAAGCAAAAGCAAAAGCTCAGGCTCAGTATATTTTAAAGTTTCAGAACTTGGTAGCATGCATTTTCCTTCTTTGTGACCTGTCTAAACCATTTATTTTCAGCTTTTGGTTTCTAGAGATGATATAATAATATATCTAAGTATCTCTATGCTGTGTCTTTTGGTTTCAAGACACTTCTTGTCAGATACTGATTTTGTGACCGTCTGCCTAGCCACGAAAGCAATGATTATACCAATTAAATTACTCAGCTACCTTAAATAGTGAATAATTTTCTGATGCTTGTTAACTAACAAAGCAGTTCTAGTGATATAATCTTGAGAAAATTTAATTGGGTTTAAATCCTTGTGAATTAATATTGTTTAATGGGATACCAAATTAGCAATTAGCATATTTCACGATGTTAGTTTTATTCAACTCTTGAGTTGGTCCTAAAAAGTCTGGAATCAATGTCACATAAATGCGTTTGTCCTAATGGAGACCACTGAAGCTTTTAAAGCTCTGGATGGAATATGGGCATACATGTGAATTTCAAACTGCTGTTGCCAGAGATGCCTGCAGCACATGTGTTGGCAGCTTGCAGACTCGCTATCACTACCAATGTCTTCAGTTCCTCCATAAGCTTACACATCAGTTATGGTGCATGTGTTGCTTCCCCTGAAATATTAATAGAAATGCTTTCGTAGGATGATACTGTTTAGATCTTTAGGGAAAAAGTTCTCTAATTAAGGTAAAAATGGAAATAATACTCCATGTGCTATGGAAGGAGGAAGAGGACTTTTAGAAACCAGGAATGTCCCAGTGACTTCCCCATGAATAATTATCTCTGTAGAATGAATCCCAATGGGGATTTAGCCCAGCAGGGACATGCTCCCTGTTATGAATGGGAGAGCACTGAAAATGAGACATCAGACTGGGAAATGAGTTTGTACTGATCATAGCAGAGAGATTTCACCTGAGGAAGAAACCATTGATCTTTTGGTGTTTGTGGGCTTCTGGGAGATAGGTGCAGGGAGCTGCATGCTGTATTGCCCCAGGTGAGCACAAAAGACTTTCTTCAGTTGAGAGTTATTACCTATATCTGAAAGTGCTTCTAAAAATAGGGCTAGCAAATGGGTTTTGATCATTAGGCTTTCTTCTGAAGCAATCCTTAATGGGAAAGATATGAAATGAACTTTTCAGAGAACGATCTTCTAATGTGGAAGAACCTTTGAACTTGGTGGAGGTGGGTGAGCCACTTAGGGCTGAGATGAAAAGGCTCTTTTGTTCTCTGTTCTCAGATAATGCTGCCATAAAATACCCTTTCTCAAGACCTTAATTTCAAGAATGCCAAGTACTGGTTTGGAAGTGCCTTTGACCTTGCATGTTAAAAGACAAACTTTTACCTACATGTACAAAATGTTAAAGGGAATCCACATCTTCAAAGGACAGTGGATCTTAGAGAGATTAAAAGATAGCACTGCAATAAATGGCATTTTTTTTCCAGTGGAAGAATTGGGAATTTAATCTGTTTAACCAAATCTTGAAAGATTCTGAAGTTCTTGGCTATCCACAGTTTAAGAAAGCAGCAATCCTCCTTGGTTATAGATTACAGTCATGTCATCTCAACAGCAGCAATTATTATATCAGGTTCAATTCTAAAACTAGTCAGCTTGTTGCCATAAATTGGGTAATTGAAAAATTGCCCTGAAATTATATGCTTTATTAATTTTACCCTTAACTTTCTTCATGATCAGTTTATACCTTTGTACTTGAGACAGATTATAATTTAAGTAACCCTTCTTATGATAGTTGCTCCTAATGTAGCTGCAAATTAAAGATACCAAGCCATTCTGGACTCCTGCTATTAGTCATATCCTCTTTGAGCTGATTTGTCAAACTAATCTTCTAAATGTTTTGCTTAGAATTATATCAAATCTCAGGTGAGACTTCACCCATTGACATACTGCAATTCAAATTAGAAGTGCAAAATGTTCTAAAGTCGATGATAGTTGAAACTTTGTAAATAAAGTTGCTTTGCAAAAGTTTGCTTACAGCAAAATGTAATATTCTGGCTGATCTCTGTCACTGATATTTCAGAGGCTTTAAGGTTGGCCTCAAAACTAATGGTGTATTTCCTTAAAGAGGAAAGCAATATTTTCGTAGTGCTAAATATTTAGATTTGTCCTCATTATTCTTTTTCTTATTCGTATTTTTACTTATCTCTTCCATGCACATCTAAATTTCATTGCATAGTGTTCTGCTATGTCCCCTCACCCTTATTTCAGTGGTGTTCTCACCTGGCATTTCTTCAGCAACTGAATCCATCTAGTCTTGGGGCTATGGAGATGTATCTTATTGCCTTCCTCTGTAAACTTTGCAATGATGATATAAATATTTATGTGGATGACACATTTCAGAACTGTTGCAGACCTTGTGTCTTCAGGCAGTAAATACTGGTGTGTTTGCCAGAGAACTGGACAGAGTCCCTGAGAAGAGCTGGATCTCTCCTGCAGATGATCTCCCACGCTAGAAGCCCATCTGTAGGGAGTCAGCCACTAGCCAAATGTTCCTGGTGGCACTGCTTAGCAGAAGAGTCTCTCACTTCTGTAATTCTAGAAAAATGCATATTGCAAGCAATCTGGGAAGTGTGAAGTGTCAGTCAAATTAAGAAGTTGAGGTAGGGAGGAATTAAACTGAAACCGAAACATCTGTTAATTTTAACACTTCATACTGTTGGAGAAAATCTGCAGTGTGATAGCTGCTCCACTATACAGTGACCCAGATGGACGACTGTGCTTGCTGGGTTCAAATGTAAGCTTTTCAAGCGTGTCTGGTAACTTTCTGATTGTCAGGCTTGCCATACATAGGTCACTCAAAGTAATGTCTCCTATTTATTTGCATGGAAGCCACAATAGATACAAAGGACACAACAACACTGTTTTTTCAGCATAGTTACCACCATTAGCTCTGCGTTTTCACCACTGACGAACGGGAGCCTGCATGCCATGCTTGTAAAAAAAAAATAAAAAAAAAATCTGCACCAATAGAGGTGACCCACTGTTTCACAGCTGCTGTGATGATATCCTTACCGGGAAAACATCCATGCGGTCCATCCTTCATTGACCTGAACAGATGGAAGTAGTAGGATAGTCCAGCCAAGACTGGCAGCGTGCTCCGTGGTCTTCTAACTAGCTTGGGGCCTGGTGTTATCATGTTGTAAGAGAAAGGTTGTCTTCTTTGCTGATCTGACTACGTACATTCAAGCCTTCAGCTTAGTCAGCATCATGATGCAGTAGTCAGAGTTCCTGGTCTGGAGTCCAGGAAGTCCAGAAGAATCACCCCTTTCTTATACCAAGGCAGTGCACATCACTTCATCTGCTGAGAGCTGTGTCTAAAATTGTTATTCCGTGGGGAATTCATTTATCACCACTCTGTGGACTGCTGTTTTGTGTCCAGCTTGTAGTGCTGACACCACATCTTGTCACTGGTAATGATGTGACCCAGGAAACTGGCACTTTCAGCCCTACGTTGGTTCAGTAGGTCCTGACAAACGTCTGTATAGTATTCTTTCTGTTCCTGTGTGACCTACCTGGTGCAAACACCGCAGTATTGCCACTGTTGTTTCAAATGCATTGAAGCTGATATTCAGCTCTGTACGTGGTTCCCTGGTCATAATCCAATGATTTGTGCAGATGAGCTGACGGAGGCACTCTTCATTGTGTGATATGACAGCTGTGCATGGCCCTTTGGAACATGACTTGTCTTTCATATCATGTCACCCACCCATCGCTATGCTCACATCCTCTGTTTGGTCTCCATCAATATTCAGCAAGTGTCAGTGAATGTCAGTGGGTGCCATTTTTTTTTTTTGCACAGAAGAATTCAATGACATGCTTTTGGTCCATACACACTTCTATGTCAGACACTATTTCTGTTGCTGTCCCTCTGCTGCCATCTGTCACTGAAAACAAAATGTCACAGAATATTGGTGAGAAGGTTCAGCCTCTACTGCCATACCACCATCATCTGCCTCTGATGTTGGCCAACATCATAAAATAAGAGGCATTACTTTTGGAGCAGCCCTCATATTTCAGTAGGTTTCTACACAAAAGCTACATGCTTTAACAAATGTCTTTGTCTAACCAAAATCAAACGTGCAGTAGGTGGTGGTTTAAACTAGATTACAGAGGAGATTCACACTAATCTTTTAATGTTCCTCTTCCCTTCCTGAGAATAATAGTTTTTGAGAAGAAGGTGCTTTTTTCCTGTTTTTTGTTGGTATTGGGAAAAGTATAAGTTAGGCATCTTATCCCTTTCTTTCCTCAGTAGTTACTATGGGAACAGAGCTGTGGGTCGCAGGGGAAAATCTGCGAAAGTGGTTCCTTTTCAATTGTTCATTTAGAAGCAAAAGGATAGCTTATTATTGGAATTGTAGTATTTTTCATTCAACTTTGTTGGGCTGTATTGTTGTACATATTTCACTCACAAAAGAAGCACAGTGAGTGGCAAGAAAAACAGATGGAGATGTTTTTGTACTTTTTTCTTGGGGTTAATATTTTTTTAATTGAATGCAGCTGTTGGAAAGATTTCTGTTATTACATATAGGCGGAACATTAAAAATGGATGCTCATATTTTCAGCCTGTTTCAATGGGGTACTAAGCTTAGTTATTCTGTTGCCAGGGTGCAGAACCCCATGGTGTGCTCATCTTTTTTTTTTTTTTTTTATTTTAAGGATTTAAGTGTTTGTAAGTTGCAGTAAGAGTTTTACTTAGCCACTTAACTGGGCTAATTCGGTATATAGTGGATGAACATAACTGAAGTTGTATTAGGAAACCCTAAGGTCTCTGCTGCAGATCCCTCAGCAGGTGATACAGCTGGCTATTTCTAGGGGCACAAATTTTGGGTAGCCTGCCCATTCATACCTGTATTTCTCTTGGTTTTTTTTTTTGTCTGGTACGTATGGGAATAGTCCTGCAGTCATCAACATTGTCTTTTAATTTCTTTTCATAAAAAAAATGTGGGAAGTGTAAGTCAAGAACACTAAGTGGGAAAGTTAGGAGTGAGAGATGTTCTGTTGTAATCCAGATAGTTGACACAGCATTCACATGGCTAACTCAAATCACCCTCAGCTGGTTGATAGTTATGTTGAAGTGCTTGCTTAATGGAATCTTGAATATATTGGTTTCAGCTCTTGCACGGAAAATTCCTGCTGGGATCATCTGGAGCAGGGTGTGCGAGTCCAGGGGCAGAGTCTTGTCCTTCCTGTGCTGCCTGGTGTCCCCTGCTCTGTTGTAGGCTTAGAATCATAGAATCACAAGGTTGGAAAGGACCTACAAGATCACCTAGTCCAACCGTACTCCCACTGCCATTGCTACCACAAGCACTAAACCGTATCTCGTAGCTCCTCATCCAGACGCCTCTTGAACACTGCCGGGGACGGTGACTCCACCACCTCCCTGGGCAGCCATTCCAGTGCCTGACCACTCTCCGAGAGAAAAAGTTTATCCTTGCGTCTAACCTAAATTTTCTCTGGTACAACTTGCGGCCGTTTCCTCGGGTCCTGTTTGTTGCCTGGGAGAAGAGGCCAAACCCCTCCTCATCACAGCCTCCCTTCAGGAAGTTGTAGAGTGCAATGAGGTCTCCCCTGAGCCTCCTCTTCTCCAGACTAAACAATCCCAGCTCCCTCAGCTGCTGCTCATAAGACTTGTGCTCCAGACCCCTCACCAGTTTCGTTGCCCTTCTCTGGATGGCTCCAGAGCCTCAGTGTCTTTCTTGTAGTGAGGGGCCCCAAACTGAACACAGTACTTGAGGTGCAGCCTCACCAGTGCTGAGTACAGGGGGATGATTACCTCCCTGCTGCTGCTGGCCACAGTATTTCTAATGCGGGCCAGGATGCCGTTGGCTCTCTTGGCCACCTGAGCACACTGTTGGCTCATGTCGGCTTTCTACGCTTCCTTCTTCTGGAGACCTTTTGGAGTTTGTTGTTAACTGCATCTGTGTCACTTCTGAGAAGAACAGTGATTTAGGGTTATGCAGCTAAATGTGGAAAAGTATGTGAAAACCTCATTATAGCAGTTGTAAATATATTGGTTCTGTGTGCTGGAGGATAGGTAGTGGACAGTTGCAGATGTTGGTGTGTGGTGTGTCCTGGCAGGCTAGCCATGAAAAATTGCTTTTCAAATTAGAACTTAAAAACTTTTGTGCTCTGAACACCAAACCCTGCTCCCCGTGCGATTAGTGGTTTCATTTCTTTCTCAGCAGTTGGGTAATGATTATGGCTCCAGATGCTGCAGGAGTGATAAAGAGATTGATTAATTTCACTTGAAAGGGCATATGTTCAAAGAGGAGTGGGCGAACGCCTCCAATGCTGGGCCTGCATCGCTGCTGCTCGCATGGTGTGGTAGCCAGCTGCTCCTGAGGAAAGGACCAGCCAAACCACATTATTTATCTAGCCAGTGTATTTGCTGCTTGCTTTTGCCCACTTGCTGATGTACATTTATTTTCTTGCTGTGTTCCGCAGTATCTTGTGTTCAGAGCTTTTTGTGTCTCTCTATGAAGCAGTGCTGTAGAAGTTCCAGCGTAAGGCTTTGGGAAGGGGCTGGGTCAGCACAGCTTGAGAAGCAGCCAATACATGCAGTGTGGTGCTTATCCCCTGGGCAGAACCAAGTGGTAACAAAACGAGTCAGATTCCCTGGCGGAATCAACAGCAAGTTTAACAGTCTTCCTGTATGTTATTAGCATAATGTTAATATTTGCCTTAATAGTCCACAGTTTGCTGAAAAATGCGGACTGCTAAAGTATCAAGTGTTCAACATACTTAAAGAAATAATAATAAAAAAATCAGCTTGTCAAGTAGATACTTCAGTAAGTCTTTATTGGGTCTTTACTGACCTATGGAATAGGTCAATACAAGTATTAAGTATAGCTGATGGTGCTGGCCATGTGATTAAATACAGAGCTACAGCAGATCTGATTTTTATTGCTCTATCATTTGAACTTTTTCACTGATTTGTGTTCTTTGGGGCTTATTCCATCACCCCTGAGACCCAAAGACCTTCAAATATCAATAGTTTAAAAATATCCTCCAGTGTATGAAACATGTTTTGCTTTTCCATGGTGTGACATTTATAACCATAAACTTCACAGGTTTGAAGTTGCAGAAGGCAAAAATAAACTCTGTATATCTTTAAGAGCTTTTGACCCATTAGTTAAACTGCTTTGTATCACCCAGATGCTTTTAAGCAAAGCAAGCGCTTATTTCTACCTATTGAAAATCTTAGTAAGATTCGCAGTGGAGACACTACATATAGAAGCAGTATTTCTGTACCTTTATTAGACTCTAATGCATGTATTAGCTGCATGTTTTTGAAGCAGCTGCTTAGTAGAGGATAGAATCTGAGTTGTATCACAGACAAGGAGTAAGAGGAGGCTGTAGTGATAAAGCACTGGGAACTTTTCAGAAGTTCTTTTATTACATATGCACATAAGGTAGTGCTCAAGTGAAGTTTTCAGTAGCATTCCCTTAATGTTTTTGCTCGTATTAGTAAACAAACAGTGAATTCAAACTGAAGTAAAAGTGAGTTACATGAAAACATTTGTAGCTCTGTGTTCAAAAGAATTTGTACATAAGCTTTCAATATTTTCAGTTCAGCTAATCCAGTACTAAAAGCTAAGTATATCCTTGTACACTTGGCACTGAAATGAGAGTGATAGGGCATGTGTTAAGTATACTGCTTATGTGCTAGTGCATATGTGTGTGTATGTTTGTTATTTTTTCTGTTTGAGTTTGATTGTGTTGCCATATAGGCAAGGACTACAGTAGCAGAAATAAAGACTTAGCTGCAGTGTTTTGAAGAGACTGAGGGAGGATGAAATGAGAGACAGGGAAGTTGACGTAAATGATGACAGCAATGTTACTGTGCCCTGAGGGTCTTGCAAAGTACCTTACTTAAAACTAATTTTTGCTTTGTAGATAAGCGAGCATGTCGTGGTTAAATCAATATACGTGTGCAATTGGTGATAAAGCTTGGTATTACACACCTTCTGTGGTATTTCTCATACTTAGGCTTTAAAGGTAATGTCATATATACGTTCATAATGCTGTAAACTGTTTCATGCTTTTTGTTACGAGCTTTGCAGCGTGTTACTTGGTTTAGTAATGGGAGTTCAGGCTGCCCACAGATTTCACTCTCTTCTTGGGGATGGATGGCTAATTGACTGCTGACCTTTGCTGGGTTTCTCTTCGAAAAGCAGAGCATGTGGGTGAGTGACACCAGGGGATAACGGATCAGAGAGGCTAAAAGCAGGTGGGAAAATGTAATTCTGTAACTTTCATTTAGATATTGAAGACTGTTCTGAGAATATAAGCAAAAGTGAAAGAAGAACAAGAAAATTCCTTCTTTGCCTTCAGATATTTTAAAATTTTTATGAACTTGGATTTTTTTTAAAGTAGTTACTCTTTTTCACTGTAATTTACTTGTCCTTGATTGATTTTTTTTTTTTTTCTTTTAAATAGATAAGCCAGCTTCCAGAGCCCTCAGAATGATTTAATTATCATAGCGCACAGGGCCCCAAATCAGATTTAAGGCATTTTGATACAGGTTTATGGAATAAAGTGGTGAGCAGGTGCAGAGGATGTGAAGTCGCTGGTACTCAAATCTACTACATTATTCTGCAGGCAGGAGATTCCTCATAGACCTTTGAGAGGTCAGGAGCTAACTTTAGGATATGCTGCTTAGTGTGATATCTTTGGATAAGTATTTCAGAACTATGCGTTTGTGTGTCTTAATGCATCAGGAACTGATGGAATTGTGAACTTGCAGCGTTCTGAATACATTTCCAA
This sequence comes from Pavo muticus, assembly GCA_016647715.1. Taxonomy (NCBI): domain Eukaryota; kingdom Metazoa; phylum Chordata; class Aves; order Galliformes; family Phasianidae; genus Pavo; species Pavo muticus. The sequence continues at coordinate 2,065,310 of JACDJE010000036.1, forward strand.
ATAAAGCTATGCAGCATTCAATAAAGCAATTACATGAAAAGCATTGCAGTCAACTTCAGTTCCAATATTAGTAGTAATAATCGATCATTTTCAATTCCAGGCACGGTCTAATTACTTTTTGTTGTTGCTTTGAAAGGTTACATTACTCAGTTATCTTGCAACTAAACAATCTTTCCATGTTTGCATCATGTAGGATTTTATAATTGTTCTTGTAATCTCACTATTTCAGCTCTGGCTATTTTGTGTTAGTCTAAAAAATTCCCTAGCCTTTCTCACGCTGCAGCACATGAGCCTTTCCTCCTCAGTCCGATCCTTGTGACCAGGGAAGGTTTCTTTCCTCCACTGCTTTGGTCTCAGCCACATGTGCTGTGCACTGCTGATGTCTAGTAAATACCAGTGGATGTTAATTGATATGAGTTAGTTAACACTACTTAATTCATTCCTTAAGACATTTGAGAAATGGGTAAGGACCCATTCAGATAATGAGTTCAAGTCACTATTACATTAATAAGTGACTTTAACAAAAACACAGGAGAAAATTGAAAGGGGAAAATTACCATCAAGCTTTCTTTCCGCTTCACCTCTCAAGGAGAAGGAGGACACCCTGGGTGAGGGGTTGATAAAATGAAAGTCTTGATTCAGTTTTTCTTGTGAAAGTGTAAGTCTTATAGGGACTTTTTTTTCTTTTTCCCCAGGCAAAAGCCTAGATACTGTGGGTAAGATCCTTGTTTCTAGGTCTTCTGGGACCAATTTTAACGAACCCTTTCCAAATGTGGATGGTGCCATTTAGATGTATTAATCACAATACGGAATGCAGACTTTTACTTAAAAGCGTATGTCCTTTTTTCAGATACAAACTCACTTTACTGTTAGTTGAATTACCACGTCCTGTGTGCTCCCCATTGGTCCATAAATTCCTTCACTGCCTAGCAAAATTAGTGTATTTCCCATGAATGGCAATTAAAAGGCCCATAACGTTTAGTTTTCTTCCATGTAAGCAGAGATGGAAGCAACTGGGAGATTATGACTAAGTGTAAATTAGGAGTGTAACTATAAAATAACATGTTATTGCTTGAAGAATATGTTAATGGAGATTTGTTTCTTTTTGTCTTTGGTTTCGATTCAACTAAAGCTGTCCATTTGTTGCTGATGGACTGTTTTTCATCCTGGCCTAGTTTAGTGGGCTCGTAATGGGTTTGATGTCGTGTGGACACATGCATGTGTGCTCTGGTCTGCTTGCTTAGGGTGGTGATGAACACATGGAAAGCCCAGGTACCTGAATGAATTTTTATTGTGGTAGTATTTTGTTTTTTATCAACGTAGGCATATTCCATCTGACATCTGTTGTCCTGAAGCACTGACAGCTGCTCTGAGGTGACACAGTGTTACGTGGGACTGGTGACTGTTCACGTAATGAATAGACTTGCTTCTTTTTCTTAAATAATATTGGTAAATGCTGGATGTAAAATTTCATAACTTTCTCATAAAACCCTTTTAGTTTCTATCCGGAGACCCTATTGATAAATTTTTCCTTAAGCATACATACATATTAAATGTGAGAACCTGCAGCTAAAAGAAATTGCTCCAAGGCAATGATTCACAAGGATGAAAAATCAATAGGGGTTTCATTAAGGAAGGAAGGAAAGTTTAGACAGGCTCTTTGCTTTTCTTTTCTATGGAAAGCAGAGGGAAAACGCATAGATCATTTTATTCAGCTTTATTCTTAGAAAGAGGAGTCGTAATGTTGATGCTGGTATTTTGAAGCATAAATGTGGCTGGGTGAAAGGATCTGGTGTCTGTGATCTATCCTACATCCCTGCTGTAGTTTTCCAAGTTCTTCTCCTTTTGTTTTCCTTTTTGTTTGCATGAGCAGCATCTGCTGTAAGTGGAATTATCTCTGGAGAAGCTGCCTCAGTTGATAAGAATCCCAGTTTTCTCAGCCTCTGCCCATAAGATTTCTGCTCCAGACCCTTCTCAGCTTTGTTGCCCTTCTTTTGCTGCGCTCCAGGGTCTCAGTGTCAACTCGAGGAGCTGCCTCTTGCCATGCTCTGCAGGTCTGTGACTGTACTGTTCATGCTACTGGGTGAGCTCTAAGTTTCTCTCATTGTTTTTTCTAATAAAAAGCTTCTCCTACTGAAACTGATCTTCAGCATTTCCTGCTGAAATGGCCAGAAGGAGCCCATGAGAATTGAGTTCCTTGATGTAGCACCGAGCTGCTGCCAGGAGGGGCTGCGTCTGCCCCAGGGAAGTGATGCACTCTCCACTGTGTGAGTTGATTCTGATAGCTGATGTGCTTAAGAGCAGAAATACATTTTTGAAGGGTTTTCTGCTGAATCATCCCTCTGAGAGGTGATGAATCCTGCTGCAGATTCATAAGAGGAGCGCTGTATCCCTGCAGGGTGACAAGGGAACATGAGCCCATGCGGGTGGCACACGGAGCTGTTTGCATGCAGCTATCGCATGGGCACTGGTTTCTCTGTAGGCAGGAACTCCTGTCCGCTCTGGAGAACGCGTTTGTGGCAGCTTCTGTAGCACTTGCTGCCATAACTCTCAATTTGTTTTTAGCTCTGCTATTAAAACTTGGTGATGACACATGTCAGTAGTCTTGTAGTGGCATTCGGCAGTTACGCATCTGTTTGTTTTCATAAAATACCATTTTTTTGAAAAGTTCTGGTGGCTGCCCAGTTAGAATGGAAAACCAGGCAGAAGTGCTCTCAGCCAAGAGCAGATTTATTTCTCCAAGCTTGTTTAAAAACCAGGAGTACTGGCAGGATCGAGTAGTAAATATGGGCTGTACATCATGCTCAGTGGGCTTTTTCTGGATGCCTTGCATGAACCAAATGAGTGAGTAAGTGAAAGGCACGTGGCAGGGCCCTGACAGCACCATGATGCTGCCACCCCTCGCCATCTGCCCTGCTCTCTGCTGCGCATCCCAGCCCAGCGATGGTCTGTCCGTGGATCAGTTTTCAGAAAGGTTTGTAGTCTGGAATATGGAAGTAAGCTGAGCTGGGGCTGATTAATGCACTTCTCCCAGACTTTTGGGGGAGCTGATCAGCGCTAATGCTGCTCTGAGCCCAGAGTCTCAGTGCACTTAAAGTTGGGCTCCTCACCTCTCTACTGCAGAAACGCTGTTACCGATTGGTAAATACTTGACCTTATTTTAAGAGCATGCTACTATTTCTTCCTCAAATATTTGACAGCATACATAGCAATGGGCTGTGTTGTCATCTGCAGAGGGTGTGCTGTCATTAGGGAAGTCTGTTGCTTGCTTTTAGAGCAAAAGCTGATTACCTGAAGCCTGTGTGTTGCACCAGTGACGTGCGCTGTGTTGTGCTGAATGCTGTGAGCAGCAGCAAACAGCTGTTTGGGGCTGGAAGTCCCCTGCAGCCAAGGGCTGTGACCCACTGAGCGACCTGCTCACCTTCCCCGCTTTTCTGAGCAGTGCTGAGTGAACAGATTGGAGCAGATCTTGTTTCAGCATCATCTGTTTCCACAGCTGAAGCTCCCATCTGAGCAGCTCTTGTGCATTATTTAAGGTGTGGAAGCTGTTTAACTGGAATGTCTGGGGAAGGTGAGGGCTCTGTCTGCTTTGCACCGAGGGTGCAGCTCCAGAAGCAGCTCTTTATGGAGAGGGCTGTTCTCAGCCTCCACTGCCAGGCTGTGTGCCTGGGTCAGAGACTTCTGGAAAGAAGAAAGGAATTAGGAGGAGGCAGCTGAATCTCTTCTTATGCTTTTTTTTGACTTCATGGGTTTTTCCTTCTGTGTCATGACTGTGGTTTCCTGAGCCGAAAGCTGAAAATATAACGTAAAAGCTCATAAAATTAACATAAGGTGGAAAGGCCATAGAATGAACAAATACAGATTTACCTTCCAGGGAATATCTTGTGCTAGTTAACTTCTCTCCATCCAGATTGGGCTCTGCTGTCTCAGTCATGCAAACTTCTCTAGGAAGCTCTTTTCCAGGAGAGATCTCTCCCGTGTGGCTGTCCTGGCCCCTTGGAAGGGCACTGCAAAGTAATGGTGGCAGGTGGTACCTGGGTTTCCCTGCATTTAATGATACAGAAACAGCAGGATTTCAAAGAGCTGCACTCTTTTCTCTCCTCTGTCCCTGTAACACTAACCCCAACCCTGCTTCCCATCTGGTCTTGCCTGGATCTTCCTGCTGTCCTTTTGAAGTTTCGTCTAAGTTCAGAAAAGGGGAAAGTTGGCAGAAACATAGGTTAGTGGCCATGTAGGATGTACTGCACCCAGGGACCTGCTAGCGGAGGAAGAAGGGTGTTGGGCAGTGTGTCACCATGTGCAGGGACAGCAGTAAAAACAGCTCAGCTGTCCTTGCCTCAGTACTTTCCTAAGTTTTCTTCCCGTTTCTCTGAACTCATGACTTGGGCAACAAATGCAGTCATTTGGAGCAGTCAGCAGGGAGTCGAACTTTGGGTAGACTACGTACCACACACCAAGCTTAGTGGAATTGCAGAAAAGCAGACTTTAGGGCAGAAAAATAATGAAATCCTATGTAACAATGCAAGATGCTAAGGGCTGCTGTTGCAGCAGGCATACTCCTGGTTGCAGCCTGCCTTGTTCTGCCTGTCAGAATAAGGGAAAAATTTTCTGCTGGGGAAAAATGGCTGGATGAATGTGGTTTAATAGTTTTGTTGGATCTCTGATGTTTATTCTAACATATGCTTGTTAATTGAAAAAGTAATAAACTTTTTATTAAAATGCATTGGCTGCCCAGAATCTTAATGTCCTTTTGTGTGTTTATTGAGGGGTCAGGCTTACTTAAATGCAGCACATTATTTTTTTCCAGCAAAGTTGTTTTATTCCTTCTAAAATGCAGTCCTTTTCTCCCTGGTGAGTTCTTAAACACCCATTAATTTTCTTCAAGGGGTTGAATGTGAGAGAAAACGTTTGAGAACTAAATGGTGACTGTACTTAGCTTCTCATGTAGCTTTCTGGGAAGGCAGGTGGGGAAAACAATGACATGTAATAGGATCTATATTCGTTTTTGTTCTTTACTGTGTTACATTCTGCAGTTGTTGAGTTATGCAGTCTATTTGAAGAAGTCAGTGCTCCTTTCTATCTCTTTCTTCACGGTGACCACTTACATTTCTTGTAAAAATTCTTTGTTCTTATTTGATTGGGACTCAAACTTGTTTTGAGAGTGCAGACGTCACCCTTGTTGAGAACAGAGCATGCATTTTTGAGTTGGCAGGTCCTTTAGTCCTATTAATTATAACTTTTGTCATTAAGTCATGATCACTTGTCAGTGTAGGCTGCTTCTGTGTTGCAGTTTTCTTTCATTCTTTCTGAAGCAAATACCAATAGCCAAAACTCTTTCATTAAATACCCAAAGCTGAAATATATAGAAGATGTATTGACTCCAATTATTGAGGTTTTTCTAGTGAGATTTTACGGGGAATTAACTGTGACTAGCAGTGAGTTTTTTGAAGTGTTACGTTGTTTTGACTGCATAACTAATGATGTTTTAATAGATGTCAACTCTTAGGGAAATACAAAGATCAGAGATGAGGGTGGATTTTTCAAAAGCACAGAGGATAATTGGATATCTGACTTGCATCAAAAGTTAATGCAAGTCGAGTGCCGAGGCCTTTTTGTGCCCTCGGAAAGCTGAGTGGTTACTGCTCCCACCAGTGCGCCATCCAGTCAGAGTTCTGTCTACGTTCCCTTCCACTTTCTATTTCCTATTTTTTGTTTTCTTTAGAATTTCTTTGGCAGTTGAGAAACAAAACTGTGAAATGAGAGATTTCTGTGGATTAAGTTTTGTGTCTCGTGGGTGCAGTGTCACAGTATGTACTGCCTGGTTACTTCTTGAATCCCTGCTGGGAATGTCAGCTGGATGCTCTTGGTTGGCTCCTTGGCGTACTATGATCTTCTAAAAGACTAAAGCTTTGGATAGCCAGATGTACCCATAGTGACCAGCCGTGTACCTATCATTTGCATGTACTTTCTTGGGAAAAGTTTGATTTGAACTTCTTTCTAAAAAACAGGATTCCTTTGGCCAAGTAATTATGATAGATCTCTGCTGGTACTAAAAGGAACAACCAGACATCAAGCCTAAGGTATGAAGCTATTATAGAAGACATCACTTGTGATTGAGACTTGCTTAGTTTTTTGCCTTCATTCATGTTTTTCTTCCTGATGCCTATCACTGTTTTGTTCATCATTCTTTCTTAGTAACTAAGGTCAGCACCCAAGCTGGAATCTCACTCCATCATACACTTGAATAGTTTCTCCTCTCCTCAGCTGTATATGCACTCCTTTTTGTGGAAGCTCTGTGTCTGATCCAACAGCTGAGTCAGCGGGAGTTTCCCCTGACTTTTGGTGAGGTCTGAAGAAAAATAATGATGAACACCACAAATGCAGACACAACTTCTAGCAGGTGATGTCCCCGTGGACAGGCTGATTGCTTGGAAACATTAATCAGATAAATGCTTCTTAGTTTCTTCTCTGATATAAGACCAGAAGATGACGTCCGTGAGAATAATTGTATTTCTCTGACTGACCTTCTGCAAACCTTGCTTTCCTCTTTCCTCAACAACAACCATGAGAGCAGCTGCAGTGAGCATCTTCACAGCCCCTCTTAGCCCACAACGTTGTCTCCAGCACTGCCTGTGCTTTTTTGGGATATTGTGTAAGAAAAGGGCAAGCTTAGAGGCTTCCTTGCATTGCCTTCCATTTCTGGCTGAAGTTCTGTGCTGGAGGTGGTGCCTGCATCTTAGGGATAATAAGTGTTAGCAGCTCTCATGAACTCCCTGAGTCTGCCCAAATTACTTTTTGAATCAATTTGTTCTTCTGGCATCCAAACATCCCAGAACAGCAAGGTCCAAAACTTAATTCTCCTTAAGCCTGCTGTGGTGTATGTTGAAAACTTGTTTGTTTTTGCTAATTGTATTTGGTCTACTAGATGATACTCTTCCATACAGTGTGTTTTTTGTAACTGAATTATGCATTGCGTGTCTGTAAGATTTTAAGATGACTGCCTGTAGGTTAGGGATAATAAGCAATGGTGAATAACCATTACCTTTTTCCCATCTTCGTACTGCCTATGTTTCACATAAGCACCTTATTTTTGTATTTGATTGTTTGATGATTCAGTCTGTACAAGCCCTCTTTTAAAAGCAAACCTTAATTGTTGTTGCCTTGCTCTGGACCTTCCCTGATTTTACTGTAATTTTCTGGAATGGGGGGCAGTGCTGTGCCCAGTCTTCCAATGGGGGTGCACCATTGCCTGTACTACACCTTGCCCAGGGCTGTTGTGAGCTTTGCTATTTCCTCATGTTCTGCTCCTCTCCTTCATCAGAGCTGAATGCTTTTTTTTTTTTTCCCCATACTGCTCCTCCAGAAGACTCCATGATCTCCTTCTGAAATGGTAATAACTATTGTAGGAGCGTGTTAGTGATTCTGTGTACCTAAGGTCGTGTCTTCTCTAGCTAAAGGAATGAATGTGCTGCTGAGCCCGAACTTGAGTCAGAGCACGTGGTATCATCCAGCGATTGTTTTATCTATAGGCTTTCTGATTCCTCTGGAAGAGTCTTCCTCACTGTATTTATGTGCATCTATTTATTCCATTGATTTTATAGCTTTTCCCTCTTTAAATATTTGATTAAGTTATGATTCTCTTGGCGTTACAGCGAACTGAAGATGAAAGTGGAAGGTTGTATGTCAGGCAATGGATTTTCTCAAACCTTATTTGTTCCAGACAAGGGAAAAGGAGAGAGGGAGAGAAGGGAGAGGAGCAGGCAGTGAAACGTGCATCTGTGTGCTTTTGGACAGCTCAGTTCTGTAACGCTTTGTATGCAGGCGGCTGGCATTGCACATCCATTCACTTCTGCTGTTGAATATCTTTTTGCTCGTTGAGGAAGGAAATAACCTTGTTTGTGAACAGTTCTGCTTACCTTTAAATAAAAATAACTAAGGTTTTTCTGCACTTTTGTTAATATCTGCTGGAGTTAACCTCGTTCTATTATTTCTGGAGAGAGTGTTTGAAATGGCTTTTCCTGCAAACCTGCGGCATTCAGTGGGACTTGAATGCGTGACCCAGAGAACGCTTTTCCCCCCCTTCTCTTTAGTTGGGATGGCAAAAACAGCTCTAAAGCTGGTTTTAATAGGACTTCAGTGGTGGTGTTCCGAATGATCTACCTCTTTTTGAGCTGGAGCAGCAGGTGTGGCATAGCAGAGCTCTGCTGAGAGGCCTGAAGCAGCTGATGTGTTGTCTTAATTTCTGGTGGCTGCTTAGGGAATTGTGTTTATGTGCAGGTATGTCCTCCTTGGTTTTAATTAGGATTTTAAGGTGTTTGCTGCTCTAACTACTGGGCGCAGTTGTGGGTGTGGCAATGTCAGAAGGACATAAAACTATTAGAAAGCCTCCAAAGGAGGGCTGCAAAGGTGGGGAAGGGCCTGGAGGGCACAGTGTGTGCAGAGCAGCTGAGGTCCCTGGGTTTGTTGGGCCCAGAGCAGAGGAGCTGAGGAGAGGCCATGCAATGCATTGGGCGCCTGGATAGCAGTGTAATGGGCAGTGGGCTGCCTGTGTCAGTGTATCTGTCTCTGTTTCTTTAGCAGCAATGAGGAGAGCTGAAGGTGAGGCTGCTGTTCATGCTTTTTTAGGAAATTTACCTGAGAGCCATGTGATGTTTTTTTTTAAATTCCCTTCTGGAACACATCAGTTTTACTCCAATTAACTTTAAAATTGTAAGCAAATTGTGCGTGTATTATTTTATCATGCGCCTCTAACAAATAATCTCTGTCATCATCTTCTCCAATAAAAACAAAAACTGTGACCTGAAATTCAGCTCCTTTGGAAACAGCCTAAAGCAAGAGCCCTCTGAGTTGCTAGAAGGAATATCTGTGTTCTTCCACCTGTGTTCTTCCATGCTGCTGACTGAAATGTTTCATTCAACACTGCAGTTTTCATTTCACCATTCTCTGCTTTGGAGAATCTCCTGCTTTTTTCCTGCAAAAAAGTTTCTGTTTCTCTCTTAGACGTGGAGTTGGCTAATGACTGCCATTCTCACTTAGTTAAGAGATGGAAAGAAAACTATCAGCTCTGTCATGGACCTTTTCCCAACCTTGCTGTGTAATGCCCATCTGTTGACCAGACCGATGAAATGAATGATAGGAGATTTGTAAAGCTATTGAAAAATATTTTTTTTCTTGCTTCCCTTTATTTTAATAATAAAAAGTAGATCATTAAAGCTGTTTTATAAACATGAATGAGCTAGAAAATATTATGACAGCGTAAGTTGCTAAAGATACAGAAATTTTTTAGATGAGATTTATCTTCTTACTTTAATTTGTACTCCTGCTGTACTGTAAATGTAATAACCATCAAAATGAAAAATGCAACAGATTGATAATACCATTGAGTTTTAATTAAACCACTGAATTGAAAAGGGCCCAGATGGATAACTGGAAAATGTAGTTATAACCCTGGTATGAAAAATGCTGGATTGCTAGTGATATGTCTTGTAAGTAAATGCTATGCCAAAAATAACCTCATTTTTAGAACAACTTCCTAAAATTAATCATTTAAGTTTCTAAAACAGATGGTTTCTGGATTTTTATTTAATTTAACTGCCAAACACTTATTACCCTGGATCAGGAACTGTGCTTTAACAAATCCCTGTCCAGGAGCCCAGTCCAGTACTGTGGAGTCCCAGGAAACACAGCAGTTGTGCCCAAGTGTGTGCAACCTGAAATATGGAAAATCACCACTCAGTCTATTAAAATGTTGAAACTGCGTTAGTTTGGCACAAAATGCCTAATGCACAAAATGATTCAAGTCTTGGAACTTGGGATAACGTTTAACGCCACCAAAGTAAAATGGGATCTTCTGCTGTGGAGTTTTCAAATTATATTTTAAGTGGAGATTCTTAATTGAAAGTTAGGTACAACTGAGACCTTTCTTCCCTTGTCAGAGCACTGCAGTTAATATTTCGTCTCTAAATGAGCTGGCATTTGTATTCATGTGTAGGTGTGTGTGCATGAACAAGTACCAAAAAGCCAAGTTTTCCCAATTTTATTTTCTGGTGAGGATTTTGGAGGTTATTATCAAAGGGAATCTTCATCTTCAAGTTACACTGTAGGTATCTAAAAGCCAAAACGCACCAGTCAAATTAAATTAGCTATGATCAAATCCTAACATTAGCATAGAAAGTTGCAGAAATCAATACCTTGTTACCTTCAAAGCTTGTTATCTGTGCCTTCTCGTGAATTAATTTTTGGAAACTTTACACTAAATGATGTAAAAATTGATCTAAAGCTCGAAAAAAAAACTAGTGATCAATAATTTTCTTCTGGTCAGGGAGAAATTCATTGAATTTGGTATGTATTACATTGCCACATATTCTTACTGAGCGCTGTTCTAATCACTGCATTATTCTTGACTGAGAACACATTAGCTGTAAAAATTCATGAAATGAGAAACAGGACGTTGTAAAGATTTTCTCTGGCTATTGTCAGTAATGAGTTGTGCAGAAAAGTGGAACACATTCTCATTGCTTGTAGAGATGTTTGTCTGGTATTGTTTTACGCTTAAGCATGAATAACTTAACTTTTTTGTTGAAAATCATTGTTTTCCAATAAATTGGGAGGAACATAGAATACTTTTCTTTCCCCTAGATAGAAGTGATACAACTTTTTCCTCTTCTGTGCCCAAAATCCCTCTCATCTTCAAGAGAAAACCAAAATGTTGGGCAAGAATTAGGAGGTTTGGAGCACATCGTTTGAAGTAGTTGAAAAAGATGAAGTCGTCGTTGCTTCCTTGGCTGCTCCTGCAGTGATTTCAGTGGGGTGTCAGCGATGCTTTGAGTGACTCTGCATGCCCATCGCTGTGCCTGGCTGGGGTGCTCGGGGTGAAGTAGCAAGTGAGAGCTGGGCAAAATCTCCTCTTTTAACATGGAAGAGCTGTGTCCTCAGGCTCTTCAGTCTCCTCTGTGCTGTCAGGTTCCTGCTGTGGTGTGCAGTTGCCTACACCTGGAGCATCGTTCCTTTCCTGATCCACAGAGTGCACGTTGGTCCACATTAAATTGTTTGAAGAAGCCCTCTGGCTCAATGTGGCAGTGCCTCTGGAGCCCTTCTCTAAAGAAGATCCCTTGTTGCATTAATTATCGGTGGATTTTTTTTGCTGCGTTTTGCAGACTGCCAGACTTTTCTCCTGTCATGCTGTCTGTTGTCTTGCCTTTCCTTCCCTTTTTGGTTTTATTTTTCATGTTATTTTTGGTGTGATTTGGGCATACCTTGGCTTCTATATGGACGCCACCCAGCATAAAAGATAGGAGTCGTTGCTATTCACATAATCCACTTCTCTACTACTTGAGTTGTTCATTTTGATGATTCAGGGGAGTCTTTGCATTATGTAAGTTGTCAATAGGAAGCCATATTTGCTGTACAAGAGAGGCAAAATACAATCTTGCAGAAAAGGGGAAAGCATCTCTTTTACATGGAATAATAAATAATTGAGACTGAGTTGTCAGAAAATGCTGCTTAATAAATTTTGACTGACGTTTAGTATAAGTGTAATAAAGAAAATCTGTTTTCTGTATAGCATGTCATAGAATACAGACAAATGTATATCTACTACTTAAAGCAGGTATATCTATAAAACCAACGTGATACTGTGCTTGCAGGTGTGTACTAGTTCACTGTACATGTTTTACCCTTAAAACAGTTCATATGTGCCTCATGGAAAGTAATTTACAAAGGAATAACGTAGACTTTTTCTGAATCTCATATATATTTGAAGGAGAGTAGTGAAGTGAGTGGCTGGATTGCCAATTCCTTGAGGAAATCCACCTGAGGTTAGATGAAACCCAGATAACTCCTGTTATTTCCGTGTCAGGTTTGGAGCAGTTGCACTTAAATAACTGCAAGTAGTGGGATTCTGCTTTTATACTGGGGTTTCTAATGGATATGCATCAGCAGAAATGAAAAGGAAAAATTTACATTCTTTATTACTGGAATCAGTTGATCTCTAAAAGCGAAACGTGACCATCAGTTATCAGCTTCATACTTGAAACTTTCCTGGTCAGGGGAGCAAAGTACCCAGTGTGGGCTGCAGCTGCTGACTGGGGGAATCCATCACGAGCGTTTCCCAAACATGACATTTTTTGTCCCAAAGTACTTCACTACAAACGACTTGAAAACTGCAGTGTAAAGTATCTCATAGCATTGGCACAACCATTATTCTGTGAACCAAATGCTATTTATGCTTAATTCATGGTATCTTTAAGAATATTTTAATAAAATCCCAGTTTTGTAACATCCCAGTCTCGCAGATGTCTTTTAAAAAGAGTTATTTCATGTGGCTGCATGAGTATGGGTGCCACTCTATAAGCATTTCACTCCAGCAAGTCTTCATAGCTGCATTTGCAAATGAAATGGTGTCCAAGGGCAGCTCTGGGATGCCAGCCTTACTTTGCCTTTCGTAACTTCAGATCAATCGTGTTCTCAGTTTCCCTGTGGTTGAAATGCAAACATACTGATGTTATGCATGCAGCTTACAAAGCGTGCACATCAGTTATTTTGCAGAAACTTTGCAGGCTTCTTACTAAAAAAAAAAAAAAAAAAAAAAATAAAGCTGGGTAATCTGTTATTTTAACTAAAGCCACTGTTAAATTGAGCCAAGTGTTTGACATTTGACATTGCATTAAAGAAAACCCAAACATAGTCTGAACTGCCCTGTGATTCAAACTGTTTTATAGGAAATCATTTCAAATTTAGTCTTTTTTTCTGTCTCCTCATCCCTGTGCAGGTTCACTGATGCATCATCATGCCTTGCACTTGTTAATTTGTGCTAACGGGGCTTTGAAGTACATTTTTAGGGGATGAAGATCATTACAGCTTGGAAATATAAATAATGTTTACTGATGTACTGCAGTTCATATCATTTACATATTATGACTTAAAAAAAAAAATAGTAATTTTCTCATGCATACCATTTAAGTATCCCCCCTGCTGCCTGACTGGGAGTGGGGTCGGGCTGTTTGGGGTCTCCTTATCCCTGCTGTGATGATGTGTCCTGCAGGGAGTCGGGTTGTTAAGTGATGTTATTGTCAGCCTTTGGAAGGTTTGGTTTGTTTCTCTTTTTTCTCCTCACACCTGTAGGCCGGTGGGTTCTTTCTGTAACACTGGAAACCCTTAGAATTGTTCTACTCCTACAGCTGCCTTGCTGTACCTTCCTATTTGCCCTATGAGGCAGTTGTGAAACCTGATTAATACCCTCTGAGTTGTACTTGCATGAAAAGTACCGCTAGCTTTTCCATGTCTTTAAGACGTGTCTTGAATTTCTCAGTAAATCTGAATCTCCTCGTGCTGCCCTCCTTTAGGTGGTGGAGTAAGTTGGAGTTAATGGATGAAGAAACATGGCCTTGGGTTTGACATTCAGGAGAATAATGTGTGCCTGTGTGCAGTAGCGATGTATTTTAATCCAATGTTGTTATGTTTCAACTGCTGGTAAAACTTTTTTTATCAAGAACTTGAGGAAGAGATGGAAGTGGCTACAGCAGGATGCTGCCTGTGTGGGTGGTTTCTTTTGATATAACCTGCAATTGAGAAATGTTGAAAGAATTTTTTAATGAAAGCACACTATCTTTTCTGTGTCTGTTCCTATGACATTTAAACCTAGGAAATAAAGAAGGGCATTTAATCCTCCTTGCTTAAGAGATGTAAGAACAGTCTGTTGAATGACTAACTCTGTGCCTGAAGAGTGTGAGTTGCCTTTAGAAGAAGTAAAATTACTTAAGACCTCCAAGTGACATATTTTAGTTACCTTTACCTATGATCTTCTATAGCTATTGCTATTTCTTAATTCCTTTATAAACCAGCTGCCTTGTCTGAAATTTTCCTGACAACCTATTGAGTGAAGGATAAAATCAAATACAAAATAACTGCATGGTGAAGTACAGGACACTTCTATATTTGGTAAAAATTACTGATGAAAGTGGTGGTAGGCTTAATAATAAAAAGCACTTGATGTGATGAAAAGTAACATGGATGCTGTGATGTAGATGAGGGAAAGAGAGAAAACAGCAGCTTGTAAAGTATTCTGAAGAAGATTTTGACTGTGTTGGGAGGAGAAGTGAGCTTGGAAGCTGTGTTGGAAGCAAAGCAAGCTTTGGGGGATGATTACAAAGCACATGTAATACAGCCATGCTGGTAGAGCATCTGGCTTAAGCTACTGGTGGACTCTTGCTTTATAGGAACTCTTGTACTCATGTAGGCAATCTATTCTTTTATATGTATTATGCATATTTATATATCTGTGTGTATACACATACATTTATAGGTGCATATGTGTGTATTTGGGGCCTGTTAAGGTGTACAAACCACTTTCCTTCAAAACTGTTGTAAAAAAGCTGAGTGGACAGGAGACGAGAGGCCAAAGTGGTTGATCTGAGCTCTCAGGATGTAAGGGCCAGCAAGGTGCAAAGAGTTTCCTATATGTACAGCAGGGCCTGAAGCTCTGGGGGTTTCATTGCCAGCACTTAGAGACAATGGGCAGGAGGTGGAAAGATCCTGGAGGTGGTTCATGGAAAGGGAAGCTTTGAATGGATGGGAATGCTTTTAATGTACGAAGGGCATTTCTTTAGAGTAGAAAAATCCTTTGGCATTGCAAAATAATGGCAAAAATGTCTTTTCGTGAACTGAGTAATAAGGGAAGAGAAAGTTATTTCTATTTTATGCAAAGTTTTGATCAAGCAGCATTTGTACTAGTTTTCCATCTGTAGCAACCCATTCTAAACAGTGACTCATCTGTTTCAAATTGCTGCTTTGCTTGCACATCTTTAAATTCAGTGTTTGTGTAATGTGGATTGTTAAAGAAATACACTTCTCTGTGTGGTTTAGTGTTTCGTGGAATGTGTTAACAAATGGCATTTGGTGACTTTTTGCTGATCATTCAGTTCATGGAGGGGAAAGCAACCACATCTAGTAAGGGGAACTGGTTGTACTTCAACTTGAAATCAACGACAAAAGTTTCCTAACTGCTTAAAAAAGGAGGTAATGTTGGGATGTGGTATTAGCCTGGAAAAGCCATAAGTATGTATGCTGAATCTGATGCAGTTATATCAAAATCCAGTTTTCTTACCTAACTGACTAAAATCATAAAAGAATCCTAGTATTCTCTCCTCCTTGGGTCTTCTCTCTTGTTCTTTCCCATCAGCATCACTGTAATTTTATTCCCTTTAGTTCCCAAATTGTTTGACCTCTCTTCCCCGTATCTACAGTTAAAATACATAAAAGTTCTTCAGCACTGTTTTTATGGGCCCCATTGTAGTAGTTTGGTTCTCTTACTCATTTTCATTTTGTCTTTGAGTCACTGCAGTAACGAACATTTTAGAAAATGCTTCAATAGCAATATAAGCCATGGAGTTCAAAGGTGCAAACAGATTAAAGTTGTACCCACTGCCTGCTTTATCCACTCTGCCAATGTGCTATTTTACATCAGACTTTGAAAATCACTTAGTTGGTTGATATAGCAATAAGAAGACCTTTAATAGCAACCAAGATAAAAAGCTTTGCCTAACACTCTTTGTCATGTAATAATGATCCTTGCAGGATTTCCAGGCGTTCTTAAACGATGAAACCATAACACGCAAAAATGCTGTTTGACAAAACTCTGCACTTTGAAAATTTCTGATTGGATGAGAAGACCAATAGAAAAGAAAAAACAAACCCTCAAAAGTTCCTATTTCCTCTTGTGACATCTATGATTGCAAGAGAATTTGGAATCAAGTGAAATCAGAAAGAAAAAGAGCACCAAGAGTGTTGTCTCTTTTTGGGACAGAGTTATTTTCCACTTCATAGTGTCCATTTTACTACTTTTTTCTTCATTAAAAGCGACTTTGATTGTTATTTCAGGCGTTTACAAAAGTTGGGCAGCAATCAAAGGATCAGATGATATTTTGTGACTTCCTTATTTGGATTTATTGTAACTCTAAATCTATTTGAATGCTACAAATTGGTCTGAGTTTACTTTTTTGGGAATCGCATCCCTGTAACAGAGGGCAAATTTCCATCTGGGAGCTAATTGTTCCCTTGGCAGAGAAAGGGGAACCCCTCGTGCCTTTGTTCTGCACCCAAGTCAGAGAGGAGAGGACGCAGCAAAGCCAGTGATAAACCTCATGTGGTTGTGTTGTGTTTTTAGCAAGTGTTCACTTGGAGGAAACCAGAAGTATGCAGCGTTGATCATGGGCAAAGAGGAAAAAGGAAGGAAGGCTGGAAGGCAAAATGTTACATGCTTTTTTCAGCTGAGGGAATTGGGCACAGAAAATGGAGAAGTTTGCATGACTGAAGTTTATTTTGAGGCAGGCAGGAACATTCCCGACCTTTTTTTCCCTAGATCTTTGGTTAAAGTGAGCTGCTTGGCACTTTGCACTGAAGTGTATTTTATGGACAAGACTAAGGAAGGAATTTGAGTTACTGAGTATGTCCAATGAACACATATGTTGTGCAAAAATATTGGATAGGTGGCTTAAGAGATCATACGTATAAAAGAGAAAGAATCGATTTAAGCTGGTAAGCCAAGGATTTTGCTGTTCTGGTGCATCAAGTTGGCTTTGCTTGGTATAAGAAGAATGCAAGGTATGGTTAGTAGTAGTATTTAGAAATGCTTGAATTTTAGTGCACTTTTTTGAGGGGCAAAGAGAGACAAAGCAGGATTGCCAGGAAAGGACTACTGAGGGTGATATATGTGAGAGCTTAGTACTTGGGCTGGATGGAGAGCAGAGGGATGGCTGAGATGAAAATCATTTTGAAACCCAGACCTGAGGTGACCTGTTGGTTGAGTCTCTTCCAGAGACTCACAGGGGAAGATGAAGAAAGCAGTACATGAGGGCATGTGCCTGCTTTCACTTTTGGACCCAATTTCATATCTTTAGTCTTTTCCTGTCTATCCCCATGAATCTTGTCAGTGTTCAGCATGTTGTTGCCCAGTAGAGCATTTCAGCATTTACTTTCCAGGGATAGCTAAAGGCTTAAAAACTTCTCAGGTAATTAATAACGTATACCTTTGTATAAGCACAGAGTTTATGCTCCTTACACCTACAAAACATTAAAAAAAATTATCCCCTAAATTGGAAGTGACTTAAAGGTACAGATTCATTTAGAATCAAAAATCCAGGGGTATTCAGAAAGCCTGGCTCCAGCCCCACCTTTGTGTTGATGAAACAGTTTCTCTGGGAGAAGGTCTGAGGACGGGGTGCGCCTGGTGCTGTTTGCTGCTGGAGAAGCCATCAGTGGCTGATGCTCAACATCAGCAGGGGCTCTTCATGTGGGGCCCCTTGCAGCTGATCAGCACGTGTGAGTACCACCCCTATCATGTCAGCTTTAGTGCTTTGCTGTTACAGAAGAAGCTGAAGTATAGAAGTGTCTTTAGGTAGTGCCACTTCAATAAGAACAAGTTACGTGTGATTGCTCCTCCTTATGGATCTGCATTCTCCTGGAAGCCAGTTCAAAGAAAATATGTGAAATAAGTGCTGTGAAATTGCAGAGCAATAGCAAGATGCAAATTCCTGAATATCTCTGTAGGACATTTAGACATAATATTCTGCCTTTTGAGAACACTAGTTCGTTTTGGTTTGTAAACCAGCCACTAATACGAGGTGATAAAGTGATTTCCATTTCATAGGGAACAAGTTATTTGCCCAAATGTGGGCTTGAAGAAACTCTTCCTTTTGAACTTCTGTTCATGGAACTGCATATCAAACCAGAAGGAAAATGCCTGAGGCGCTAATATTTAATTAGCATTGAGTCATACAGCTGGCATAGAATTTCCTTTTCTTTTTTATCCTAAAAATATAGAACAAATATATCTAAGCATTCTAGTGACTTTGACAGGCATTGAATCAGGCTGTATAGTGTTCCATTTTGGGATGAAGCAGTGTTCTGTTTTGGCACCAGTCATTAAGCAAAAAAAGTTCCCTACCTGCCGTTAAAATATCTGCCAAACAGAATTACCTGATATGTGATACATTAACTTTGAGAGTGTCAGTTTTCTTTCTGGATCTTCGGTGTGTATATATATATATATATATATATATATATATATATATAAAAATATGTATAATGTTGCTAATATTTTAATGCTGAAATATTTTGATAATTAAATAGGATTATAATTTGTTGCAGTTCATAGCTGGCAAGTGCAATTAACAGCAAAACAGTGGTTGCTCCAGATGCTGCTACAATTAGAGGGATGCTACTAGCTGCTTCAAATAAATTGCCAAACAGAGGCAATGCTGATTTATTAGCAAAAGTCTTTGCTTCTCTATGTGCTTTCTCAGACAAGCAGAACTATTTGAAATTAACATTTACTCTGTATAGCATAACATTTACTCTGCATACTGCAAAATGCAGCGAGCTGCTATTAAGTAAAACTGAGGTGCCTCCTCGTGGGTGTCTGGCAGGTCTGGGGAGGGTCAGCACCACTGCTTGAGCTGAGGGCCATTGATCCAAGATGACTTCAATGCCCTCTTCAAAGAACAAAAATTAAAATCAGCGAACGTATAATTTAAAGAGAAGTGGTTCCATTTTATCCCCTTCCCACCTATGCTGTGTCTTTGGCTCCAGAAATGCTTGGGCTCGGCAGTCCCAACTTGAGCTCCGGGAGGATGCTGAGCTCTGTGGATAGAGCAATGGGGAAAAAGTCTGTGCCATTTGGGAGTTGGCACTGTAGATGGGGAATTGTTGCTGTTTCAGTTCTTAAGTTGTCACTGGAAAACAGGATTAGAGGCGGATGGATTTCTCTAAGCCTCAGGAGAAAAGCTATCACTGTGGAATACTGACACAAGAGGAAACGCATATCTTCTGTACTATTAGGCATACTTAGGAAAACAGTTCACTGTCAGTCACAGTTTACAGTTAGGAAATTTCTGTAACTCATTGGAACAGTCTGAGGAAGGCCATTTGTGTTGGAGTGAACCTCTTCCCACTCTGCTTTTCTGCTGGCTCCTTGGTTCCCACCGGACGCTTTAAGGCTGCAAAGCTGTCTTTGCTTCATGAATGCTCTCTTTTCTCCATGAATGCTCTCTGCCCACGTTCTGGCTGTCCTGAGTCTCTGGTGTCAAATCTCCTGTGCTAGAGGTAAAGCAGAAGTGTGCTGCTTTGTACTCCAGCTGGTGTACGTTTTCCTGATTGGCTTTTTCTTCCTGCAGAGTCAATTTTCTAAGGGCTGTGTTTGTTCTGGTGTTGGTGCTGAGGAAAGGTAAGATATCTTCTTCAGAGCTGGTATTTTTCAGTTAGTTTCTCTCCAAGCTTCGTCTGGCATTTCAGCTCCTGGACTTCGCTCAATGGAACTACAGAATGATTAAGAAGATGACAGTGGTGTAAGCAGTAGTGGAATTCTGTCTCTGTTGTTTGGAAACATCTGTGTACGCAGCCATCCAGTGTGTGCTGACTTACTGAAGATTTATTTCTCAAAATTCTACATTTTTGGAACATCATAATATTATCTTGCTTAAATGCGAGATGTTAAATCAAAAGACACTCCAAGGGGAGCAAATGCGACTGCAGCAGTGTGGCAGGGATAAGATATTCTCAAAGTGATTACTCGGGTTCTCAAGGGAAACTGGAGGGGAACTCTGAAATGGGAAATAAATCACATTCTGGCACCCATCAGTGTGCTATATATTACTTTTCTTAAGCAGGTCTTGGGGTAAAGAGCATAGTAAGCCCTGAAAGGCTCTTGTCTGGGCTGAAAAAGAGAAGGATGACAATAGAGGGAGAATGACAGGATTGGAACAGAATAATTTGTTGTACCAGCTCAGAGGTGGAGGTAAGAGGTATTCAAAAACGTATAAAAGAACAGGATAAGATGTATGTTCATAGAATCCATTCAGGTATGCTTTTTATTGCTTTTACCCTCCAATCTTCATGTTAATACCTTTGGGTGAAGGAACAAATAATTATTTGTGTTGTGAAGAAATGGTTTTTTGGACTCATTTTAATAGGAAGTGTCACAGTGTTGTGAAAGAAAAAGGATTAGAGGTGTTGTGTTAACGTGGCTGGGAAGCAGACGATAGCAGAGAGCTGTTTTGAGAACGGGAGATTTCATCCAGGAAGAGGAAAAGGCTGCATAACCTGTTCCCCAAAGAGGTGGATATCTGGGTAGGAGGGGAATCTGGAGATCAGCACTTGCTGCTACTTTTAACAGCTGCTGATTGTTTTAGCTCAGATATTAACAGAAATCTATTGAAAAAATCACGCGGTTTGTTTTAATTTATATTTTGGAATAATTGCTGCAAACTGGTAGGCTCCCTTTTGGTTATGAGCTCTCACCATTTTCATATCTCTCCCTTGAGATTTTAAGTGCATTAAGAAATGATCGGCCTTAATAAACTTCTACAGCCTGTAATAATTATAATCCAAATAAATTATCCATATATGAAGCATAAAATTATGCTGAAGCAAATGCTTCCTTGATCATTAATTAATGAACTATCAAAGGCATCGTTGCAAATGGTAGTCGTTTTGTTCTCCTCAGGATGAAGTCTGACCATTGTAGTCTCAAATACGGAGTATATTTTTATTCCAGTTATTCTTGCATTAGGAAGTACATTTCAACATGTATTTGTGTACTGTCGGCTGCATATATTATTTTACTTTTCATGTATGAAGATACTTGCAGTAAATACGTTTAGTTTTTTTATTAAGGCTGTTATTATATAGTGCTTTTGGAAGCAGATGGGCTGCTGTCCTTGAAAGGTAAAATACTGAGCAGCAGCTCAGGTGGTGTTGAAGGGCAATAGAAGTTTGGCATAGGCAGTACTTGTAGAAACCACGGAGTTCTTGGTGATGTTTTGTGAAGAGAAGGAGTTGATGTCTGGTGGCAGATTGTGGCAACACAGGGCAGTGAAGTGATAGGGAGAGAAGGACAAATCTAAGAGGACTGTATTTGGCATATGGTAGTGAACCCAAAAAGACTGTCAAGGGTTGGGCCACTGTGTCTGGCAGTTTGGATTGCATCCTCCTCTGGAACAAGGCAGAATAATAGAGGCTTTGCAGTTGGTGATGCCTGGGTACTAGACTGGAGTTCTACCAACTTGGGTTTTGTAACATAAAATGCAAGTTTAACAGTAGCATGCTTCCTATTTCTGGAGCCCTCGAAGGAGTAGTGGAACCACAGAAAGCAAATGCAGAGGGACGGCTGGGCTCATCCCTCATGCTCTTGGTGCTGCCACCAAGGCTGTTGCAAGCACAGCTTTATTTACAAAGAATGCCATCGAGATCTAAAGATGAGGAGCATCACTTATACCAAGTTATCATCGTCTAATGGTAGATGGTTCTTGTGTGCAGTATCAAGATAGGATGTGACATTTTTGTCTTATGGTAGCCTCCTTCTAGTTAAGTGGGCATCATGGCTGTCTGAGTTGCACAAAGGCTTTGATTCCTAAATCCTATAAAGTGGATTTAGGTCCCAGTTTCCCTTTTATTGATTAAAAAGTTAAATTTAATTGCTTATGCAGTCTCTCTATTTTACTCATTTTATCAGTGAAATACAGGCCCACATCTTTGACTTCAAACAGTTCCATTTACATAATCAGCACATTTACCATTCTCCCTCTCAGTTTACTTATTGGTTGAGCTTGCCTGCCTGCCATGTAATTTGACCACAATGGCTAACCACTCCTTGGTGATAATTTACATTATTATTGTAATATGGATTAGGCATCAGTTGGAAGTGAGTCCGAGTCAATACCAATTTTCTTCCTGTGACATCTTAAAAGGAATTATTTAACAGGCTGATACCTACTTAGAAATTCAAAGGCATTCCTTAAAATGCGTCTTGGCAAACTGAAGTTTATCAGTGAAACTTAGCAACTGGTTTAGCAGGCAGAATGTAGAGGATAAGGTTAGGGGATGAGCAGAGCAGGGATATGTACTGTCTGATCACAGTGAATTGGTGCTAGCACTGCGATGACCAGAATGTGTCCCTGTCTTCTGCTCTGGGAAGTGATGTCTTGTGCTTGTGTCCACTGACTGCAGGCTGGGAGTCCTGTTGCTGGTACCCCCTGGGCTGAGATCATGGGTGTTGTGGGTCAAATATTTGCCCTTGAACAAGTGTTTTTTCTCCTTGATCTAGCAAGTGCATGTGGGGAAAAAAAAAAAAAAGGCTAAAAAAGTAATGTTTTCTTCTATTTCTTCTGCCTGCCCATCCAATTCATTTGGCTGGGACTTGAATTCCCTCAAGAAAGGAAATACAGAAGATTTTACAGAAGAACCAGCTGTTCTTCATCCCTAGGGCAAAGGACATCATGGTCAGTAACCACCCAGCTCGTATAGGTGTGACTGGCACCTGCTGACTGGTTACAGCACTCCGACTGTTGAGTACTGTAATCCATTAGGGTCTGATGACACGTGGTTGTTACTACTGTGTGCTGCTTACATGTATTCTTGATGCTGAATTAATATTTTAATATAGTTTATATAAACAGTTTAATTATGACTGCATGATTTAGGAGTCTTTTAAGGTGACTGTAAAATGGGCTTCTGAGCTCATATAAAAGTTTTGATGGGGAAAATCCGTTTGCCCATAAATTATTAATTTTAAAAACCTTAAAGACATATGGGTGGGTTTATTCACATCTGAAACTTGAGAAGAGTTTTATATAGCAGTAACCTAAGGAAGAGTTTATAAAGTGCTCTGCTCGATCTGGTCAGTGAGGATGTGATCCTGTCTTGTTTCATTACAGCAGTGGTAGGACTTTGGACTGAGGTTGCAGGGATGAAAACACACAGCTGCACTGACTGTGACAGCGAGTCCATCCTTCATAAAATTTTAAGTGAGTGTTTGTAGAGGTAAATTCTTTCTTCCCAGTCTTTGCAGGGCTTGTCCTTTTGTTATGTAAATTTACTTTAGATAGACTCCCAGTCACTGGGGGAGGTTTTCAAAATGCAGAGATGTCTGCTGTCTTTTCTAGGACATATTTTTCTGTGGGGCTGTCTGTTGTCCTTTCTTTGCTCATGATTTAAGCAGATACTTTCTTTTGGATACGCTTTCCTTAGGTTCATAGTGGAAAAAATGTACTTAATATCTTCAGTGCTTCAGGAATGGGATCAACCAAGCATCCTCCTGCATCTCACAATGGAGGAGTTGGTCCTTTGCCTGAGAAGTTTCATCCCTTATTCCCACTTGTGTAATTTGTACTTTCTATAATCACAATTTTATCGCTGCTAACTAATTGCTACCTTAATTTATGATATAACATGTTAAAAATGCCTTACGTGGCCAGGATCAGAGAGGAGGACATTGAAGGAATATCAAGGTGGACATGTGGAGCAGGCTGCCTGGTGAAAAATAAGTTGGCAGTGAAGCTTTTATTATGCTTCAAATCTTGCTCTTGAGAAAGGAGGAAGCACACCTTAGGTACAGCATAACCAATTAATTATTCTTAGCATAATTGAAATCCTAAGGGTCTAATCATTATTAGTCCAGCTCTAATTGTTTCAGAAAAAGAATAATAATGCAGGTAAAACTGTAATGCAAACACTTCTTGGTTTCTACTCATTTTCTTGGCACTGTGCTCATCCTGCTCCACAGGGTCCCAGGGTTTCATCCTGGTGCTGTTGGGCTGTCAGCATCAGAAGCCTTTCCCCAGGAGGAACCCAATGCTCACGTGGAGGGTTTCTTCTCACTAGGACCTACATGGGGTTCATTTTCATTTGCGCCTTTCTCTTTCTTACAATGTCACACCCCTATTTATGACATAAGATTTCTTTTTACTATGTTAGATTATTATTATTTTACTCCTCAAAGCAGTTTTGTCCAGCTCTAGGTGTCCGTTTCTGAAACTCAGTGCTGGTGAGTTAGCTGTAGCTGTGGGCCTCTAGGTGTCCGTTTCTGAAACTCAGTGCTGGTGAGTTAGCTGTAGCTGTGGGCCTGTCTTTGGTCATCCCCTGTCTGCACACTGCCTGGTGGGAAGCTTCTTCTTGGTCTGGGGGAAGCTGATTTTGTATGAAAATACATAATGCTGTCATGTGGCATTTGCCATTATCAGAGGAAAATTCGTTGGATGGCAGCAGCCATTATAACAGATATATTGAGAAGAAAGAAAATGCAGACTGAGTAATAATTAATAATTTGTACTTACATGTCTTAAAGTTAACGTAGGAAAGCATTCAGTTATTCAGTTTACCCGTCAAAACTATTTTATTGGTTTAAATTAGATAACTTTGGAGAATGTGAAGATGGTACAATGGAAAGGCTTGGGAAGAGTGATGGAGCAATAAACCTAACCGGTCTAATTAATGGAGCTGTTAGAGACCTTGTGGTAGGAGAATGTACGACAGGCCTTCCCTTCTTGCCCTTACTTCTTAAGGGACTGAAGTAGCAACAGCTTACTTCTAGTATGCAGGTTCTACTGTAAGAAAGGATTGCATGTGAATTTTTTAAATGCCTTCTGAGAATAGTAAATATTCTTTAAAAAAAAAAAAAAAGGATGTTATTTTTTAAGTTTTAAAAACACTTGAAGATTTTGCATATTATTAGCCATGTGCTTGCATTGCGCTACGCTTTTTGGAGGCTACTTTTCATCTCTACAACAATATCAAGGTCTGATGTAAACTGAAAGTCATTCTTGATCACCTGAGAGAGAATTGAAGTCATTTAAGGCTGATTTTCAAAGATGGTGAATGTTTTGGATTAGGAAGAAGTTCTTTACTGTGAAGGTGGTGAGACACTGGAACAGGTTGCCCAGAGAGACTGTGAATGCCCCCTCCCTGGAAGCATTCAAGGCCAGGCTGGATGGGGCTGTGAGAAACCTGGTCTAGAGAGAGGTGTCCCTGCCTATAGCGGGTGGTTGGAACTAGATGGTCTTAAGGATCCCTTCCAACCCAAACCATTCTATGATTCTCTCTTACATTTCTAAACTTCAGATAGGATAGACTGTAAATGTCCGAGCTCCTCTTTCTTCATTGATTTTGCTATTCAGCCAGTCGTTTTGATTTTTATATACAAAATATGTGGCTTACTGTTAAAAGGATTTCAAATCAAATTGGCTTTATTTACTTCAAAGTATTCTGAATAATGTTTATTGTGGGAATCATAAGAAAGGAGCAGACATTTCTAATAGAAAAGTATTTCCAAGTGGCTTGATTGAATTAAAGAACTCCCACTGGACTGGAAGCTCAAATAATAGCAGTTATTTTAGTGTCTTTAGTGGAATAACAGATTTTTCTTACTTGGCAGAGCAACCAGATTTATAAACAGCAGTGCGTTGTCCATCAATTGAGGGGGCAGAGAGCTTTTTTACTGCAGTAGTTTGTGGATGGATATGCCATCTCTGCTGTAAAATTGTATTTTGGTAAATCTGCTCGGGGAGCAAATTGAGAGGCGGGTTTCTTTCTGGAGGAGGGCAGGAAGACCACTCTTTCTCCAGAAGTCTCTTTCCCTACTGGTTGTCTTGCTATGGCGATGCCAGATCTCCACGTGCTGGCTAATAAGCTGGGTGGAAATTCTTATTCATAAAGAAAAAGCAAATCAGAAACCCCTTTGAAACATACACTTAACAGCAAAGTTACACGCGTGTGCATACATTCTCCTTCTTATAATGAATTATTATTCTTAATGCAATGTGTTTTAAAATACTAAACAAAAAATAGTATTTTCCTTGGCTTATCTTTTCTCCCCAATGACCATTCTGGAGCTTGAGCACACAGCTGTGTAAAGGTCCATTTATCATAGCTTCTCACTTCAGTAACACCCTTCTGGACATGGGGCTCTCTTGCTCCTTTCCTTAAACCCTTGTGGCATCAGCATCTTCTGCCAATATTTGGTAACCAGTGGGATTTCAGGTGCTGTTGTGAAGAACCTAGGTGTGACCTGAATTGAACCGAAAGCAGCTTGAGGCAGGAGTGGCTTTTTATCTTCTTGAATCATATTTGAACTTGTGGTTGCTTTTGAAGCATGCTGAAATTAATAACCACTACATTTTCTTGACAACACCGGTAAAGATAATGTGGGATTTCCATTATTCTGTCCTGTTTTTTCTTTTTTTTCCATCATTTCCCAGTTACAATGAGGATGATGAATGAACTTCACCAAGAAATGATATTTTAAAACATTAGCTTTGCTATGTTGGTGACACAGTGGAACAGAGGTGATTACCAGCTCTGATGCTTAATTTAAAAGTGACTAAACACTTGTACTTGGCCCCTTTGTATAAAGGTGAACTTGAGGCACGCTCAGTCTGTTTCATGGGCAGTTCTGGCAACAGTGCCAATCTTGGCTTTATTCTGCAGGATAAATGCTGAGTTTGTATATTCATTCAGGGCTGCAAGAGAGAACTCCTTCCAGTTGCATTTTCATGCAAATATCTTTATTTGCAGTGTAAAAAATTAGAACAATTAGGTACTCTTGTGTAAATTGGTAGCTCTGTTTATAAATATCGCTGCAATTGAAGGCAGGAGAAGTACCAGATGTGTAATTACATTAGCACAGATATTCTACAGCAAGCTGCTTCTGTGAAGCAGGAACAAGCTTAATGTGAAAATCTTTGCTTTTGAGAGCATGCATGCTATGCACATCATTAACCTGTTAATTAGATCTGTTAAGGGCTACACTTGTTAAGCCTTGTTAAATGATTACTTATGCTTAAGAACATTTGTTTCTAAACGTCCTTGGTTAAAAAGGGTGGGCTAACGTTGAAAAAGCAGATGCTTAAATTTGGATGTAAAATATGCGTGCAACAGATGTGCACCCATAATTGGTATTTCTCCAAGTTACCATGCTTTTAATTCAAAGAATCATAGCACAATAAATTTGATAGCAACAGTGGCCACATTTCCAAGTTCAGTATCGCTCACCTCTGCTCAGCAGAACTCCTGAATGCTCCACACTGCCACGTCTTTCAGTGGTTTTCAGGAAACGTGGATCTGTGCTCAGCGAAGTCACCCTCAAGGTGTGTGTTCTCAGGTGTTTCATCATTAGAAGGCTTTTGCCTTGTGCTGAAGTTTCTGAAAACTTAGGTAAAGACTGTTAGACTTCCAGGGAGAGCTGAACACTGTTCAGAAATGCATAACTACCACAAATTCAGAACTGGCAAAGCATCTGCCAAAAGATTGCGAAGATCTGCCCGTGTTGCAGGGTTGAGCTGAATAATTTGGTACATGATTCGAATAAATCATCTTTAGAACTGAAGTTCCATTTCAGGTTTCGTTATTTTAGAAGTGCAGGTATTGAAACCCAACCCAAACCCACCAACAGCCTTTCTCTTTTTCTGAATGTATTTATTCCCACCCTGGGACATGGGTTAGTGTTCTGCCTTAAAGCAGAACACTTTAAAGGCTTGGGCTTTTGCTAATCCATTGACACAGATTTATGGCCAGGAGTGCCTTACTTCCCTCCTCTGTTTGTACTTACAGCGTTGTTGGCTTTTGCCCTGGGGAATCTAGCTTAACTGGAAAAGAAAAAAAAAACAACAGAACTCCCCCCACAAGATTAAGAAACACAGAAACAAACAAATGAAAAATAGCTCTTTATGTTGTAATGCTTTATTCCTCTGTATCGTTGTAGCTTTTGTTGTTCTCATTTGGAAGTTTGTGTGCATAGAAGCCCTGCAGGAGATGGGCTGTTCCTCTGGGCTGGCTGTAGCTGTGTGCCATGTGCTGCTCTCCGGGAGCACAACAGGCATAGTGTACTGGTTTGAAAAAACACAGCAAGAAAACAAAAAAAACCAAACTAGCTCAAAAGTCCTGTATGGTAATACAATCTTTATAAGATCAAAGAATGGCTTGAGTTGGAAGAGACCTCAGAAATCATATTGTTTCATCCTTCCTGCCATGGTTAGAGTTGCCAGCCACTAATTCAGGTTGCCCAGGGCCCCATCCAGCCTGGCCGTGCACACCTCCAGTCTGGCAGTGCCTTGCTGTCACTCACCTGCAGGTGCAGTTGTTTGGAATGAGACCAAACAAGCTCAGCCCCCAAACAGGAAGGACACGTGTTTTTCTGATGTACCTACCTAGATATGCTGTGCTTGCTCGTAGTTTCTGTAATTCTTGTCACCAGATTCCCAAGATTTTTCTAGTCCTAACACCTGTGAATCAGAATGAGGTGATGTGATCCTGTTCTCAGAGTGCAAACTCAAGTGGTTTAGTTATTCTGTTCTCCTGGACCTTGCAATCAAGAAGCTGAATTTGCGATGTGATGGGAAACCACTTCAGTTTGTGAAATAACGCCTTTCTCTCCCTCTCCCTCTTTTAATTTTTTTCAGAATTGACTTTTCCTGGATTTCATTACTTACAGTGTAGTGGTGTTTGGCTGTCACTCTTCCCCAAAGTCCTGAAGTAAAAATCACTTCAATCTTAAAGCCCTTCATCCTGGCTTACGGTGTATGGAAACTTAAGCTCTTTGACCCTCTCAGATTGATTGGAGGCTGCTCAGAGTTCAGCCCTCCTTCCTGACAGCAGCCTCTGCTTAGGAAAGCCATTGGATGAGCAGATTGATTTACTGCTGGAGAGCACATCGTTCTGAAACTTCGGTAAGCCTGCTAATGTTGAGTATTCCTGCACAGCTTTTCTAAGTATGGCATGTAGTAGTTCTACAGTGGTTTCTGTCCAGTTTTTGTGAAACTGGTTGTGCACATTTGAAAGTAACACATTTCCCATGAACTACGTATGCTGTCTGTTGCCTGGGATTGCTGTTACAGTGCTGTCCATCTTTGCAGAAATACTGATTAGTAGCAGTGCGAGCAGCGTGGGAGATCCAGCCCATTGGATGGCTCTTCTATAATGCTTAATAAGAGAAGTGACTGTGTGGACTTGGGAAGGTCTTTCTGTGTAGAGGCATCTTCCAGTTGTTCTTCCTATGCAGGTTACAATTACAAATACTTTACGTTGTAAAAGGAATTGATTTTCATAGTTTGGAGTTTTAACTCTCTGTGATCCAGTAGTGCAATGTTCTAACAGCATGCACAGTACTATTCATAGCTGTAATCTGTTGGTAACATCTATATATTGGTTTTATAGCGCACTTAAACTTGTATACATTATGAACTCATCTCTTAACATCAGCTACTATCAAGACAAGAAATCTGCTTTCTCAGACCCGTCTGGCATATTTAGAGGGTCCTACAGACGTGTTTTACAATCTGTGGGTTGGTTTTTATTTATTTATTTATTTTTATTTTAAACTGAGAGTTGAAAGAAAAGAATATTTTTCCCCGAGCTGCCTCTGGGGTGTGGGCACATGATTGAGTAGCTCAGCTAATGCAGTTTACATTAGTGCTTAATATTGAGAAGCCCTGCCTGCAGGTGTCAAGGGGTTAGTAAATCATTGCATTTTCATAAACAGCAGCGTTCCTTAGATTGTGCTGCAGAATGTCTTGCTTGCTGGAGTGTGTCTTGAGTGTTACTGCGTGTGGATAATAAGGTAAAAACCTGAAATGTAAAATTGGAACAAACTGCTGCGTGGCTGTGAGTCACAGAACTTCACTTTCATTCAGGTCTGAAGTGAGATGAGTAACTGAGATGCCGAATTGCTCGTTTGTGTAAGTCATGAAAATTGAAAAAATTGCTGCAGATAGTTAGAATTAATCACAGGAATCAGGAATTTTATCTGCCACGTGTGATATATTGCAAATAGTGCCATAGACTTTTGTATAGCATCTTTCATGCAAATTGTAGCAGGAAGTATTTTGCTGTATTGCTATTAATAATAAATAGCAAAATAATTGAGATAAATACAGAGGAGGAAAAAAAAAAAGCTGAATTTTGGCTGAAATATGACAGTAGATGTAGAGTAGACATACAGGAGGGCGCTTCCGGAAAGCAGAGGAATAGGTAGGTATGCTAACAGTGGCTTTTCTTAGAATCATGAAGGTTGGAAAAGACCTCTCAGATCCCCCAGTCCAACCCCAGCCCACCCCAACATGCACACTGACCAAGGCCCTCAGTGCCACATCTCCACGGTTCTGAACCCCTCCAGGGATGGTGACTCCACCACCTCCCTGGGCAGCCTCTGCCACTGCATCACTGCTCTTTCTGACTGGTATCATACTCGATATCCTTTGTAGCATAAAATGGCTGAACTGCTCAAATCTGGTATCTTAGACTCTGTATAGAGCTGGTATTTGAGATTTCAGTCTCATTGTTATGTGAGAAAGGATGCAGTTGGACTGAATGCACTGACATAGAGCACAATATATGTGTTATGCATCCATCAGCAAAGTTAGTAAGACTGTTTTCAAATCATTAGAAATATTTTTTGTGGCATTTCATCAAATGTGTTTGTATCATACCTAGAAGGAATTTGCTGGTGAGTAAATATGTGGTAGTTCATACAATATTTAACCGTTTGGTCAGTAAAAACCAAACATGCGTCTAAGTCTCATTAAAAATTACATATACCTCATAAAAATATATGAACATTTACATAAACCCATTTAAAAATTGGTTTTAATGCTGTTAGAAATAAAGCTCACGTGTTCTGTTTTTTTTTTCCTTCTGTTCTCAGAGTCACAAAATGAGTTGCAGTTTTCTATTTCTTATACACGTGATCTGGTGGAGGGATGCTAGAATTACATCCCAAGTAGCTGTATTACATTTCATGCAGAAGTGTTCAATTAAAGTGTACACTGCAGTGATCTACTGGGGGTTGTGATCACATCTGGTGGAGCTATTCCTCAGCCAGGCATTAATGGCATCATACCTCTGTTTTGATTTAGGGGGCTCTTTGTCTACCCTAAGAATTATTAGGTTCTCTTCAAATATTAGAATAACTGCTTTTAAATTTGATACTTGAATAAAAGCTGGGGTAAAAAAGTAAACAGATGACATGGAGGACTATGCCAATGATAGCCCATTCATTTTTGTCAGAGTTGTTTCAATATTTTATATATCAGACTCAACCTGGAATGTATCTATAATGTATTTGAAAGAAATTGCTAACCCAGTACTCTATTTAACTGATTGCTAATCTAATCTTAAATTTGCAAATTAGTACAGAACTACAGGGACAGAATAATTGTAGAAGATGCTTATTGAATGAATTCTCAGATGGTGAAACGGTTGCAATTAAGCTAAATGTCATATTAAACAGAACATAATTATTGTAGCTGTCCTTACTAAGCAATAACATACTTGTTAAGCAACTCTTATTTGAGATTTGATATTTAGTGGTGTTTCATTTTGTCTGTAATACGTAATTATTGACTGAATAGCTTGCTTGCCTTACGCTTTTGTGACCTCTGTGTCAAAGAGCAGATGTCACTGTAACCATTCAGACATAATTATTGCATGATTGTAGGTGGCTCTAGCAGGCAGGAAAAGCAAATCAGTGCCTGCGATATCAAATAAACATTCATTTGCAGTGCTATATTACTTGCTTCTAACTGGATTAAGGACGCTTCTTGGGCTAATTACATGGTTATCTTTCTGTTGGATAAAAGATGGCAAACAGAACAAGGTGTAGTTTTTCTTTATTAGATGGACTGAATTTATTAATTGCTTTCACCCCACAGTGTTATAGATGTCTTGTAAGAGATGGTGGCATGTCTCTGTTCAGTTCTTCATTGCGTGACTTCTCATTTTTATAAATAGTGATTTGGTAGGCTTGCTCTTCAGTTTGCTCTTCAGACTAAAGGATTTATTTGTGCAATTTTAGGGACTTTGCAGATCTCGGTGGCATTTTTTACTGAAAAACTTTTTTTTTTTTTTTGGCACTGTAGTAAGTCTTGTTGAGCAATGACTGATTTTATTGGATACTACTTTCTGGAATGTTACTAGAATATTCCAGGTTGGAATGAACAGTTCACAGTCATCTGTTTGAACCTTCTGCTCAGAGCAGGGCCAGCATGGAATTCACACCAGGCACCTCAGTTCAATCAGGTCTTGAGAACCTCTAAGGAGCCTATGTGACCTTTGTGCCAAAGAGCTTGTCATCTTGTTAACCTTCCAGCGTACTTCCAGCACCATCCAGTTTGGTGCCACCCTTTGCTTCAAAGGGACTTTGGTAAATTGTTAGCAGAAGATCTTGATTATAGTCTTAAGAACTGGCTTCAGGGGCATTTTTCACTTTGATGGCGTGAGTTCCATGTAGCTTCCCTGAGATGGCATTTACAGAACATAGTCATTGGCCACATATGTCACTGACCATCTACTTTTTTCTTACTGCAGTTCATAGAATCATAGAATGGCCTGGGTTGAAAAGAACCACAATGCTCATCTAGTTTCAACCCCCTGCTATGTGCAGGGTCGCCAGCCACCAGACCAGGCTGCCCAGAGCCACATCCAGCCTGGCCTTGAATGCCTCCAGAGATGGGGTATCCACAACCTCCTTGGGCAACCTGTTCCAGTACGTCACCACCCTTTGTGTGAAAAACTTCCTCCTAATATCTAACCTAAACCTCTCCTGTCTCAGTTTAAAACCATTCCCCCTTGTCCTATCACTATCCACCCTCGTAAACAGCCGTTCCCCTTCCTGTTTATAAACTCCCTTCAAGTACTGGAAGGCAGCAATGAGGTCTCCCCGGAGCCTTCTCTTCTCCAAGCTGAACAATCCCAGTTCCCTCAGCCTCTCCTCATAGGAGAGGTGCTCCAGCACTCTGATCATCTTCGTGGCCCTCCTCTGGACCTGCTCCAAGAGCTCCATGTCCAGTTGGGTGTCTGTGGTCCATTTCTATGGACTCTCCTGCCTTCTGGAAATTACTGACATCTCAGTTGTGACATAGTTGTGACTTTCTACAGATGTCTGGCATCTCAGACATCTTTATTGCAGTTTTCAGCTTCTCTTTCACATTTGCCTGCTTGAATGCAGAGATCTTTGCTCCTAGATAGACAGAAAGTGTTATTTTTCAATGGTGGCATGAGACTGTGTGTCCATCTGTTTTATCTTTATCTCTGTGTACTTTCATAGACTGACCAGCATGAAGTAGATTTTATGTTATTTAGCCTTCTGATTTAATATCAGCGTCCTCCCAGCTGGGAGTTGTAATGCATCTTTTTAAAGTTTTGATGCATAAGTTCTGGTGGGTGTTCAATAAAATATTGTTCATACCGTTCCTCACGTTCTGCTGAGATGTTTCTTTTAATTGACTCATTTATTTTAAGGAAGGTGTGAGTTGACATGGCTGCTCTGAAAAAATAGTTAAAGGCTAAGTAAAAAGGAGACTGTTGTCTGGAAAGTGTTTGTAACCCTCTCCTCAGTTAAGCTACTGAACAGGACATCTGACTAAGCAGTGAAACGTGGATAAGTTTACTACTGTGTCCTGAAGTGATCATTGGAAGTGAAAAAAGTCTAAAGTAATAGATTTGCATCTGATTTTCCACCCTTATTTTTTTCATTCTTTCTTCTGGTAAGTGAAGAGTGGTCTAAAAGGCTACATTTTTAGTGTGTTTTCCAGAGAATAATTGCAAATTGTGATTTGT
Source organism: Pavo muticus (assembly GCA_016647715.1). NCBI lineage: Eukaryota > Metazoa > Chordata > Aves > Galliformes > Phasianidae > Pavo > Pavo muticus. Next base: position 2,098,685 of record JACDJE010000036.1, read on the forward strand.
CTCATGATAGTGTAATTGCTCATGAGGCCTTTCTTTTATTTGTAATTTTTCACTCTAAATTCACATCTAACATTAAATAACGGCCAATTCTTTCTAAGGCTTCTGCTGCATCTCTATCTGTCTTCTTAATGTCAGAGCTGGTAAATCTACAGCTATTACATAGAGTGAGTGGTTCATGAAGTACTGAACAGATGAGTTCTACAGAGTAGTCAAAGAGCAGTGGTAGGTTTGGTGGGTTGAATTTGGCTAATCCTCTTCTACAGTGGCTTTTTATTATTCTACGGGGACTTTAGTGATGTCTTGATGTTGAGAAATATGAATTTAAAGTCTTCCTGTTCTAGGAATTAAGTAGTAAATCCTAAATTGGTGTAGTGTGTTCCAAGCAATCCATGAGAAAAAAAACAGTTATGTACTAAGCTGAAGTGAAATGATATTGGTTATGAATTTTTGCTTTAAAAATAAACTGGTGAAAAAATAATCTTTGCCTGTACTGAAAATTCCAAAACTCAAAAAATGAAATTGCCTTTGTTAAGCTGCTTCAGGAAAGTAAGCGCTGAAATAAGCTTATGATGCAGTTGCATTGTGTTGCTTAGTCTTCGTAGCAGTTACTTTCTTCTGTTAATAAAAACCAATTAGTGTTGAATTTCAGTGTTGAATTTCAGCTATTATTTTTTTGTAAGATGACAGCATATTCAAAATCCGATGTCTGTTTTTGAGTCTTGTTAGTATTTTATTGGAATAGTCTTTTAAATGAAGGTGGCACATAAAAAATAAACATTTAAAAAAGGCCTCTCCATGTAACTGAACTAAACATAAAATTCCATTTTTTTTAAATCTTCAGGCTTTTAAGCCCATTTAAGTATGTAGAAAGTCACAACTATAACTAACAATAATTCATATAGTACAGTTTGTGAAGTACGGTATAGTTTGCTGCTGTCTTTTCCTATTCAAGATGTGTCACTGTTGAGGTCCTCATCTTGCAGTGATATCTTTTGGTGTGAAATGCAGGAGGTATAAAAGGGACAAAGATTTTTCATGTAGCCTGAAGACTGGATACATCAAAAGCTGGAGCTGTCTAAACCCTGGTGACTCTGAAAACCCTTCTTGCCTGCTGCCTCTTGACCACAGGAGGAGGTGACAGACTAAGGGAAGGGTTGCAGTCATAGCCTGGAGGATGAGGGAGGGAAAGCAGCCGCAAAAGGGACGACTTCTGGGTCTCTGCTATGTAAGTGCAGCCTTTTGGCAGTGAGATGCTGGCAACAAACGGTGAAAAGGGAGGTAGTGGCATCACTGCCCACCTGCCTGGCCAGACTGCGCTCTGCATGTGCTCCCAGAGCTCCCTGCTGTTGAGGAGGGGCGGCTCGGAGGAGCTGTCTGCACTGGTCTGATCACTAAGTCTATGAGGTTGGAAATGGGGATGCCAGAGGAAGGACAGCAGTGATAACTCAGTGGGGCTCTTCAAGACTGTATTTAGGTCACTGCTCTTCCCCAAGGTCCCTGTGCAGATGCTTGGGATGTGTAGTAGAAGAAGCTTGGCTATACTCTAACTGTTTACTTCACCTCTTATTAACGATGGAAAGGACGTTGTTTATTCATGCATTTGCAAAATATCAAGGCCCTGGCTCACTACTCTACCCATATAGGAAGAACAACAGGCTTACCTTCAGAAACATCGTCAGCTGGACGAAATACATGGGATTATAGTTGCAGCCATTATGGGGGCTGTTTTGGATCTTATGTGCTTGTTTTCTTAGTGTAAGCTTATAACTGATTCCGATAGTTTTAAAATCAATTTTGAAAAACTTAACTAGAGTAGCATTTCTTCATATAAATTGACCTATTTGTTGTAAGTTCATTTTCTGCCTTGAGAGAAATACAAAAGGCAGGGTCATTGCCGTGCACTTTCAAGTACGGATGACATATGTAGTGTTCCTACCAAGTGAAATAGTTCTGTTAAGATGTTCTGGAAAGTTTTTAAACTGAGGATTGAGATGAGACTCTCTTGAGACATGATCATCAAAATCCTTTTAATATGCTAAGATTTGGCCTTAGTGCTTTCCTCTACCTTTTCTTCTCATTCTGAAAGCAATTTTGTACTTTACAGCCCTTAGATTGTTTTGTGGATTTTGTGGAATAATATTTTTAGAGAAAAATCTTTCTACTTAGGCTTGTCTGATTTACATTCACTTAGAAATCCTAAAGTAACATTCGTGTGGTTATATATGTATGTTCACGTGCTGTGGAACAAAAAATGAGATCGCTGGATTTAATTTTGATTCCATTTCTCTTGCCAAATGACCAGCTATACCCCCACCTGTAGTGCCACGTACTGCAAATGGAGACATCTTGCTCAAGGTAATTCTCTGGGTAATGTAGAAGGTGAGGGACCTGTTCTGCTGTATGGGGCTCTGCTCACAAAGCAGCACCCTGCAGGACCCACTGTGCAGGACATGCACCATCGTGTAACATCACTTCCTCCATTTTCAGCTCCTTATAAGAGCATACTCTTATCCATGTGGTATTTATCTGCACCATTTTATCACCGCAGACAATGATTCAGCTGCTTCCCAGAGCAGTTTATTCCACTGACTAATTGTCCGATTAAGAATGTTCTCCCCTTATCTAACTTGACTTTCTTCTCCTATTAGATTATTGTTCCTTTATGATCATTTTTATATGCGTTTGTACAAGCGGAATTAAATATTCATATTTCCTCAGGCTTTGGATGCATTTCCCTGTTGCAGAAGTGTGTCTGGCCTGCCTTTAATTTGAGACATTGTGGGGCCAATGGGAAGCAGTGTTTTTTTCCATGTTTCAGAGACCGTGTATTGGATACATGGGGAAGAGGAGTGTCATGTGGGCCTTTGGAGGCATTTCATAGAATGGCTTGGATTGGAGGGGACCTTAAAGACCATTTAGCTCCAAGTGGCATTTACCTGGTTTTAGAGATGACCTGATAGTTATTCACTGTTTAATGGATGCTGGAGTGTGGTTTTGCTGCTGTTAGGTGTTAGGGTGGCTCAACCCTCCCTCTTTTGCAGGTCACTGGGGCCGATGCGTGGGTGACTGCGGTTCAGGGGGCACACGAAGCCGGGCTGTCTGGTGCACCCACACCGAGGGCTGGACGTCCCACCACGCCAACTGCGACCAGCAGGAGAAGCCTGAAAGCCAGCGGCGGTGCTTCAAGGTCTGTGACTGGCACCTGGAGCTGTTCGAGTGGGAGGTTTCAGGATGGGGACCCTGCGTGCCTGGCGGTGAGGCTGGACCCTGCGTGATGGCGCAGCACGGCTTGCAACGCCGCAGTGCCCGCTGCCTCCAGAAGCTGGACAGGAGTGTTGTGGCCGCTGAGATCTGTGAGCACCTGGCACCACAGCCGCCCCTCGAGCAGGCCTGCTTGGTGCCATGCCCGCGGGACTGCATCGTCACAGACTTTTCCCCCTGGTCCCAGTGCAGCGGGGGCTGCACCAATAGCTTGCAGCACCGGACCCGTGCCGTCATCGCTCCTCCTCTCTATGGGGGTGCCCCGTGCCCCAACCTGACGGAATCGCAGGCCTGCGCTGCTGCCGCCTGTCCTCTGGGCGAGGAGGAGCATACCTACAGCCTCAAGGTGGGGCCTTGGGGCGAGTGCAGGCTGCCCCACCGCGAGGACACCTCATTGGATTTGGGGGAGGACTCTGGAGAGCTGAGCGCATCGTGGTTGGAAGGCCACAAGACCCAGTACCATCCCCACATGGGGCAGGTGGGGTACCAGACCAGGGCAGTCAGCTGCGTGCGGAGTGATGGCAGGCACGCCATGCTGAGGTAAGGGTGCTTCCACGTCTCTGCTTTTAGTTCCTTTCTTTCATGAGTCGCCACTTTGCACAGCCTAACTCGCTCACCTTCTTGAGTTTTAAATGCAAATTTTTATGCGTTTTCTTTACAGGCTGCTTTTTGATTTAATTCCCTGCTGGTGAAGCTAGCATCTGCTGAATATTTTGCATACTTGTACAATTTGTGGCTGTTTAATTCATTTTGTGTTTTTAATATTTCTCTTCTGGTTTTGTTTTGCGGAAACCTCAAGGAAATGGAGGTGTGTGTGTATTACCTCTTGCTGTGGGGGTGCTGAGCATGGAAGGGTTCCACTCTCAATCACCTACTGTGTGTATTTGGCTGGAGAAGCTTAACTTAAACTCCTTCATTCCTACAGATCAACACTGAATAAAACAAGAAGTTTAAGCCTGACAAGTTTGGCCCTGTGAATTTACTAGAAGATATCTCTTGGCCAGATAGATCAGTGAGCAAAGCTGTGGTTGTCTCCTGCTTGTGAGGAGCCTTCATGTTTGCGATGTTTCTGATGCCAGTATAAGATCTGTGACTTGCATTTCTTTCTTTGACAGCAGCTGTTGATTTCTGTCCTCACGTGCTTTATTTAACAATTTCCCTTGGTCTATGCAGGTCGCTTTTCTGTAATTCAGATGTGAAGGTTACAGTAATGTACAGCAAATAATGGAAAGATTTATTCTCCGCATTTCTCGCATTTAAATTCAAACAATCTGAGCTCTGCCATTTGACTTCAGATTGAATTTGAGCAGCTGCCAGGAGCTATAGATTACTGAGGAATTGATTAAGTCCTGAGAAAGTCAGAAGCCAGATTTTTGAAGAACTTCACCTGCCCATTTTTTCACCATTATTAGGAGTTGTTGAAAAATCAACGACCTCTGTGAAGGCGTAGAGAAAGGAATGTCTTGAATTCAACAAGGACAAGTGCAGGGTTCTGCACATGGGGAGGAATAACCTCAGGCACGGATATGGATGTGGGGTTGACCTGCTGGGAAGCAGCTCCGGGCAGAAGGATCAGGGAGAAGACCTGATGGACACCATGTTGCCCATGAATCAGCAGTGCGCCCTTGTGTCCAAGCAGGCCAGTGGTATCCTGGGGTGCGTTAGGGAGGCATTGCCAGCAGACCGAGGGAGGTGGTCCTCCAGAGGTCCCTTCTAACCTCAATTACTCTGTGATTCTGTGAGAAATCCTGCTCCTGAATTTTGCAGAAATCAGCTGTTATTGGTATCTGTAGCTCCTGGTGCATGCACAAGTTCAAATCAGAGCGATAAGGGGTTATTCTCTGTCCGATACTCTACCCCTGTTAATGTCAGAGGTGATTTTGCACATGTACTGAGGCGAAAATAAACATTCTAGCCATTTTCTTACCTTCTGCTATTACATCTGTAGCAAAGTAAATATTTTTTATTGCTTGGAAAAACGTCAAGATTTGTGAACTGTTGTAGCAGTTTCTAAGATCTTGACTTCATTACTTGTCTCTAAATGTATGCTGATTCTAAATACACAGATTTTATACTCATGTAGCTGCTTCACTTTAATGGAGTTACTTGTGATTTATGTCACTGTGGGACCTGCAGCAGGTTTATGTATGCTGCCACGTGGTAGCTGCTTTTCTGGCCATTATATCTCATTCTTTGTCAGAGGCTCTGGGTGGGGAATCCTGGCTGGTTTTAAATCTCTCTCTCTCTTCCCTCATGCTCTCACTGGCACTTCTGCTGTAGGAATGGGGATTGGAAGCCACTTTTCATACTTTGTTCTTCGCTTCACTGCTGTGTAATCCATTGCATTTCTGGATGACAGAGCAGAAGGTCACATACTGTTTAGTTTTATTGTTTCCACCTGGGATCAAGCTGTCTTCTTTCTTCATCCTTTCTGTTTTTTTAGGGGTTCTTTTGTTTTTCTTTGTTTCTTCTTTTCAGGTGATCTAGTCCCCTGTTCAGGGGGGGGTTCAGTAGTTCCATTAGCTGCCTCCTAGGAGAGTTTTTCTGCTAGTCTATGTCTCAGGTTTACTGCAGAGATGGGGATAGCCTGTGCCTTACTCTTACTAAGCCTGTATGAAAGAGGAACATCTATAGTTTGAGCAGTTCTCTTTCAAAAATAACTCGTTATTAACTGCAACTACGTAGCTTGAATTTGGAAACCTGTTACCTAAAATTAAAATCTGGCATAAAATCCAGTCTCTGTTTAATTCCACGGCTTGAGTGTCACTGATACCAAACACCCTTAAAAACAGTTCCCTTAAAACAACTGTGTTAATGCCTTCCTAGTTTCATTGTGCAGCGTGTTTGCTGCCATTCTCCTGAAGAATGGACCCGATCTTGCAGATGTCGCTTCACAAGAGTGATGATATTTTGGCTACTGCTAAAGAAGAGTAAATGCATTTGCATAACCCTGAAGCAGGGCTTGGCAGACAGCCAAATGTCTGCTGTAGAACTGGGAAGAATTGCTTTATTTGTGCTTTTTCATTTTCCTGGCTGAGATTTCCTATTTAGAATAACACTGTTGAGTAAGTCCCAATGAGAGTTACAAATTAAATTTCTGGGGTACTAAGGGAAGAGAGAAATATCCCTAGACATGCTTCACCAGGTCTCTAAGCTGCTTAATTATGCTGCCGTGCTGGGATTTTATCACTACCACTCATTCCTTCTGCCACTAACTAAGAAAAATGGCATGTGACGTGTGTGGTCACTTAAACACCGTTACCCATCAAAGAGCAAACATATGGTCAGCCCCTTTCCAAATCTATAATGCAACGGCAGCAGAGATGGCTCTGTAGTGTTCACAAGTGGTGTCTGTTGCTTAATTTATTATCAAAGTTGATAAACTGACTGGTTTCTAATCTCAGAGCTGCGTGTCAGCCAGCTGTGCCAATGTGTGTCCTTGTGTGTGCAAATTGAGGGGCTGCACTGGAACGGCAGTCAGGATTTTAATGGGATGGGTGTAAGTTATTTTTTAAAGACTAAATGATCGAATGCATTCACAACTTAGGGGTGCGAGGTTACTGCAGAAAACTCATTTTGGTTTCTTTGTGATTAACAAGAAGAGCAAATGCATTGTCCTTTCTCTTGTGAGATAAGTAGCAGCAGCAGGAAGTGTGCCTGACGTCTGCTTTCAGTTTTACTTTCAAGTTGTGTGGTTGAATGCAGAAGGCAGGAGCCTTTGGTTTTACACTGAACCCACAGGTGGGAGCTGTGATTAAAAATCAGATTTAAAAAAAAATAGCTTTCAATCTCATATCCTGTAATAAAGTCAAACATAAACACTCCCATACCTTTAAGAAAACCTCAGAAAAAGTTACAGGAGATGTGCACTTGAAACTTCCGCTGGTTTTGGTTTTCTGTCTTGTCATAGTTGTGAAAACCTCCTGAGTAGTGACTCAAAGGAACTTTTATTTTTGTTCCTCACATTTGGGTTGGAAGCTAGATTGCATTTAGATAAATGAGAGCCTGTAACTACGCATTGAAATCCTAAATACATTTGTCTTGTTTTTTCTGACCTGATGGATGTGCTCACTAAGTACATTTAGTGTTCACAGTAAGTGTTAGAAGTTAAAGATGAGAGCAAACAGGTCTTTTCTTTCTTTCTTTTTGCCGTTATCTGGATTAGATGTCTTTTTCAGGTATATATTTCTTAAACTCTTCATTCGCTGTATAAGGTGATGATGATAGAACAGAATTGGATTGGGATTCTGTTTGCTTTGCCTTTGTAAGTGAAAATTCAGGTTGAATTCAGTCAAGGAATAAAGCATCCATCAAGGATGTGGTTGAGCAGTATCCAGTTCTTTTGTTTGCCTCTGTAATTTGAATTTACATGATACATTTCCTAGTGGATTGCACTTAACCATTGTGCTGCTGTACATTTCTTGGAAAAATTATTTGTAATTTTGGCAGATTGTGTTCTCTAGATGAGTACAACATTTTACAGCTTAGAGGAGAAAATGCTGCGCCGTAATACACCTACATGTGATAGCTGTGACTGTTCTGGGGGAGGAGGTGTGCATTCACATCCTTCCCAGCACATGTAGGGATCAAGCCTTGGTGCGCAGGCTTGGAAATGAATCCCTGAGTTAATGGGAATGGAGGACATTCTCCGTTCTTGGAGTATTTAAAAAGAATAATCTTGTTGCCTTTGCTTTTACTACAAGCACACTAAACAACCAAATGGTGACTGCTTTTAGCCTTTCAACCAGAGTAATGTTTTGGAAATACTGTCTACTAATAACTAGGCTTAACATACATTGCAAAACAATTCTTGCAGTTTTCCCTTTACCAGTCCAGCCCTGTAATACAGAAAGCATCAGTGTGTAAGCACGTTATAATGTTACCATTACCAGATTTACTCCCAAAAGAAAGCTCTAACCTGGTGACACACTGGAAGAGGTTGCCCAAGGTGGTTGTGGATGCCCCATCCCTGGAGGCATTCAAGGCCAGGCTGGATGTGGCTCTGGGCAGCCTGGTCTGGTGGTTGGTGACCCTGCACATAGCAGGGAGATTGAAACGAGGTGATCATTGTGGTTCTTTTCAACGCAGGCCATTCTATGATTAAAAACTGGGCTCACGAAGCATCTCCCATCCTCAAGACTTCCTTCCTTCCCTGCTAGTTTGGATACTGAGGTTTGCAGGCTGAGATCAACGGATGTCTCACGCATATGAGTGTTCTGCATATCAGATTGTTCTGAGTACATTGGTGACATGAAAGAATGAGTCTGAATTTCATGCAGAAGAACAGAGTGTGATTTTACGTTTGCATTTGTGTTGCTTGGTGTCACAGTTAATTTGGCTTGGAGGCTCTGAATGAGTGGGAATGAGTTAATTAGATTCACTTTCTGGTAAGGAGTTGTGTGCAATTCTCTCTCAAAAACATCTTCCCCAGCAGAAGGGAGGAAATTGCCAGCTCCACATCTTGTTCACCTTAAGGTCAACAAAGTTCTCTTATTAGCCATTTATAGTAGGAGCAGTGGAGGGATTTTCAGGGAAAGAACGAGCTGTTCAGTCTTCATATACCTGAAAGCCTTGCAAATAGCAAGGATGATTGCTGGGCAGAGATGTCTTTTGCAGCCTACGTGCCGGCATCTGCTTGAATCCATTGCACAGATGTGGTAGCTCTTGCCTTGCTAAGAACTGGGGATAGCAATGCCAGCAATTAGCAATACTAATTTTGAAGAAAATTCTGAAGCAGGTTTTTAAAGGTTTCATTTTCTTTGGTTTTTCAGCACAGATCAACCCAGACTTAAGTATCTCCTTTACAGTGGTGCTACCCCAAAAATGGATTTGGATTTTCCTACAGGTACCTGAATGCAGAATTTCAATTACTTTTCAGAATGTGAGTTTGCTTGCCCTCCTTGCTGTGTTCTTAGATACGCTCTAGTTTTCTAGTATAATCACTTAGGACAATGACTTCTATTTGCCAGTATTTTATCTACTTAAAAGCAGGCATTCTTGTTCCCTGTTACCGCTGGGGCACCAGTGGCTCACCTGATAACTGTGTTCAGAAAGTACTGAGAAGGAAATAAGGGTACAGTTGGTGTGACTCTCCCTAACCTAATGTTCCAGCCGAGACTCCAAATCACTGGCCCAGCACAAGTTCAGATACAATGATTATTTCTTTTCTGTCTTCCATTCAATAGTATTGATGTTTTGCACTAGGTACAGCTTTGCATTGGTTGTGTTTGCCATGTAGTAGAAGCGTGAGAAATCTGTTTTGGGTATAAATGAGAATAATTTTTGGCTTCATCAGAGGCTGTTCCTGCTTCATGCAGCTGTTAAACCTCAGCAGATTCATCCTGCTGGCACCTGTGAGACTATTATTGTACGTGATGAAACCGAGACAAAAAGTGTTATACTTCAAACAAAAAAAGTGTAAATTTAAGTCACTAAATGCTGTATTATGCTGGTAATTCAGGATGTAGTCAAGCCTGATCACGTGTAAGTGGCAATATTCCTATTGACTTTCGTGAGAAATGGACCAATTTCTAAATTGGAAGAGAAGCGAATGGATGCCCGTTATCTTCTCCGCTCCCCCTATGAGATTGCCGTGCAATCCTGAAATGATTGCCCAGAGTATTTTCTGTGGAGAAAGTTAGCTTAGTGTTATAAGTAATATTAAGTGAGGTAATAACTGGTTCCTTGGCAGCAGCTCTAGATTTCACACCTTTTAAGTGCACATGTATTTACTCCTTGCAGTTGGTAAAAGCCTGACTGTGAGCAACTGGAGGCTGGAGAAGATGAATTTAAAGAGAGTTCACACTGAGTTCATGTATGGTCTTAATTTTGGAGAGCAGTTTGCATCATGCTTATAACGCTAGGCAGAAATTAGAAATTCTTAGTTCTTTCTTTTTCTGGTGACTTTTTTTTGCTGGGTTTCATCATTTTTTTCCCCTCCTTTTTTCCCCCTATCTGATCCATCATTTGTGATGCTCCAGTGATGTCTTTGCTCGTACGTAAGTCTGTCTTTTTTTGGTGTATCCTTTCCAGCGCTGTTGACATCAGTTATCTGAGGTCTCAGACACAGCAGAGGTTTCCCCCTCATCCTTGTGACCTGGTGGATGATCTCTAGCTGCTGTGAGGTGGAGCAGAAGCAGCTGCACTCTGTGTGGTCAGGCAGGACAGAGCAGTCTTGGACATCTACAGTTGTCAGCTCTCCTTTTATTTTTGCATTGCATTGATCCTTTTTTGATGTGTTACAAAATGAACGAGGATTATGTCCTAATAATAATCATAATGGTTAAGTAATGTAACTGAGTGCAAAAACACATGCACAGTTGCAGCGTGCCAGAGTCTCTCCTGTGCTTTGTCAGGTTTGAAAACCCTCTGACCTTGTTTAACAGCATTTGCTTGGTAACAGCCTCACAGAACAGAAATATTTCATATTAATGAGAGACTAATTATTTTCACAAAAGAGCAGAGTTACTCAGCAGGATGTGCTGACACTGGGATGGACGGATGCTGGCCTGCTAGCAGTGTTTGCAGGCTGATGGAGGCGTTCACCAATGGCAGCTCTTCTCCTGGGCTTGCCTTTTCTTTTCAGTTCTGGTTCAAGTGTGAAATCTAAAAGCACAGCATCATTTACATCTTTTCCAACTTGAAATAAATTAGATGTATTATTTGCAAGTGGCTAACGTTTGCACCTGCAACTCTCTGGAAATGCAGTATGTGCCTTGTAGCTCCTCTTACGTTCATTGTACTGGTGTTGATGCAAGTCTTCTGTTTCACCCTCAAATGACTATGATTTCTTAGCATCATAGGGCTGTTTGAGTTGGAAGGAACCTTTAAAGTTCATCTAGTCCTACTCACTGAATATGGATGTCTGCAGCTTGACCAGGTGCTCAGAGACCAATCCAGTCTGACTTGGAATGTCTCTAGGATTGGGGTATCCACAACATCTCTGGTCAGCCTACTGCACTGCTTCGCTATCCTTTATCATAAAAAAACCTTTTCCTTAAATGCGCTCTCAATCTCTGTTCTTTCAGTTTGAAACCATCTTCTTGTCATATGGTAACTTAGGTAAAATAATCGGGGGTTTGGGTTGAAAAAATGTTAAGATCTTGTAAGCGTAACCTCCACAGCTGTTTCACTTTGTTCTTATCTCAGCCTTTGTGTGCAAGATGCTGTCCCTTTGACCTCCAAGACCTGTGTCATCGCTAAAGACTGCGAAACGTCTGAGTGGTCGGCGTGGAGCTCCTGCTCACAGACCTGCAGCTGGGGAGATCTCACCCCAGGCTTCCGGAGCCGGCACCGTAGTGTGCGGAGCGTGGCCATGGGAAGTGGGAAGCTCTGTCCTGAGCTGGAGGAGAAGGAAGCCTGCAGCACGGGAGGGAGAGAGCTGCTGAAGCCCTGCCCCAGGTACCTGAGCTTTAACCCACGTTTTCTGAACTTCTGGGGTGATCTTATGCTTCCTTGCTCTGTGTTTGTGTGTGTGTCTGGGGAGGGTCGCATATCATACTTCCTATCTGTGTTTGAGAGATCATTGATTTGATTATTGTTAACGATGGTTTGCCTTATTTACTGCTAACGTTCTTGTAATTGTTCCCATTATCATTATTGCTATTACAATGATTACACTTGCATATAGAAATAAATTGCAGTTATACTCAGTACAGCTTACATTTTTGTATTTTAAAAACTGAGAGCAGATACTCTTGTTCTCTGAAAGTGCTTTTCTACTGATTGCTGGTTTGGAGAATTTCCTCAACTGCACAGAGGCTGGGCAGGTCTCCATGGTGGCTGTACTTTTATTGGGCTTGCAGTCATGAATTTTACATAAGATTTAATGATTTCCCTTCATCTCCCCATGAAAAATCCAAGTCCTCCATAAGGAAAATGGGAACTGTTCAGAGATATCAGCTTGGTAAAGAGCAAGTCTCAGATTCCATCTGGGTATTTTTAAACTGGGAAACTTTGCAGTCCCCAAGTTCTTGCTTGGTTTATGGCACTCTTTGTTCTGACAGGAGGTGAGGGACTCACCTTTCTGGTGTGCAAATCTGTGCCATAGCACTTGGCCAGGCTAGCCTAGAGGGGGTAATTGTTTGCTTTGCAAAGAAAATAAAATATAGCTTAATTCTGCATCCTGAGGTTGACTGTAAAATGCTTCAAGATTAAGATTTTATACACATGTAGACAGATCTCCCTGTGAATAAGTCTATTTATTAGGAGGTCTAATCGCTGATCAAGTCGTGAATTTCTGGTGCTTTACCAGGTACTGCCAAAAGCTTTGATAAAGCCTTTGCAAGAGACGTTTCTTAGGAAGGTGTAACCTGTAAAAGTGTCACTATATTGTTGAATTCATTCAAATCAAATGCTGAACATTTTAATGCACCCTGCTAGCGAAGGAGAGGAAGTATATAAAAAAAATTCTGTTGCTTGATTACATCCTATGAAAAGGCTCTCGATGAGTGATTTTTGCTCCTGCCCAGATGCACACCAATTTCAAAGACAATAGATTAACACATTGTCTAGCTGATTTTGTATAGGAGCGTGGGTGCAGGTGACACCTGATTGGGGTATGCCAGCTGGTAGCAGATCAGGGAGTGAGCAGAACGTGTCTGCCCCTTGTTTCTCAGCACTTGTGTTTTTTTGATACTGCACTGTATTAAAGTGCAAACGATTGTAAGGTCTTGATGTAGAGCCAGGAGAGCCCAAAATGTGAGGATCTGCATAACGCTGATAACTTTCTTGTGGTGCCACCCGTGATACAGAAGGAAACTTGTCGTTCTTTCAGCGTATTGCTGCTATGCCATGGTTTTCATGAGAATATGAACCCATAAAAGTTCCTCATTCTGCCATACCTGCACATCTTCAGTCCTTCAGGCAACCTTTACAGTAAAGTATCTGTGTGAACTAGGATAAACTGTCTAATAAGCTGGCCTGGAACAATAACATGAGACTTACAGGTTAATAGAACCACTTAGCCAAAAAACATAGCAAGAAAATCTTGGTATTTAGTTAATATGTATTTCTAGGGATGTAGCATCTCAAAATGCAGGTGTTAAATTGACCTTCTCTCACTAAGCACCGTTAAGGAGAATTTTATGATTGCTGTCTGGTTAGTAGACTTCGATTTGGCCATTCAGTACTTCAGAAACAAGCAGGAATGAGTAGCTGCAACACTGTGGTACGTGCTGTGGGTATACCAGTCGTAAGGGTCTGGGGCCCACAGTTTTATGCTAATGAAGAGAAATCAATTTTTAAATCTGTTATTTAAGCATCAGCACTGACATAGGGTATTGTCTGTCCATATTACAATTTACAGCTGGTGATTTGGTTTCGGTGTTTGAGAATTGGTGACCAAGATACTGGAAGTATCCTTTTCTTTAAATTTTATTCTCTTGGTAAGGATTTTCCAAATCATGCTCCAGGCAAGCCAAAGACAGTGGGTGAGAGCACTGGCCAGAAAGAGCATGTCTCTGTGTAAGAGAAAGAGGCGTTTTCCTCTAGTGGCTGTTTTTCACCTTGTGACTGAATGAACGTGTGCTTCCTAGACTATGTCCCACATCTTCTTCATCCTCCACATCCACCCATGTGGAAAAGCAGTAGCTCAGGAGGTTGTGCCTACAGCTTTTTTTTCAGCAGAGGAAGGTGGGTGAAGTTATGTTCCCATCCATGGCAAGGCAGCAGGTTAAAGGTCTCATCACAGGTATGCGATACTGGTATAAATCTACTTTTAGTGGGAAGGCCTTTTAATTTTAAGGCTGAAGTTTACTATAACCCCTTTAATCAATAGTTTAAATACAAGAAAATAAAGCATTTTAAGTGCAGGTAGGACTCCTGAGCTTTGTACTTTGTTTTACTTCTGGTTATTTATTCTGAAAGGATTAGATTAAGGGTTTAGAAAGCTTAAACACATAAAAGGTGATCCTACCTCCTTTATTGTCATATAAATTTGGGGTAGTTCAATTAAAGAGAACAGGCATGTATAGGTATAAAACTCATTTCAGCACTAAGAGGGTAAGTCCTACAGACTGCAGAGACCAAGAGGTTACTATAAATCGAGAAGACATTGAGCAATTGTTTGTTACATAGCTGTCACTGAGTCATCAGTTTTAAAACAATGTTTTATATCACTTGTATCCTTGATGCGTAGCTTACGTGTTCAGTGGGAATAGATAGATTTTCCAGAATTATTATTATGTCTTTCAATCTTTTGTTTTGGTTGTGGTTGCTATGCTACAAGACAGGGATTTAGAAAAAAAAAAAACCTCTCTTTTTGTTGGAAATTCAAAGCTTTTCAGAACTTAAATGATGGAAAATGGGAAAATTTTGAGACCTGATTTTTACAAAAGGCTTGAGATTACTGCTGAGATATGGGTGTGATGGTATCGCTTTGTAGGGCTCATTATGTGCCTTAATTAAAGGTAAGGTATTAGTGTGAAGTGGGAAAGACGTGAAAGGAAGCTCTCAGAACTCTGCTGGTATGCTGCTGGGATTGCGCGTTGGGAGTGGAGGCAGCACCACTCTCCAGCCTTTGAACTTCCCTGGTCTCAGGCACCCCGAGATGCCCTTGGTTTGGCTGGACAGCCTGGTTGCCTCCCCTCTGATAAGGAACAAGCTGTGTTGCAGCTGCAGTTCTTCAGCCCCAGGTTGGACATTTCTCCTGTGGCTGATGCTGGCTGTTGCAGTGTGAGAGCTCGCTTTGCTTTGATCACAGCAGACACGCAAAGAACCCGCTCTTCTGCTTCCCCAGCTGACTGGTTAGCAAGCACTGCTTATGCTGTGAAAATCTTGACTTTATCAGCACAGTCTCTTCCTAGATACCCCAAATAACAAGTTCATTGTTTCTAGTAGCTCCTGCTTGCCCATTTTCTTAAGCAAACTGACATAACTGCACGTGGATTCTGGAGGTTCCCATTTTAGGTGTTCTCTACCTAGCACTGCAACCATTGGCAGTAGTGACTGTCAGTCTTAGGAAGTAATCAGACCTCCTGTAACTCAAACAGTGTTGTCAAAAAAAAATTGGAACAAGCCTATTGGGAAGTCAAAAACAAAGACTAATCTTTGTTCTTAGCTGTTTTAAAAGGCCTAGGGTCACAGCTAGGACTATAGTTATACTGGGTTTTCATAAAATCATCTAACTGGATGTTGAAAGGAGTTAGTGTTAAATCTTTTGCCATTTGAAATTGTCACCACCCACAGGTTTTGGCATAGGGATCACACGAATGCACTGAGGCTGACCTGCCTTGATGATTCAAATGCATCCCTTTCACTTTGTAGTTTATTGTGCTCTTATATTGTAGAGACAGCAAACAAAGTAGTGGAATGGTGTTATGCCCTGAGCTTAGTTCTGATGCAGCTCACCCTTTGACCAGGTCTGCTCTAACAATGTAACCGTGGGCTTGGGTGTCATCTTCATTGAGGTTGGAGAAATCACAGTCACATGGTAAAACCACTGTGGGTATTGCTAGTAACCTGCAAGTACTATCCAAAGGCTAAGATTAAAAAAAGAATCCCAAGTGTTTCCCTCCAAGAAATCTCAGTAATCTCTGCTCTTTGTCAATTGCTATTAACTGCTATTAACAAGCTTCTGATTAAATTTGAATGGAGGTTATACAGTCATTTTTTCTTTCAGCAATGCTAATTCTCATTGTCTCTAGTACAGCCCATAGATGGGCAAATTGATACCAAGTGTCAGCTGCATAAAACCTGGCAAAGGGTCCACCAGAAGCTGTCCAAGAGCACTGCTTCCTTCTGTAGAGACAGGTTTTGCACTCAGTGGGATAACAATATGTCAGATATGTTTCTAGTGTAGTTGACTTGTTAATGGCTGTGAAAACGTGTACCTTTTAAACAGCTAATGCTTGGGGTCAGGATTTGTTACCAGAAAGCTCCAGACAGCTTAGGGCATGCCCAGCTGGGAGAAAGCAAGATGGGCTGATAAGGATTTAGGCTTTAAGCTGCTTGCAGAAGAGCTAGTGCTGGCAGTTGCACCTGACGGCTGCTCATTAAATCCTGCTCTGCGGTGCAGCAGAGATTTGGTTACTCTGTGTAGATATCTACAGGGATTTTTTTTTAGATTCGGAAGCTGATGAGGTTTAATTATCTCTGAGCTCAGATTTAGTTATTTTGCATAATTTTAATCATTGATGGCCTAATTTTCGTAGGTGTTAAGTCCCACAGCTTGCGCTGAATAGGAGAAGCAGGTGCTCACACCTTTGGAAATGAGTCTGTAAGATCCAGAATTCACAGCTGACTCCCTAAGCCACATATTGGTAATGAGCTTTTCTTTAGTCAATTATTATTTTAAGAAACACTACCCTATAACAAGTATTGCCATAGCTGAGGGAAGATGTGTGTGTTCTATATTTAGGCTTCTAGTTGTAAAATACAGACCTGAGCAGCACAATGTCCTGAGGTGCTGTGGAGGAGGAATTTTCTCTACCCAGTTCTTGATGAAGAACAGTACTCGTCTTTATTATTAACAAGAAGTTAGCATTTAACACTGCATGCCCAAAAAAATGCAATTAGGAATTCCACAAGAGGAGCACTGTAACAAAAATCCATGGCTGTGCTTTATATGTTACAAGAGTTCAGTTATTTCGTATTGGTTGTGTGAAAAGGATATTCTGTTTTGTTTTCTCTGCTGGCAATAAACTCTGTGAACTATCCAAATTTGCACAGGACACTCTATGTTAATTAAGAGAGCCTGACAGCTCATCTGAAAAGTACCTGTAAATTGAAAGTAAGTGGCAGTGTTCACAAACATTTCCCATTAGTATCTTACAAAATTCGTAAGTGCTCTGGGGCTAAAAATCATTCTTATGCCCAAATTTGCAGTGCAACATGTTGTGAGAACATTGGTATGTGCTCACGCAAAATAATGGCATTATTTTTCATGTAGTTGTGAGATGCACATGTCCTTGCCATAGCTGTAGTCAGGGAATGGATATTTGCAGTGCAGAATACAAGGACTGCAAGATGGAACGGAGACACCCAGTTGTGCTGAGCTGGCAGTGATCAGTTAGCAGGCAAATGCACAGAGTTTTTAACAACTGTAGATCTGCTGTAGGAGGAGAGAGTATTTGGCTTGAAGCTAAAAGAAGGAAATTTTACATATTTTGGAACAGTGAAGTTTGTATGGAAAAAGTGAACTATGAGATATAGAGGGGCAAAGGAATGAAGTGGCAGAAGTGTAAACAGTTTGATTACAGGAACAATATTGGCTAAGATTCAGAAAGTGGAAGGAAAACTTTGAGCTCTTACTTACCTTCCCACACCGATACTGTGACCTGTTAATTGAAATGAGTTTCCTGTATGAAAGCTGCTGCGTTAGAGAAGTGCTCTGTGTTTTTGGACGTGATGAGAAATAGTTTTTGCCTTCCTGTTGTTCCCCATGCTACTTCCCCTGTGATTTTAATAAGTTCTTCTTGGCATTTAGGCTGATAATAATGCTGATTGTCAATACAACATTCACATACCTGTGCCCAGGAACGTTATCCTTTCTTGAAAACCATTTATGCTCTTTAGGCGTGAACTGAATACAGAATGAAAACAGACCTTGCTGCATATCACAACTTCTGGTAAGAGGAGCAATAGAACTGAGTTACCATAGGCAGTCCTTTGGAGAAACTGATAGCACCCGAGGCCTTTGCAAAGCTGTCACCTCTAGAAAAGCTGCTTGGTGCTTGGAGATTCGTTGATGTATGTAGGACTTTACCTGTTAAGTGCATTTTAGAGTGACGTGTTCAGCTCTTGGTTGAGAAAGGTGGTATATTGTTTGGAGCTACATGTTTGAAAACTCATTTTCACACTTAATCGAACCTCTTAATCTTCGTTCCTTTTCTGCATCCTGCTCAAAGGTGTTGTCAGGATGATTTAGTGTTTGTGAACACTTCAGAGATCAGTGCTATGTGAAAAGTTTACATGAGTACTACAGGCCAATAACAAATACTGAAAGTTCGTATATTTAACTTTCAGAATGTTCCAAAACATTCCCTGTTTTGAACATAAATACTAAATACTAAATACATAAATACTAAACCAATCGTGTTTTATCAAGTAGTAAACCAGCACCTCCTCACCCATAGTTTTTCTAAAATTATTCTTGTTTTATTTGGTCTCTCTTTTTCCCAAAGGTTTTCCTGGAGGACTTCTGAATGGAAAGCTTGCCAAGTGTCTCTCTTTGGCCAGCAGAGCCCTCGACATCATAAACATGCAGTGCTTTGTGGAGGTGGCATACAAACCCGTGAGGTTTATTGCGTCCAGATCACTGTAGAAGCTGAAATGCACCGACTGAAGGAAGGTATGTGCGTAGAGTCATTCTGAAATGTCTGTCACAAGTAGATCTGAATAAAAGAAGGAAAAAAAAAAATCCTTACTTCACAGTCATCAGAAAGCTTGGCTAGCTGGTGCCCCCCTTGTGTCTGTCTGTTCTTACTGAGGGAGATGTTACTTGGCATCAGAGTGGGAGCAGGAGGGCTTAGTCCTCAAGGTCTTGGGGTCTGCCTGGAGACAAAGCTTGTGCTGTAGGGTGAGGTCTGAAGGATGGAGGAGCTAAATTTTTCTGTGCTAGTTTTCCTTGGACTTCAGTTTTCTTCCTTTCTTGTGTATCAGGTAACCTGCCCTCTGTAGCTGAACACATTTGTCTGTGGTTTTAGTTCTGGGTTAGAGTATAAAACCAAAGATGTCACACTCTATTCTGGATATGGCTTCAGCCTGTGCTTCAGATTGATACACAATCTTTCTTGTGTTTTGAAGGGGAAAGCAAAAATAATATTGTCACAACTTCTGAGCAGACAGACAATTTTTGGATCGTGGAAGCGAGTTATTTTCCTTTTAGAAGAATAATGAGTAGATACAGATGCACGATGAATAATTCATCTAAGGCTGTTTTATTTACTGTATGTAGTGCTCTTGCAGAATATGCTTTTGAGCAGAGATACAAAGATAATAAGAACACAACATCATATCTTAGATTTATTTACTTACAAAGCCAAAGCAAATGTTTCCTGGGTGCCCAGTTGTATCCTAGCATCCTGCACAGACTCTGAGATTATAGGAAATCAGACCTCTTTTAATCTCTATCCAGTCCATGCGTAGCTGCTGCTTCACCTCTTCCAAACATCTGGTACCACCTTGTCTGCCAACACAAAAATTCCTCTTGTTACTCAAGTATATGATACCTATGACTTCTGAAGTAAGAAAAGTGTTGTTGATGACAGCTGTGTAGCATTTCTTGACCGTCTTCATCCTTCTTGCCACTTCTGTAGTCCTAGTAGTGCTACTGTATGCCACAGTGGTAAGCAGTAGGCTTTAACTGACTTCAGCCATGCTTCTCTGCTTGTTAGTATTGTGAATTACCCTAGAAGACTGGAGCGGGTCATATGAAACCCTTAGCCAGCATTATTCATAACAGAATTTGTACTCTATATCTAGCATGTGATCACCTGCCAGTTTTTCCTTTGTTTAAGGTTCAGTACAACTTAAAATGGCAAGTCCTCCCCTCAGCAGAAAGAAGACTCTAAGATATCTCTTCCTTGTTTGTACAGTTCTAACCTTTACTGTTTGAAGAAGAAGTACGTCTTTTTTTTCTATGTAGGTAACTGAAAAAGCAAACTTGCACCGCAATTGTACGAGGTATAAATTATTCCTGCCATGCCAAGGCAATTGTGGTGATTTGCAGTAGTCCTTAGGAAGTGAGAACCCCATCAACTGTCAGTATAGCCACATTTAAAGGGAAAGACAGAAAACTTTTGTTACTGTTTTTTCCCTATCTGATACTCAGTGTGTCTCATTTACTAGCTGGTCACTTTTTGTTCTTTGTCCAAATAAGAAATGATGTCTTTTCTTGCTTCTTTTCTAGAAATCTGAACTGATAGTAAATTTTTATTCATCATGAGAAGGCCTCATGTTTTATTGTACTGTTTTTCAGTGGTGGGGAGAAGATTGAGAAGTTGATTAGCCTATGTATAAGCAAATACAGAGTCTGATTGCTACCATAAAAAGTACGGTATTTTTCTTTCATCACCTCTTGAATGTCCTTAAAGGGATCATTCTGAAATCAAACAAGCGAGTCTAATAGGATATTATCATCCATCACAGTTGTTATTCTTCTGGTTACTTCCAGTAAGAACTGGGACCTGGCACAGTGACATATGTAAAAGAAGATTTTGTCTGGTGGTATCTCCGGCAGTATTATTGGATAAAATATGTTGAATTGTAGTTGGAGACAGGTACCATCTGTGATGTGTTTATACATATTGCTCAAAGCTCTCTTATTCCCCCAGGCTTTCTTTCCTATTTTTCAATGGTTTAGTCTTTCCATCTACTACTACTTTTATTACAATGTGTATATTTAGAAATGAGTCCTTGTTTTACGGAGTTTCCATGTATCCAGTTAGTCAGAAACTCAAGTCTATTATGTATTTCTATTCTTATAAAATTCCAATATGAAGGTACTGAAGATGGAAAACTTTCATTCGGGTATTACTTTAAGAAACACATTGATGAGATTCCTTATCACAGAATCACAGAATCACTAAGGTTGGAAAGGACCTATAAGATCATCTAGTCCAACCATCCACCTATCACCAATGGTTCTCGCTAAACCATATCCCTCATCACAGCATCCAAACGTTCCTTGAACACCTCCAGGATCGGTGACTCCACCACCTCCCTGGGCAGCCCATTCCAGTGCCTGACCACTCTTTCAGAGAAGTAGTATTTCCTAATATCCAGCCTGAATCTTCCCTGGCACAGCTTGAAACCATTCCCTCTAGTCCTATCACCAGTTACACGAGAGAAGAGGCCGACCCCCAGCTCACTACAACCTCCCTTCAGGTAGTTATAGAGAGCAATAAGGTCTCCCCTGAGCCTCCTCTTCTCCAGACTGAACAATCCCAGCTCCCTCAGCCGCTCCTCATAAGGCCTGTGCTCCAGACCCCTCACCAACTTTGTTGCCCTTCTTTGAACACGTTCCAGGGCCTCAATGTCTTTCCTGCAGTGAGGGGCCCAGAACTGGACACAGTACTCAAGGTGCGGCCTCACCAGAGCTGAGTACAGGGGGACAATTACAGGGGGACAATTATCTTTCCACCTAAAGAGGTCTCCTAACTAAGAAACCTCTGCCATGCTCCAAATGAAGGCCTAACATATTTGTTAAACCTTAGGGAAGAATTCCATACTTTAAACATATGGGTGACGAGGGAAAAACAGCTTTTCATGTTTATCAAAGAGATTGTGGTGGTTTGAATGACCAGGTGGAAGAAAAAAGAAAAACAGGTTTTCTCTTTACCACTGACTCGGGAAAAAAACCATTTTTGGTAGTATTCTTCTTGCATGTCATTGAATAAATAAGCTACATTTTTGTGTACCAGCTATATCTGAGGTTTTGACCTCCTCGTATTTGGAGGAAGAAAGTTTTGCAATCTTTAAAGTCCTTTATAATATTCTTGCATTCTGAGACTCTTGCATCTAGATGAGTGTGACAGGAAACACTTGGTAAGTGTGTCAAATGTTGTGTCATTCAGGTATCTGTATTTCTGTGAGCATCAGTAAACCAATGTATAAAAACCTGTTAAGAAACTACGCTATTTTTAGTGTTAGCTATTCTGTCTATCCAAGGAATCTAAATCTTGTGAGGCTTTTATTAACTTAGACTGAACTTGAACATAGTATGTACATGTTAAACATGTTGTCCCACTCTTTGGCCACAAGAACCCCACACAACATTAGAGCCTTTGGGCAGAGTGGCTGGAAGACTGTGTGGAAGAAATGGACCTGGGGCTGTTGGTTGACTCTCAGCTGAACATAAACCAGCAGTGTGCTCAGGTGGCCGAGAAGGTCAGTGGCATCCAGGCTTGTATCAGAAATAGTGCAGCCAGCAGTAGCAGGAGGTGATTGTCCCTCTGTACTCTTAGCACTGGTGATGCTGCGCCTTGAGTGCTGTGTTCAGTTTTGGGCCCTTCATTATGAGAAAGGCCCTGGGCATGTTCAGAGAAGGGTAATGAAGCTGGTGAGGGGTCTGGAGCACAGAGCTTGTGGGAAGCAGCTGAGGAAACTGGGATTGTTCATAGTGGAGAAGAGGAGGCTCAGGGGAGACCTTATCACTCTCTACAACTGCCTGAAGGGAGGTTGTGGTGAGGTGGAGGTCTCCTGAGTAACTAGTGATAGGACTACAGGGAATGGCCTCAATTTGTGCCAGGTGAGGTTAGGAAAAACTTCTCTGAGTGATCAGGTGCTGGAATGGGCTGCCCAGGGAGGTGGTGGAGTCACTGTCCCTGGAAGTGTTCAAGAAATGTTTAGATGTACTGAGGGACATGGTTTAGTGGGAAATATTGGTGACAGGAGGATGGCTGGACTGGATGATTTTGGAGGTCTTTTCTAACCTTTGTGATTTTATGATTGTATGAACTACGTGGCCATACAGGCGCAGTCTGCCCTTTCTGCCCTTCACTTCAGAGTGCCCCCCAGTTGTTGTGTCTGGACATCTCGTACTTGGAACAATCTGTTGACAGGATGGTGGTTGCCTGTCTTCCTGATACAACCCTATCTTGTATAGAAGCTCTGCAACTTTTAAATAAAGCTGAAATGCAGATCTTCAACTTATTTCCAGAGTTAAGCTCTGCTAACAAATGTCTTGCTCTTTTCTAGACTGAGATAAGACTTTGTGGATGTTGGTTACTTGAGATTTTTTTCCCCATAATAACTTCTAATTAATCTGGATAAACATTGCTAATTAACAATCCCCACCAACAAAAAATGTGGTGAAAGTATGGAAAAGTATTATATGATGATCAGTTGATGCAGCTTCTCTCTATGTTTGGCAATAAAATTCTTCTTCCTCCATTATGCAATCACAGTAAATTAGCCCACTAATATGGGGATTAACATTTCTTGTAGAGTCTGGGGATGGTGTCTGTGTTCAGCCTGTTATTAAACATATGAAATTCCTACACTTGATCTTCTTCAGGATATTTTGCTGTCTCTCCTGAAGGTGAGGGAATATCTTTCTGTTTTCTAATTAAATTTTCCTGTTTGGTTTATCTAGAAATTATAACTCTTTGTAGTTTAGGGCATGGGATCCTTCATAAAAATTCTCCAGAAATAACTTCTCTCTTTTCTGAACTAGTTACCACTTATCCCTTATTGTCCCCAGTGACTGGGATTGCATTCTCTCCATATTTTCTGTAACTTTCTAACTAGGGATCTGTCTGTCTTGTCATTTTTTTCATAACATTTGTGCTGTATATATCTTGACATTTTTTCTTTTTTACCTGTTTGAATGAGATCCAATTTTCCTCTCACTTTCTGAATTCTCTTATAATGTTTTTGGAGCCTGTCTGCTTAAGTTTTAATTATAGGACTGAAGAGACCTTTGTGTAATGCTGTTCTTCCTTGAGTCTTCTTTATTGTTTACCCCGCATAGCATACTTAGCTAATAAAGTTTCTCTCTTATTACCATCTCACAAAAAATCACTGCATTTTCCAATCTTCTTAATCTTTCTTATTTTCCATCTGAAAATCCTCATTTTATTCTCGTAGCTGTATAAGATTCTAGAGTCTTTTTAACTGTTTGTTTGCTTAATGATTGTCCCTACCTTAATTGTCTCTCTATATATTTTAATTTGATCTTGGATTTCAATAATAGGTATGTCATTGTATGATCAAAGTAATATGATAGCTCCCACAGATTCCTAATCCATTTCCACTAATATTAGAAACATCAAAAATACCACAGTGGAATAATAACAAAAATAAGCCTAATTGTTAGGCTCAGGGCTCCTCATAATCCAAACATTATTCAACTCCTTTTGCTTTTAAAAATGAATAGCTTTTCAAATTTTCATCCGTGTGTGATTCTCATCCATCTTAACACATAATCTATGATTTTATTGAAAATCCAACATGTTGCATTTCCCCACTATAGCCTTATTAAGATTCCTTGTAGTCTGTCAGAAGAAAGGAACTTGACCACGCTTAAAATGTGTTGCAGTATTGTTAATTTTCCTCTTTTTTCCTTTGGACACACTGTTGTATTTCTTCACAGCCACAGCAGCTGAACAACTTTAGACTCTTTAAAATTCAGGTCTTTGTAAACACCTGGGAATTCAGTATTAATGGTTATACTTTTTGATCCATCCTGTGTGTATTCCCTTATATATTTTTGTTTCACAAGCCACTTTATTAACCCAAATGGCCAGACGGTGTTCCCTAGTATTTTCATGCAAGTTCTTAAATAAGTCTCAAAATTAGAGGTTTCATGGCATTCTTCTTTTCCACAAAATATTGAGCTTTTTCCCTACTTCTGTTACATAGAAATGTCTAATACCTTCTTACCTCATGAGTAAACTTCTCAGACTGTTTTAAATACCTGCGTGGGAGATGTTTTGGCACTGTATTTTATCTTCCAGAAATTAGTTGGCCTCTTTAGACTTGCAGAGATGTATTTGAAAACTCCTTTCATTCACATCCTATATTATTCTGCATTTATTCTCATCCCTTTCTTTCCACCTTTTTGTCTCTTTTAGCTCTGAAATATGCATTTTTGCCTGTTCTGCTCTGTATGCTCTGTTTCCTAACGAGGATTCAGTTCTTTTTTTTTCCTGCAAGTTCTTTGTTCTGCTTTGAATCATGATCTTCCAATGCATTCCTTCTGGGGGATTAGTGTTTCAAATTGGTACATGTGGCATCTGTTCAATAAACCATGTGAAAGTACTTTCAGGAAGCGAGAAGTACCAGCAGAGTGCTATTAGAGCATGCCATTAGCCTCCTGAGTGCTAGCTGTCCTGTGCACCACCAGGCCCAGCTCTTCAGCAGCAGTAAGTCAGGTGTGCAGGTTGTTGTCTTCCTGCATATTTATTGGGGAAAGACTGCATTGATGCAGATAAGCTGCCCATAGGCGTTGGCGCAGGGTATGCACTACTTGAATGAGCATGAACCCTGTATGGAGTATGAGCTCTGTATTAAATGCACACTGTTTTTTCAGATTTATGCTGGTGAAAGCTGCAGGAATGAGAAGTTTGATTTACTCTATGGAAATTAGAATTGGGAGTCTTTGATGTTTAAATCCTGTTGTCTTCATCTGGTTAATGAAATTGAAAAGAAATACGTAAGAATATATTAGTAAAGAGAAGCCTTGATTAGGACCATGGAGGAGAGAGCCAACGGTCAGCAGTGGCATGAGGAAACACTTGGCTTGGCTGGCTGGTGATACAGCAACAGGAGAGGGTAATGTGCCTGATTCACAGAAATCAAGTTCTCAGGAGGAAGAAAAACCCCATAAGCAAAACCGAATGCCCGAGAATGCCCTCACCCCAAATTTGGGTATTTATCATCAGGATGACTCAACTGGTTTGAAAAGATGAGAAATAGACCTCTGAAGTGTAAAATATATTCAAGCAAGTCTGCATTGGATTTATATTGCTGGGATGCTGAGCTATTGATCTGTAAGCTCACCAAATGCTGAGCAGAATTTACAAGATAAAACTCACATAACAGTGAAATAAATATGTAACAGCTGGCTTCTTTGGGGGAAACCCTGTAGAAGCGAGAGAGGAAATGGTTTTGTTTGGATCTTTGGGGTGTCTGACAGCGTTGTTTAAATGTGTATTTCAGAAATTTCAGTTTGGATCCATGAGGGAAAAGCATTTTCCCTGATGTGTTTCATAGGTATAAGGTTTCCTTTTTTTTCCACGTCTAGAAACTAATTAAAGTAAAATGAAAAGAATGTGTAAAATGAAGTCGGCAATGAAAGAGATGTGCCTTCTACAAGGTGCCTTTAAAAGAATCTGCCTTTTTCAGTCAACACACCATTTGATGTGGCCATGAAATAGGTACCTCTTCAGAAATGCATTTATTTACATTGCTGTCCTCGGTATGCAGCAAATAATATGCATATGTCATTTCATGTGAGATACTAGGTTTTAGTTCAAGTATTTATCTTTGAAATCGAAGATTTTAAATGTGTTTCTATTTTGTCATTATTTCCTGCCACTGGAACTGGATCAGTTTTATTCAAAACTGTTTTGCTGAGTTTGGTTTCACTGTTCCAGAGAAGGGGAGCTGCAGCATACTCAAACAATGCTGTTCATTCAGGTGAGATTTGTGTGTGTGTTGCACCAGAGTGGGTCACCAGGGACAGCTAATGAAGCTGGAGGTGGCAGGGCTGGTCTTGCAGCAGGAGATCTTGCAGTGTGGGACAGCTCTGCGTGAGGCCACTGGGCTGACCTTGAACACCGAGCCTCACGAGCGTGCTGTGAGTGGAGCAGCTCAGTGCCAGCTGCTTTGGGGCCACCACTGCTGTGTCCTGTGTGCGAGATGGGCACCTCAATGCAGTGCTTTGTGGGTGATACCTGTGCTCCTGCAGTGACAGCATTTGCAGAGCAGAGTCCTGTTTTTTGATGGTTTTTGCTGCTGATTGAATGCTAAACTTAGTGATGGGCAAACTCCAGACTCTTAATAGGCTTTCATGACAAAAGCTCTGTCTTTGTTTTTTTTACCCTGTTTTCCTTGTGGCTTCTCTTACTCTCTCTGGCAGTCTGTTGCAGTGATGATTTCCAGGTGGCCAACAAGGTTCACATCCTGGAGAATCATCTTTTCTCTTCCTGTGATTGCCTTTATTGGTATCTGAGCACCCCATTTTTCTCTGCATTTCCTCCTGGACACTTATTAGTGACTTGTCACCTCTGGTCTGGACAGTTGTGTGACTGAGAATTCTTGCCAGATTGGAGATTTCTGTTGGCAGTCTCTACACATACCCAATTTGGGAAGAAGATCCCGCTATACAGTGTGGTATGTGGAACTTTCTGAACCTGAAGCGCTAATAGTTTGTCACTCAGTAAAATGGCAAGGATCTTTGTTGTTCTGAAATACATAAGCCACTATTAACCTTTTTTTTCATGCTGTGATGAGCTTTCAGTTCATACTTTGTTTCTTGTCCTTTAATTCATAATAGGGTTTCAACTGTATGCCTTGGGGCTTCCAAACTAATTGATTCTTTTTGGGAGCATAAAAGGATCCTTGCCATCAGGGATGGGTTGCATGAAGCTTTTTTGATGAGGTGATGCAATGGGCTGGAGTTGATGCTGTCTCCAAGCTAGTTTAATTACATTTAACACATTTCCTTTGTGTAATCTTTTATTTTCACTATAAAAACAAGTCTTTCAGATTGGAGAAATTACATGGCAATGTTGTGATGGTTTCTCCTTCATACGTTACACACATACAGGTGTTTTTATAACGATTAATTCCCTTATGATTTTCTCAGGTAGTTTCCCTTCATAGTGATCCAACTGTTTTTGGTTCATATGTGCTGGAAAAGGTAGCAAGAATTTTTACAAAGATGCAGCATTCCTTTTGTGTACTGTAGTTAGCCTTAATTAAGCATAACTTTGCCAAAAGATGTAGTAAATATCTGGTTGTATCACCTTGAGAATAGAATATTCAATAGTATAAGGCCCTGCCAGTATGCAAGAGACAATCTTGATGTATTCCAGATCTGCTAGCAATATCTAGACGTGTCTCATTTGAGTGTTAATATCAGAAATACTTGTGTTTCATTCTGGAGGGGAAATGAAGTTAAGGTCCAGGAAAAGATTGTGTTAGTTACCTCCTGTGGAGTGAAAAACTAAATTTGGAAGTAATCATTGCTACTGAAATGCAGTCCTATACATTTCTCTTTCTGACTGGCCATCATTGTGCTTAATGTAGTATTGGTGTGTATGCCTGCAAATATGTGCCCATATGACTATATTCAGAGATAATTTATTTATTGGCTTAAAATTACATTATACAAGTAGTATCAGAGCTGATTCCCTCTTCCACACTTCCCTAAAATCACTACCTCGGTAAAAATATATAGGGAAACAAGATACTTTAGAAACCAATTTATTATCTCCTGCTGGTAGCAATAACCTGAAAATAACAGCAAATAGTAAAACTCAAACTTGAAGCAGACGCAGGTGCTGGGAACAGCCGTAGTCACCTTTATAAAGGATAGATTCAATATAACAGCTAGAGAGAAATGTGCAATGTTTCAGAGGCTTCCAGATTAGTACTTGATTGCTTTTTCAAGTTTATTCTATAGATTGAGAAGAACACAGGATTTTGAAATGTACAAACAGGCGTAATAGATAAGCTGCTACTTGAATGAGATATTGCCTCTCCCTCCCACTCCTCCCCTCCTGACATCTGCCTTTCCCCTTACCTCCAAAAAATTGACTAATGGGTTTCCAAGGAAAATAATTACATTAAAAAATAAAACAAAACACAACGCTTTTTCACTGTTGGAAAATGCCATGACCAAATCCATTATTGAGCACAATCACAAGGCAGTCTGGTATTTAAAGACAAGCCTAGCAGCTGTGTTCATTCATCAAAGGCATAAACTGAGGGTTTTTTTTTTTCCTGAACAGGACATTTTTTTCCTGACCAGGCTCTCTGCACCTTTTTGGAGACTGCTGTGTGTGAGAATTTTGGCATTTAAAAGGTTGATAGAAAAAAGTACCTTGTGGTTTCAAGAGAAAAGGATGTTTGTTAGAGGATGATGGAACAGCACTGTTAAAGAAGATACTTTGGACAGCGGATATTACTTTTTAAGAACTGTATATGATTCACTATAAAGAGCTAAATCAAATTGAGAACGTTAAGGAAAAAGAAGCAAAAGAAATGTCAAAGAGATGTTGAGGTGTGAGATGGCTACATCTCAGATGGCTCAAGGAATGGACAGAGCGGTAGTGCTTGGCCAAGCCAACAGAAAAAAACTGCAGACTTGAGGAGAATCAGTTAATCTCAAAGCTGAGACAAGTGTCTGTGAAGACATGGCAGCATCACTGGGATTTCTTGCTTTGTGGTCCGTTGCCATGCAGCATGAGGGTGGATGAGAGATTATGCTTAGACATGGCAGACCTGTCCAAAGTGGGGTGTGTGAAAGCAGCCCACCTCTGTGCTGTTTCTTCCTCTGTGCTTAAAATCTTCCCACGTTTCTTTCTGGCTACAGTTTTGTGTTAAAAAGTGAATGCGTCATTACAAGACTAAAAGCAAGTCAATTTCAGCAGACACCCAGACAAAAATCATATCAAGCTTCTAAATAAAACTGACTGAAATCAACTGATGGAAATAGGAGTTGTCAATCAAATGGCTGACAAAGTGATGAAACTCCTTTATGGAGCCCCACTGGTCTGTCCAGTTGCTCTGGCTGTCATGCTGGGAATAGTGGGTCTTTGTTCCTACCTGCTTTTTAAGAAGGATGGTATTGTATATGCATTTCTTAATGCAGCTTGTTTGGTTTTGATCTTGGCTTCAGAAGTGAGTTTCACTGGAGGATTGTAGTCAGTGCAGTGAAAATAAACTGGCACAGCCCTTGAATATATTTGGATATTTGTTTAGAATAGTCTGTGTATTTTCTGATCTACGTTTTACAGAATATTTAGAATTGTTTAAGGAAGCGAGAAAACAGTTTTGTTCTAGGAATGAGTAGGATGTTGATCCTGGGAATCATAAGGGGAAAAGAGCACCCAGTGCTGGAATCAGATAGAGCATCAGTCTGAAGGGGGAGGACTGGGATGCTGGTTGGCAAGGAGAAGGGACAGCAAGCATTTCCTCCGAGATAGAATCACAGAGTGGTTTGGGTTGGAAGGGACCTTTAAGACCATCTAGTTCCAACCCCCTGCTATAGGCAGGAACACCTCCCTCTAGACCAGGTTGCTCGCATCCCTGTTCAGCCTGGCCTTGAATGTTTCCAGGGAGGGGGCATCCAAAACCACACTGGTCAACCTGTTCCAGTGTCTCACCACCCTCACAATAAAGAATTTCTTCCTGTTATCTAGTCTAAATCTACCCTCTTCCAGTTTAAAAACATTTCCCCTTGTCCTGTTGCTACCTGCCCTTACAAAAAAGTCCCTCCCCAGCTTTCCTGTAGGCCTTCTCCAGGTACTGGAGCCTTCCATGAGTCTGGTGTATATCCTGTATGCTCAGTCTTACCCTTGATGTACCAATAATAACCTGACATTTCAGCTTTTTGTAATTGATTTTTCTTGTTTTTCATCTATTCAGACTAAATTCAAAATACCTTTGGCACGATTGCTTAGTTTTCAAGGCAGGAGAACCAACCTATATTTATCAAGTATTCCACATTTCAGTAGTTACAGTGCTTCTGTATTATAATGTAAAAATCAGTGAGGAGAAAAGAGCTATTGCTAACAACACCTTGAGTTAATGAAGAGCCGAACTGCACTTTATTTTTTGCGTTGACCACATGCACTCAAATCTATTTCCTTTCATTTATTCAACTGAACTTTCAAAAAATGATACAGGTTTGCAAAGCTTAATGCTGAAAGGCAGGTTAAGCCAAGCATGAGGCTTCTCTGTGAAATACATACTCTTATCCTTAAAACTCTAGTATTTATCTCATTCTGTCTGTCACTTTACTTGCATGGTCTCTAGAAAGGTGTGCTTATGTTAGTGTTCAGGTGAACTGGATTTATGCCACCATGTTGTAGTCTCTAAATGAATATGTCAAAGGCTGTATAGTGTCTCAAAAATCATTCAGAAAGTGGTCTTTTTACTAATGTGTGATCTTTCAGGTTAGAATTAAATTACAGCTTTTGTTTAGTCCTGTTATTCTGGTGAGTTGGAATCACAAGCACTGTTACTTAAGTCTCAGCTTCTGGACTTGTAAATCAACGTTTATTAGGATTTTGGGCAGGAAAGTCATGAGTTGGCGAGGAAAAAAAGGATTTTTTCTTCAAATGAATCATTTCATAGAAAATGGTATAATATCAGAAAAAAGAAAAGATTGCTCATATATTGGGCATGTTTTTATAAATTCTTTTCAAGTCAGTTCCACTCATGGAAGCAAAGAAAAATAGATGTTAAAAATAAAAATGAGGATAAAGCAAGCTCAGTAGCTATAAAAATTAATGAAGGCTTGGTCATATCATGGCAGAGTAAACTCAAACAAGCCTGTGCCTTTTGAAAGACTGCTTTGATACTGATTTATCTAAAGAGACAGCCAAATTCAGCCCATCATGTAATTAAAATGCAGTATCATATAATGACTCAGAAGATAGATTTAAGTCAGCTCCCTTCATTTCCTTCTTCCTCCCCATCCCAAATAAAAAGGCGAGAGACGTTAATTGAAAGTAGAAATCTCTTACGATAAATGAAAATGGAGTCAGCTTTCCAAATTTATTGCCAGTACCAACAAAACCA
This sequence comes from Pavo muticus, assembly GCA_016647715.1. NCBI lineage: Eukaryota > Metazoa > Chordata > Aves > Galliformes > Phasianidae > Pavo > Pavo muticus. The sequence continues at coordinate 2,130,143 of JACDJE010000036.1, forward strand.
ACGTGTGGCAGAGTTGGGGATTGTTTCATCTCTGGAATGAAGAAGTTTGGAGATCTGCGCAGCTGATCCATGTCTTCCCTGGCTCGAGGCAATTAAATAAACATCTCTCCTTCCACATGAGAAAGTCTTCCTGCACGTATGTGGAAGAGTCAGATAGCTTTTTTGAATGTAAATGAAACAAAAAGGAAGGTCTGGATCCTGCATGGACATGGCACGATCCCCCTGTGCTCAGGCTTCCACTCCTCCGCCTTTTCCTGATTCCCAATTACAGTGTGAGCTTTTTGGATTCCCTTCTCATGCATCTTTCTCTTCTGCATGAAGAGGTCTCCTCATGTATAAACACAGGGGGATAGGTTCCAGTCTGTTGCTCCGGCATTGTAGAAAATCAGCACAGAATTTATAGCCCGTTTCCCCTTAAACATAGTCAAAAATTGGGCTGCTGAATATGAATGATTCAGATAAAACTAAGTGCCTTGCTGAACAGAAGATTAACTTTTTGATCTAGGAGATAAGACCCTGAAAAAGCAGTGGATTATGGTGCGTTTTTGGGCCAGCGGTTATCTCCGGAGCTCTGCACATTAGTCAGGGCAAAATTACTGTCCTGTTTTTTCCCTCTTTTGTTTCCCTCTAGTTAGCAGACCAGTTGATGGGAAGTTCTGCCTGGGCCCTGCTCCCTCTGCCTCCCAGCTGTGTGACCTGCCCTGTCCCTCGGAGTGTGCGGTGTCTGCCTGGCTGGCGTGGGGCCCCTGCCTTCCTGAAGACTGCCAGGACCACCAGGGAAGAAGAGGTAATGGCTTCTCTTGCATGTTGCTTGTAGCTGTACGGGATCTAAGGCGGGTAATGGAATATTATGATGAGATCGCAAAAGCAGCGGTGTCCAATTCTACATTGGGAACTTAATGTATGTATTTTTAAATTAACATAGGATAGAGCTCTTAGATGTGCACACAGAAGTGGAATATGACGTTTAAAAGCTTTCTGCAGTTATTCTTGAAAGAAAAAAAAAAGGAAAAGATTTTCAGCCTGATTCAAATCCTTTTATCCTGCAAGGAACTTGCAGAAAGGGAGGATTTCTTGGGATGGCAACTGCAAACCTCCAGGGTGTGAGGGTGTCCCTGCTGAGTGCCTGGGCTGAAGTGAAAGACTTGGGTGAAGCTGAAGGGACTCAGGACTGAGGTGTATCCCACAGCGCTGCCATGTGGAGTTCAGGCTGAGCTGAAAGATGGTTCTGGGTTTAGTTTACATTCCTGGAAGGGGAGTGTTTGAAAACTGCTTAATGCTCTCTGGATCTTAGTTATTAAGTATTCATGCTGGATGCTGCAACACTTCGAGATTCATTGGTGAGCCATTCTGTCCTTTATAAAATAAGCTGGAAAGATTGCTATTGAAGTTCAGGTCAGGGAATAAGTATTATTACTTGGAAGTTACACTTTTCTGAAACCAACATAAATTTTTGAAGCGATTGGAGCTCTTTGGAATCTTGCAAATGAAAAAGGATTAAAGTTTTATTTTTAAATATAAAGGTTTGCAAAATCATTCAATTTGGAAGCTCAGTCTGTTGTATTCTGTGGAGGTTTTTTTTTCATTTTCTTTTCTGTTTCATGGCCAAGTTGATTCCATGTGGCCTCCACTAATACTGTACCTTTGCCCTATGTCTGGACACTGTTGTAGGAAAGACCACCAAATATTTCTTCTGCATTTCTTACAACTCTGTGTCATTTACATAACAAAACATTCTGAAATGTACTCACATATTAGTTCTGCATTTTATATCACTGCCTGACTTTTGGTTTTATTCAGAAGGAGATAGATTATGTAATCAATTCTTTCATTATTTTTGTAACCTTTTTCGTCCACTTTACATTTGAATCTACCAATTTAATAGGATAACATTTCAAAGAGGTCTGATATGCATTATGTATCAGAAATCCTTACACCTTCATAAGGCAGAATACTAATTTCTTAGTAAACTACTCTGCTGTGCCTTCAAACAAGTCTTGTCAGTAGTGGATTCTCAGGCAGATACAAGTTGCTCTTTGTATCTTCATTTTCTTAACGTTTCTTTCTTTTATCTCAGTGTTACTATAACGTTAATATGTGCTTCAGTAGTTAATTATTGGTTTTGGACATGTGTCTTTCTAACCAATGTTAATGAAAAGGAAAAAAGAAATTTTAAAAACTTGGGCTGTTGGTATTCTTGATGCACTGTTAGATTCTGCATGTCCAGGCTGTGAGCAAATACAGCCAGTTACCATTCCAGTCAATTCAGTAGCTGCAAATGGGGTTCTCTTGATTCTTTATGCCCTCCACTTCCACGTGCCCTATAAGGTGGTCTTGGTACTAAATTACTGGTATGAAATTTTTTTTTTTTTGCAGCTGTCCAGTTAATTCAGTTCTTCTTTTCCAGGCTTTAGAATGAGGCAGAGGCATGTGATTGTGGATCCCGTCGGCACCCTGGCAGGTTGTCCACATTTAGTTGAATCTATTCCCTGCGAAGACCCAACGTGCTATGAGTGGATCGTTTCAGAAGGAATATGTGTTGCTGACCATGGAAAATGTGGACCTGGAAAACACATCCTGAAAACTGTATGCAAGAACAAGAAAGGTAGGTAATGGTATAGCTTTAAAAACCTTCCTTTTCACCGGTTTTCTTCTGGAGAGCAATCACAATTATTTACAACAGCTTCTTACTGAAATTTTATGAAACCTCAGATTTTTGAGTTGACTGTGGTGATCATCAAAGCCTAAGGCTAATATTGCCTGGGATTTTGCTTCGAGCTTTCCAGTCTATTTTATTTGAAATGAGAGGCTCACCAGTACAGGTTATGTATTGTTCCTATGGCATACACTGTACCTCATCCACAGGCCATATTGTGACAACAGTGTGATACCAGTGGCTTGGTTCTCCTCCATATCCCTTTTTAAGCACATCTTGTAGAGAAACAGGACTGTCACTGAGGCCAGCAGCACTATAGACATTAACACAATTAATCTGGCCCTTTGCATTGCTTCCAGCCTCAGTCTTTAGCATGCAATTTGAATGTTTGTCATCTTATAACAACCCACCTACCATCATGTGAAGGAATGCTCAGTTGTGCAGTCAGAATTAATACAAGAATTGCCTATTATCTGGATGAAATGATGGGAGTAATACTTTACCTACTTGATAGCAGTTTGAGACCTGCAGAGTGTTCAGTTTACAAGTTGTTAATAATGAATGAGTACATTTTTATACGACGTTTACAAACAACCAGCAAGAGCTGATTTCTTGTACATGGTTTGAACTTGAGCCAAAAGTTTCATTTCTTGATAAGGTCAGTGTTGTCTGATCTTTAGATTCAATTACGTGGAGCACAATTTTGCAGTCCTTAATCACAGTGAGTCTCTACTCTCATCTCAAAAGTAGCCAAATTGCAGAATTTTAGAACCTAAGTTTATATCTGAGATGGAGAATTTTTTTTTCATACGGTGCTCAGAGTGACCACAGAAAACAATTTCAAGTTGATAACATGAGAGTTTGATTGACAAGTGGTTAAAAATAATGCCTCATTTATGAGGCACAGGAATCTGATGGAATTAAGTTATGTCTCTTTTGTCCATCTTGAGTAAAGATTCTTCTGAAATACATCAAAAATGTGGTTTTCTCCCAGATTTGTGGAAATGGGGAGATCATCTTCAACTATTATAAAAATGACCTAGGCAGAATTCACTAGAGAGAAGAGATCTGTCTCTGAACTGAGTGGTCTCTTCAGATGTGTGATTCTAACTGTGTAAGTCCTTTTGTAACGTGATGTGTGCAGATGGAGCCCTGTATTGCACCATGTTAAAACTGTGCCAACATCCATTTCTGTGTCCCAACTTGAGGCTTGTATGGGTACAATAAAATGTGGCAGATGCTCTGTCTCTGATCAAACTGTTCTCTATGGCTGTGATCTTTAAGAAGCCATGCCTTTGAAGTGTCTCTTCATCATTTAATTGCTCAAAAGCATATTGTAACTATGTTTTTCATTTCCATTACTCTCTGCGTGTTCTAGTTTCCAAAAAGCAGTGCTGGGACATTGTCACTGTATGTGATCATTGTTCATTCTAATTGAGAAGGCTTCACAAGATGGACTATAGAAGTTTTGGTTAATAACATTTTTAAGCTTTTCTGAATTTTTTATTTAGTGGGATAGGACTGGCAGAGTCCTTGAAGTCAAAGTTGAAAAAGTCAACTTGCTGCTTCTTCTGTTACTCCAGTAATATTAATTGCTTTCTTTGTAACCTTTGTTCCTTCTATAATGTTCTCCTAGCAAGATTCCCACTGCAATGCATGGTATATTTTCTTGGATGAAAGCTGGAGTAAGCAGCGGAACTGCATAAAGTGTTCTGCCTGGAACAGCTGACCAATTGGTAGTGGAAAGCCAACAGGAAGAAATGTGAAGCTGAGACAAATCAGTTATGGGTAAAATAGCTTAAGACCTGTACTCATGTTTAGCATTTATATAGAAGTCTAAATTCAATGCAAGTAACCGCCCTGCTGAAAGCATTTAGTGTAGCTGCTTTGTGTGTTGATATTTTCATTTATTTAAGTAGCTTTTGTAGAATTCAGTTCTGTATCCAAAAATTCGGTCATTTATCCACTGTCAGCCATGCCTAATAATGGCTGCTCAGTATTCCCACTGTATGCCTAAAGAGATTAAAAAAACACACGACGCTTCTTGGATCCCTTTAAATGGCAAAATCAAATGTATCTCATCTTAACAACAAAGTTAATTAGAGCCTGCAGTATGTTGATTAGGGTACTTAGGTTCTTCTTTGTATCCCTCCCTGCAAGATGTCTTCCTTTTCATATAAATGCCAGACATCTTGGCACGGTGCTCTCTTACTCTCGTTGCAGAGTGTTAGTTCACCTCTGCTTTAGATGTTGAAAGCAGCAAATGCGTCAGCCCCACTTCTGTCAGCCCTGCCACAGAGCAGCTTGGCATCATGGTTTCCTACCCTTGCCCATCTCCTCCTCTCCCATCATTCTCAGTGTGGCTGTGAACCCACATCCTCCACTAGCCTGTGCTCTGTGGTGTGATGCTCTGCTGTTGCATGCTGCTCCCCTCAGCATGAGGCCTTTTTCATGATGAGACCAATTCTTCCCTTGCCAAAAATGAGCTTTAGTTACCTTGCTTGCAGTGGGAGGGTACTGCCTGTGTTTTTCACTCCTATCTCCCATAGCACAGGGCTTTGTTGCTGGGCCTAAACTTACCTCCAGCACAGCAGGGCTTGGAACTGTATCTTATCTCTGACATATGTTGCTGAAGATACAAGTGAACAGGGCACTGGCCCTTATCTGTCCTATTTCTGATCACCCCAATGTGTGGGGAGTGCACAGTGCAAGGGCCTCCGTAAGTTTAGTTAGTGATGGATACTGGATGCTTTGGGGAACTCAGCACAGCCAAAATAATAATACAGGAAGATGGAGGATGGAACTGAAAGTTAGGTCAGTACCAGGCAGAATGTACTTAAGAACTTTCTTTGTATTTACAAACAACCCAAGAATGGTTAGTGATTTTTCTGAGAGTTATTTTAATTTGATCAACAAGGAATTGAATAATCTCCTGTTTGTAACGTATTCTTGGTCAGAGTGTTGCAAGTATTTGACATTTGCATTTGGGCAGTCTTGATTAGAACTGACAAACATTACTGTGCATTGACTAGGTGAAAAAAAACATGAAATCTTTCCAGTTCAATTCCTCCCTTTAAATGTTGTTGCTCAGTAGATACAAAACCATGAACGTGGTCAAACTATCTCATTTTATAATGCAGTTGAACAGCAGCCAAAATACATTGTTTCATTTTGTGAAGACAGCAACTGAAATAATTTTTTCTATGTTCTGCTCCTTATTTCTCTGCGGTAGCTGCATGCATATTGAGTACAGTAAGGCAGAGGGAATCCGAGGTTGTAGCAGTGTGAAAAAGACTGACGATAATATAGACAGCAGGACTTGGTCCGGGGTCAGCAGGTAGAAGTTCAGCTCAGACAGGAGCTGGCATACCTTCATAGTTTCCCAGTCTTTTGGTTTAGACAGACAACTGGGATTAACATATCAGTGTTTCTGGGTCAGGTCTGATACAGGAATTGTTTTCCATCTCTGTATCACTATATTAATAATACATAAGTAGATTGAAACAAGACAAATGTTGAACCAAAAATTCTCAAAACAATTTTAAGGATTGCACTTTATAGGCTGTGTATGGAAGAGTGATTCTGGTGAGGAGTACGCCCTGACTGCACTGAGAACACGTGTGAAAGGAATTGCAGTGATTTCATGACATAACAGCTGTGTCTCATGAGAATTAATAATTCATTTTTCAAGCATTTAAAAAATGTTTCTTACAGTACTGCAAGCCAGATTTCAACCATTAGCAGTGCTGCTGAATGAATTGTAGAGCGTTATTATTCAGAATCTATTTGGTTGTAATTCCCATGTCAACATTTATTAATTTTCATATTTGTGTTCTGATAACTACCAGATGAACAATTCATAACAACTCTCTATCTCTGTAACAGTGAACAACCTCGTGTCTAAATAGCAAAAAATACGGAATAGTTTATATGTAAAGCATTCATTGTTTTAATTAGCAGATCATCAACAAAGTTTAACACAAAGGTGGTCTGATTTTACTTGATTAAGGTTGTTTTTACTCCTAGCTAATAAATATAATCAAGGAAATTTAATTTAGATTAGAAGGAAGGATTTAGCTCTTCAGAACTACTGAGCATTGCCCTTCCTTTCGATGCTCTCAGCTTGGGCATCTGGCTTACTTTGTTTTCTGGAATTAAAGTTGCAGGCAAATTTAAGTGGCACCCAAATGGAAGTTCCTGGGCTCTGTCACAAACCCACCTTCCTCTGCCTCACCGAGATGCTCCCAGGCACAGGACGTTTCTGCACCTTTCTCAGCCCTGTCCAACACATAGCTGGCTTGGTGGCGAGATCCTTGAGTAAGTCAGGTGAGATGGCTAATAGCTGATGGACGGAAGAAATCCCCAAAGTAAGCATGCTCACCAGCCTTTCAGACCTGCTGCTGCTTGAGCTTTTGAACAGAAAACCTTCATACAGCTTCTACTGCTGTCCTGGTAGTACTGCCAGAAGTCTTAAATGCAACAGCAGTCTTGTTATTTAGCGATGTGATCTCTTCAATTCTGGGGAGTCACTATCTAGAATGTGGCACTTGTTGAGGTGGGAATAGATATTTTTATTTCTTAAACATCATTAGGTCCACTGAAAAAAGTGCACGTTGGGGTGAAATGTGCCTGTTCCCAAACTTGAAGAGTTTTTCTCTGTAAAACTGGAAAACAGTTTTTCAGAGAGTCAGAAAATTTTCCTTCAGCTCTTTTAAATTAGGTGTTCAGTGTTTGCTTTCTTGTGATGAAATGGACCAAGTCTGAAACAAAATAATAAAATCAAAATATTTGAAAAAGAGAATAATATAAAAGCAAAATATTCCTTTTAGAGTAAACATTTTGCTTTATCTTGAAATTACTTAAATCCTCCCCTACTCTCTTTTCAGACTACATAAAACAGAGGTTTTTTCTTCCTTTTCCTTTTTTGTTTTGGTTCAGTGCCCAAACAGAAATCCATTATTCACACAGCTCTATTGACAGAGCAGACACTGAAATCCTATTGGAATTCAAGCGAAGAGTAAAGGGAAGTAAGGTAATCAAAGCAGTGTTATTTTAAGGTCCAGTATTATGTTCTGCCACAACCTGCCAGTGAAGCACTGCACCTAAGGAAGCTCGGAGACTCCTTGGCAGTAGAACATTAATATTGCTGGGTTCAGTCAGCTGCTTATACTTCCAGTTAGACTGCGTCACATTCTTTGGAGATAGCTTATAATGTGTGTGCTTCTTGTTATGTGGTGTCACACAACATCAGCTGGCACATCCACAAGAGCTTGGCTTGCTGCCTTCAGAAGGGAGGCACTGCTGGGACAGGAGGCATCTCACTTCATTCCTGGTTCAGCACACGAAGCTGTCTGAAAAGCTCTGGCTTAACATGAATTTCAGAAATCCAAGTCTTTAACTTTTAACCTGTCCTTAATCTGACCTTAATATATGGAGGAGGGAAAAATCATCTTTTCTTTTGTGATGCTTTTTCCCAGATGTGTCTCTGTGCCAGGCAGACTTGGGAAGGCTTTGACTTGCAGGTGGGGCAGATGGAGGGTGTGCTTCTAGGGAGTAAATGAGTGAACAATGTACAGCTAAACGTTACGTAGCTCCATCTATGGGCTAGGGACTGTTTAGTCTTGGTTTCATAGATCGTTGACATTCAGAAAGACGGAGCTATATACTGCTTTATTCAAATCTGCGTGTTGTCAGCTTTAGCATGACGGAACTTGCAGAGTAAGGTCTGAGTAGTACATGTGCTTTATGGACTATACTGTGCTGATCTCCCTGGTGACAGCGACAGGGCCCAATGGAGCGGCATGGAGCTGTATCAGGGGAGGCCCAGCTGGGGGTTAGGGGAAGGTTCTGCTTTAGAGGGTGGTGGGGATGGAACAGCTGCCCAGGGCAGTGGGCATGGCCCCGAGCTGCTGGAGCTCAGGGAGTGTTTGGACAATGCTCTCAGACATAGGGTTTGGATTTTGGGTGGTCCTGTATGGGGCTAAGGCTCATGCACAAGTTCACTCATTCTTCCTCTTTGGTTGTGAGCATACCCCGCCAAACCCAATCATTGGAGCTGCTGATCCCCAATCAGTAATCATCTGGCAGGTAGAAACCCGAATCCTTGTGGCAACTAAATAGGATCTATGCTTCTCATGTTGCAAACCATGGTGGGAGGACCATATTACAGTGCAGCAGTAAGGCTGATGGGTGTCATGAGTGTTTCAGAAGTCTCCTTGAACGATGTGTGGTTTGTTCAATAGATTTGAAACTTGGTTATGGGGTTTTTTTTTGGTAGTAATTAAGATTGATGTGCTCTTTGGGCAGACTGGTTTATGAGCCTGGTGGAACAGATGTAGTTACCTCTGTTAAATCTTACCTTGCTGCAGCCTGAGTCATTGCCAAATATCTGATGTCTCCTACTGGAAACATTTAAAAAGAAAAATTTCAGATTGTGAACTGACCCAGGAAAGGTACATCTACAATTTGAGGACAGACACCTTCATGGGTTCCAGTGAGTTGACTGCCTTTGCAACTCCTACTCAAGCTGATGTCTGCAAAAGAAACAGAAGATCATTTTTAGGTTAATTGTAGGGAAAGTAGCTGAAAAGTAAGAACTTTCTTTGCTTAGTCACACCAAGACTTTTAAAATTCATTCAAGATTGTAGCAAACGTATGGCTCACAAGCAAAGGAAGATAGAAACTCAGTCTATACATACAATTCTTGCAGTAGCTGTATTTGCAGATATCTTTGTGTGAGAGTCAGGCACATTGTGCTAAAATACAGGGTATAATATTTAATGGTTGAAAGCTGGGGGGGGGGTTAGGCTATGGTCTTAAATCTAGAGGGTAAACTCAGATATACTTTGATTAATTTCCTTTGCCCTTAAATGCACATATGTTGCACGATTTCCAACCGAACTGCGGCTGTGCCTTGCAAATCCTGGCAGCATGATTTGTGTCAGTCACCCAGAAGGCAGCTATAATCAGTATCCAGTGGCGACTTCAGCTGTATAGAGTTGGCAGACACAGATACCAGTCGAGTTGATTAGGGATACGGACAGCTTTCATCCTCCCTGTGCTTGTCAATATAAAGAATTACAGCTACCTGTGAAAATAGTTTCTCAGTGTCAGCTAAGGTAAGTGTGAGCTTGTGGTGTGGTGCAGAGTGCCCTCAGATGAATTTCTATGCATAAACACTATTCTTTTCAGTATCTGCTGCTCTTTTTTCATATGTAATGTCTCCAAAAGATGTTTTTCAAGACTTCAGAAGGGTGTTAAAATGGTGTGGACAAAGGCTGTTTCTTCCCTATGGCTGTTGCAGCAGAGAGGAGATGGATTTGCTGCTTGAATTCGTGAGTGGGAGCAGCAGGTGCCTCTTTTTTTTTTTAATGAACTTGAGCTTCTAACACCTGTAGATGTGGAACAAAGGTTTAAGGTCACCGTTTCAGAAATGGAAATTGTAACATTAAGAAAAACATAAACATTACTCATTACCGCAAGATTTTTATTGCCCTTTTGTGCTTTAAATGTTATGGAATGAGGCTGACATAAGTTGATCTGAGTTTGTGGTAAAGGTTACCTAAAGAGCATGGTGTGTGTGAGTGACCTGCAGGCTGTAACACTGGTGTGAGAAGACTGAAGAAGCTGCATGGAAGGATTAATTTTTATATTGATCTATATTAGTACAGATTTAACTAAAATTAACTATTTGAAGAGTGAAATGGACTGAAATAGGGTTCCTGTGTTATATTTTATAACTGTGCATGTGTTTATGGATTCTGGATCTGTGACCCAGCAGGGAGTGAAGTTACCAGGAGGAGTGGGTGGGGGATTTGAGAGTGAGGGTGTGAATCTCATCCATAAATATGCTGAATATGGGGCTGAACAGGTTCCTAATGAGTACCCAATGATTTCACTGCCATTTTAGAAAGGAAAGAAGCATTTAACGTATATATTTTCCTCACTTCTTGTACATCACTGGTAACACCTGTGTTATGTCTCTTACACACAGAGCACAAAGCTCACAATTTTGAGGGATATAAATGGGGGTGCTTTCTGACATCTTTTTATGCTTCTCATCCCAAGCAGAGTTGCTAAGGCATTTTGTGCTCTAGTCACACCTCTGTTCACTTCAGTACCTAGAAACGTGTCCTCTGAAAATAACCAGTGGCTATTCATAATGCTCATGAGTTATCTTTTTGCCTGGTTTTGATGTGGTGCTTTCAGAGCCTCTTTGCATAGTTGTGACATGGGGCAAACCACAAAACTTCCTTGAGCTTTAGTTTCCTGTCTGTAATAGCCCCTCGAGATACATGAATTCAAAGCTTCTTGCATTTACACTGTCCTTAAGCCACTTCTCTTTTTAACCAGATATTACAGCATGTGTATATGACACCATTCACACCGTTTCTTTGAAGGATCCTGCAGCTAAATAGTGAGAAAACCCAGCACAGGTTGTGCAGACATGAACCTTTCATTTAAGCAGCTGTTCTGATCCCTTCATGTTGAAAAGACAGGAGATCATTTGCAGAAGTGTTATCAAAATACCTTTTTTAAAAAAATAAGAGTGAGCCAGGAGGGATTCCTGTTCTCTGTACTTGCAGCTTTTATCCTCCCTTGGTGATGATGCAGTCTTTGCCTGCCTGTGCTCAGCCTCCTGCCCACAGCTCTGCTCCTCTCTGTGTTTCCCATCCATCCCATGGGGCAGGCCAGATGCTGGATACATACCAAGCTCTGGGTGCTGGGCTTTGACCAGCCTGTGTCTGGCCAGCAAAGAAAGCAGGCTGGATAACTTTCCCTAAGTGATGACAAATAATCTGTGACTTTTTTTCCATCAGGCTGCTGCTAGTTCAGGTAGACATGTAAACCTTTAAGGGACCAACCTTGCGTCAAATTCGGTTTACATCAGTTACTGGTTTCAAAGAGAGCATGATAGTGTATTGTGATTTCCTTAGGAAGCCAGATTAACACAAAGAAGACTGTTTTTAATGTAGTTGATACTGTTTTCTTCTTCTTAATAGACAGAAAATTGTCCAATTCTCAGCTGAAAATTATTTTAGCTGGGACCTTCTTTCCCAAGAGAAATACTGCAAACAGCGTAATGGATTTAAATTAAACAGAAGGTCATTAGGGTAAAGAAATTGCTGGCGTTTTATTGCATTCTGTATGTGAGGTCTGGTAGGCTGGTATCCAAGTTATCATACAACCCATGGCAATGGAAGGCAGCCTGGGATCGGGTGGTGTGCCCTGCCATGGGGATCAGCTGCAAGCTTCTTGCAGTGCTTGTGGAAGGAAATAATTTGAGTACAGCTTAAATAGCTTCTCACATTGATCTCTGACCACAGACCTTTTTGTGGAGGAGAAAGAAGTGCCCTTTGTGTAATTTAATCCTTTCCTGCTGGGTGGCCCTACAGTAGGCTTTTTCTGTAGCTGAAATTCCTTTGGTGCTGTGTGCGGTGCAGAAATGATTTGAGCTGCCTTCATACAGCACTCGAGTGAAAATTAGCGTTGCCCTTTCTTAAAGTTTCTTTCTGGTCATGAAGTAGAGTTGGTGAAAAACAAATTTAATTCCTTGTTTTGAGGTTAATGGATGCCAGAGGGGAAAGCTCCTCCCTTAAAATACGAAGTTTGGACAAACTTTAATTAGGAATTCAGGACGTGGAGATTTTAGGCTGGTGCTGCACTGCGGAGATTGGCTCTGCCACGTGTTGGTCTGTCATTTTATTAAGGTAAATCTTCCTCTTAATTCTAATTAAATATTGTAATGCCAGGACTCTTCATTAAGCAGCAGTTTGTGATTAGTCCAGTGGTAGTAATGAAAAAAGGATGTGCTGAAATGGTAGAGAAATTGCAGAGTGGGGAGAATGGCCATGGGGTACAGCTCCTGAATGCTCTCTGGTGTTCTTTTCTGGGTCAAATTCCCACTGAACTTCGGGGCTCCTCACACAGATCCTGGTTTGTGTAGAAACACAAGAGATCAGTGGACCTTGACTGCAGGATTGAGCTCTGAAGTAGTAACAAGAAGTAATAGACTAAGACCGGCCAGAGAAAGGGAGAACTCCTAGTTCTGCCAAAACTTGGATGCCAGGATATTATTTTAAGTATAGATTGCATTATCGCTCTTGTTTATCTGTGAATTGAATCTCATATTTAAGAAAAGGGAGCTTTTGTGAAGTGCTGGAGTGAATGTGAATTAGTGAACTGGGGGAGATTCAATCTTGGAGGAGATTGAGAACAATTTAAAATTCCATTGTTCAGTGTTCCTCTTGTTTTCTGCCTGTACGAAACATGTCTGCAGTTGTCTCATACTGGGAACTGCTTTTGTTTGGAAGAATTAGACAAGTAACAGGAAAAGGTTTTTCATAGCTCCTTTTCAAGTAAACAACCAGTTAGGGTTTTATCTTTAGGCAGCTGACAAATGCCAGAGCATTTTCCAGTTTTGAAGCCTGTTCCTCCCATATTGTATGCTTTTAATACAACGTGGTTCATAGAGCAGATCCTATTTTATTTTCCCTTTTCTTCTCCGCCCCCTCCCCCTAATAGAATTCAAACTGAGATGTGGGATTTGGGCTGGCAAGCATGATGAATCCGTACAGTTCCTTTCTGGGAGCTGTGCCTGTGCTTTGCCATCGGGTGTCTGCTCATGTTGCCATATGAACCCTCGGACTAATCCAGAAATCACCAAGCCCAGAAACAGAAACAAGGACAAACAAGGTGCGTGGTGGGTCAGTAAGTTCCAATTCCAGTTTTCATACCAGATGTAAAATTCCCACTAAATGCAGCAAGAATTTTCCCCAGTTTCACCAGATTGCCCAGGTTAAATGCAAAGTCAGCACTGTTTTGCTGTGTGCTCAGTTCTGTGCCAGAAGAGAGTGCAGCCAGGAGGGCGGTTTGCTCTTGTTGGTGTAGTTTACAAATAAAGCTAACTGGTTTGGTATAACTGTGTTGCAAACTCTCTGAGACTGTAAATTTAATGGAGTGCTCCCAGGGCATGCATAGATCTAAGGGTAACAGTTTCTTGCCTATCAATAAGTATCTTAACGCCTTTACTTTTAATACTGTGTAGGACTTAAATCCCAGGAAAGTAATTCCACCACTGCCATTCCTTTATATCATAGGAGTCTGTATTAATTCAGGCTAAGCTCAGTTTTCTAATACATTATTTATTTAGGTCTTCAAAACGTCTGTGGTACTGCATGTAGTTGACGGAGCATATTCCTGTTTGTTAATATTATATGGCAACCTGCTTTCCCAAGGCGCTTAAATAAATGAATGCCTTCAAATAAGGCTGTGATTTTAGAACCCCCTTTTTTCTTCCTCTGTGGGAACTGTGGCATCCCATAATATTACCTATGATTCATATTCTCTACAGTCATCTATTTTAATAGTTCTGGAAGCATCTTCATTTCTTTCATATTATTTTGTGATAAAAAAGCTTGTTGAGGGCTTGATTCTGATATCTAGCATGGCTTTTGCTCCCTCTCCCCTGGGAGATGCAAGCTTAGAATCACCCTTAGATTCAGTAACAAAATCGCTTACATAAAGGGTGAAGTACTGAGCTGGTGTTTGCTGGCACTTGGCAGAGCTTACAAATCAGGATACACAGCAGTGCTGCGGAACTGATGGCAAAACAAATGGTGTACAGTGCTTGGAAATGAATGAGTCGTGTGAATGAACATTGGCATGTACATCTTCAGCCCCGTATTAAGATTAAAGAGAGTTGTCTGCTGTACAATTGCATAATTGCTTCTGTGACTGATTTGGTGTTGCACTGTAATAAGTTGTGAATACTGTATGCTGACCTGGTTAATGGGATATTTACTGAATGAATATATTTGTATAGTTTAATAGGAGGGTGTTTGGTAAAATTAGCAGGATGAGAAAGAATGGCTGAAGAAAGTGATTCTTCAGTGAGCAATAGAGTCGTAATGAGACAGAGCTGGGTTTGGAAAAGGCTAAGGAATAAGGAGAGGAAAAAATAGAAAGCATCTTTGTCAGATTAAGCTTTCCTTGGGAAGGAAGAAATAAACTGAGATAACAAATGAGGTGATGGGAAGGCTGTGTGAAGGCAGGTGAGACCTTGGAGGGGCAGAAACCTGGAAGAGGAGCAAAAATGGCCTTCTGGTTGCCTTTGCTGTCCCTTTCATTGTCCTTCTGACACTCCTGAAAGGAAAGTGCTGCTGCTGCAGTTGGGATTTGGGAGAGCAGGGCTGGTGTGACATGGGCCGGAGCCCCCAGTGTGCAATGAGAGGACAGTGGACACATCATGCTGTCCCTACAGGCACCTCTGTGGGGTTGATGTAGGCTCCTGGTGCCAGTGGCTCACTATCAAGTTGCTGAGTCGGGGCCACCCAAAGCTGTGGTCTGGTCACAGAGCTCTTTTGGTAGAGTGTTAAGGGCTCCTGCTGGAGAGATCACCTCTCTGTTGTTGTATGAAGGCTTGGAGGATGTCCAAGCATCCCACTGCAGAGGTCTATACCCACTGCCAGGGTGAGGAGAATGCGCAGTGCTTGGTGGTACCCCGAGCCAGGCTTTGGCCCCTCTGGGGGGAAGCAGCCTCCTTCCAGCAGTAGTGACAGCTTCATTTTTACATATCTCTTTTTCAAATTTAGCTATTTTAACTACTATAGACTAAGATAATTATTTCATGAAGTAATATTATCTGCAAATTAACCTTGGATCTTTGCGTAGGTTCAGAAAGAGAGAGATAAGGAATTTTATCACAAATTGCAGACTTTCTGGGTTTAACGTAAAGGCCGTGGCAAGTAATACATTTAAACTGCGTTTAAGTAGAAAAGACCAGAATATCAAAGTCTAAAAGCAATAAACATTAATTTATTCAGAAAGTTTTTATTTTTTCTTTCTAGTTTGTGTTCTTTTCGCACACTGTCATTTAATGAGGTTATACTCTGATTAAAGTGAAAAAAAAGTAAAATTAAAAGGGAAAATGCTTTATTTCAGTAGATAAAAATGTAGCTTTTAAAGTATTTCAGCTCACCCTGCATTGTCTGAGCCGGCTGTACAATTCTCCCTTCATTCAGTGTGGCTGCTAGACTAACAGATTTGGGGGGAAAAACTCCCCCTTATATTGAGTTTCTATTGAAATCTGTATTTTCATTTTCTGTGACAACTAACACAATTTCTGTAATCCTTTTCAAATATTCACTGGCAGTCTTCCCAGACATATATTTTGAAGGTTAAATGGCTTAGGATTTATGTACTCTACTACGTAGGTAGATCTGAATAAGCTAATAAGCCTGTATGGCCTCTCCATTGCTGTGACCAGCTTGGATCTCGGGAAGACTATAGCTGTGGCAGCTTGGAGTTGGAGCTGGTTAATGAACTGTGATTCTCATCTCTCTGCTGGGCTAATGAGCCCAGGGTGAGGCGCTGGGCTGGAAAACTGCTGTTACTGGTTGCAGTGCTCACTGGGGTATTGTTACACAGTGCTGCTTCACGTGGTGTACCTGCCTGAGGTTTTGGCTTTCTGTCCAGGAACATCTCTGTTTTTTTTATAGGCTGCAGTTGGCATGAGTACAGAGCAATAATTAAAATAATATTCCATGAGGTTTGCATTTTAGTACAGCACTTTGATTAAAATTGGATCTGCTTTTTCCTCTCCCTTGAGAAACATTGCTCTCTTCGTGGCTAATGAAGAGGAACAGCACTGCGATCAATATTTATGGTGTCAGTTGGGGCACCTGCAGTTCTTTCAGCCCTTTTTGTACCGTGGAGCTGGAATGGATGTTGTAACTCCAAGGTAATTAATGGCTAACTGTGCAACTTGATATGAAGTCTTGAATGACACTTGTTTGTATTGTTTCTTCTGAGTCACATGTGACTTGCACAGGTTTGCTGGTTCTCACAGCTGATGGGGCAGAAGTAGGAATGTGGTTTTCTTCAGTGACGTACTTTTGGATCCTTCAGTTATATCCCTTGGTATTAATTCATGTGTTCTTTGAATTGGGAGCAGTCTCTCTTGGAGTAGATAGTCTTGCCATTGAACACGCACGCAAAAAGAGCATGTATGCACTCTTTCAGCTGAGTTCATTGAAAATCAAAAAGAGTAGAATTCTTTTTATACTTCAGTCTCTTTTACATCTCCCAGTAACTGCTGAACATAGCGAATGTTTAAGTCAGAAGTGAGTGTTGCAAAGTTGCTGGCTCTTCTGTGCTTCTGCATCTTACAAGTTTTTGGTCTGCTCCTGTCTGTGCTGGAGCATTATTGTGCAGCTGCTCATGAAGTCTGCAGAATCTGGCAGTATCCTCTGTCCATGGTACTTTGTTCTCGCAGCTCATCTATTGACTCCTTCAAGGCTTTCCCAAAATAACAGTCTCATCTTTGAACGCTTGGTGGGTTGCTCCTTGCAAAGTTCTCCTGTTCTCTGCCAGTGACAGGGGCTGGAGGCAGTCCAATGTAATTAGTGAGTATTTTGGAGACTGCTTTGGCAGCCCTGTTAAATATGTGCAGTTAAGGCAGGATTACTATGGGGGCTCATCATTTTTCTCATTAGGGCATCTCTATGATCTGCAGTCTTTTTTTTTAATTGGAAATTAGCCACTCTTATTAACAAAGGAGATACCCTTTGGTCAAAATCGTGACATAGGATAAATGTGTATAGTTCCTAATAAAGAGAGAGAAAATACATCCGTGTACATCAGGGTGGAAATTTGCCCTTTTGTGTCCATTCCATTTCTCTCGGAGGAGAATTTCATTTTCTAGTAAAGGCAATAAATTTTCACTGCTCAGATAAGTGACTACAGAGGTTCATCATCAGGATTTGAGGAAATAAGCCACCTAAGAAGATGGATGATGACAAGGGGAGTAAGAGTTGTTATCCAATCATTTGTCATAGTCTAGAGCATTAAGATATATGGGCAAGCCCCCTACACAATGTGTTGTAAAAGTTCCTTTTTCCATCAGATGGTTGGTACGTAATAACTTATCTTGTGTGTTCAGCCAGTATTACGTGCTCTCTGAAAACTCATTTTGTTTGCCTCTCTGTATACACAGTAAGCGTATACATTATACCCATATATATTGATGGGAAGTATTCAAACATCTTCAAAATACAGCCCCGCGATTAGTGAAGGTTAGAGCTGGCTTCCCTGGTGCTCACATTGACTACCTTCCCTCTGCCCTCCGTCCTTGTCCAGATGTTAACACGAACTGCCTTGCCTGATGCACTGATACTGCTCTGTTCCCGGCTTTCTCTGGAGAATTTTCACTCTGACTGCTTTCCTATGATTCCCTGTTTTACAGGAGCTTTCCTCTGGTTCTTCCCTTGTCTCAAGGCTTCAAAACCGTGTAGCAACCATTGGGTACAGTGTCAGTGAAAAATGAGATTAAACATTCATGGCTGTGGGAGCGTGTGTTAGCATATATGTATTAATTCAGCACTTCCTGCTGGCTTTCAATATGTTGGGAGGTTACACTGCCAGTGAGGTGATTTTAAACTCTCTTCCATCTGTAGAAGAATACATTTCAATTGCTTGAGAGCAAGTAAAATCTTGTTCTGCTTTCCTAGTTTCAAAGCAACTTTGCCCCTTTATTTTAACAAGCAAGCATTCCTCTCTGGACCAAGTGTAGTTAAGACCAAGTTTAGAAATAGTTTTTTGTCCTCTGACAAAAAGCTGATTGTTACTCTGGCATGGGGGCTCTTTTTTCCTTGTCCTTTAGCAGTTTGCTCACTTTATGATGTTAACTGTGCAAAGTCTATGGCTTTGTCTGCCTTGGTGACCTGCTCCCTGCTTTGCTGCTTGTTGCAGGATGTCACACACAGGTGATGTTTGCCCTGCTCCAACTGGGTGTGCCGTGGCACGGAGTAGCTCATGAACCTGACTGCCATCAGCTGAGTCTGAGAGCTTGGCATCATGCACTAAGTCTTAGAAAACTCTGGGAAATCCTCCAGTGTTGCAGCTTCCTTAGAGCTCTGTGCTGGAGTTTTGATTCGGCCCTCGATGTGTTTCCTCCAGCCTGTTCATGGCCAAAAATCTCAATGATGTCAATATATTTGTTTGCATTTCTTTCTTGTAGCTGGCTTGGCAGGATGTGCTGACTGCTGATGACTTACAAGCAGAGAACTTTTGTTTCATTATCTTTGATAAGGTTTTTAGGTATGAAAGTATCAGGCTCAGTCTTCGGTGGTGGCCAGGAAACCTGTGTAAGGGATGTAGACGTGGTGGGAACTGAGCAGGTTTCCAGCAGCCTGACTTCAGTTTGGGTGTGGAGTCCTGTGGGCATGCAGTGCCTGGTCACGAATGGGAGATCTGCTCCTCCGGGCTCAGGAGGCATCGGGCATCATGTGGCCATGTTTCAAGGTAAGCAGAATGCGATTTTGAGTCCTAGCTGTGTAATTACAGCACTAATAATAGCTATCATTTTTGATCCCTCAGTACCAAATATGAAAGTGGCTGTTTCTGTTACATTTTCAGAGTATTCTATTCTGCAGGCTTCTTTTCCCCATTTTTGCCTTATCTTTGATTGAACAATTACCTGAAATGTGATGAGGACATGGTATGCAGAAAGTCATCCGCTTGTCTTTTTTCCCAATGACTCTGAGGCGCGTGTGAGCGGCAGTTATCTCAGCTGCTGATCAATGAAGCTGGAGCTAATGTGTGAAGTGACCTTTTGGAAGAAAAAGAAAGTTGTGCCAATATTACAGTTGTAGTTTGAGTCAACTTTCACACTTCATCATGTAATTAGTTGCAGGAGCTGCCACCTCACTGACTTGTATTGCCATATCACTCAGTATTATGTCAACCAAGTCACGAGACGTTCAGAATTTGTCTTGTTTGTCAGTTGTCATGTTTTCATTGGCCACGTATCATTACTGTTACATGATGACCTTCATCGTTTTAAGATTAGATTTCACCTGATCTTCATGGTTCCTCCCTGGTATTATTCCAGCTGACAGCAGGTAGCTCCACACAAGTGTGGAGACTTGTATTCTGCACACTTCTCACAGGTGTTCACTGGGTTGCACTTTGAGCTTTCCATGCTGGCTGAATTCCTCCCATGCTTTCACCTGTTTGTGTTTCCTGTAGTTTGAAGCTGCATAGCTGTATCGTTCCCCATTTGGTGAAGCCAATGGGGTTTTTACCTTTGAAATTAGACCTGGTTTAGAGCTGCTGAGGGGTAAGCAAAGGTTATGCTCTAGCACTGCCCTGCTCTACGTTTTTGTAGTGCTTAGGAGTCTGATGGATGGAGCACTCAATTATTTAGCATCTATCAAATTTTCACTTGCAACACCTAAACAAATACTAGTATCCCTTTTTCTCCAAATATATGAAATGTAATTTTGCTACGTTAATCCACAAACCTAAAAGAAGCATTTGCTGTTGCTTAAGTTGCCCTTTGAATGAAATAGCATCTGAATTGAAATTTTAAGTATGCATGAAGACAGTAAGGTAGCATTTGCAGTGTTAGGATTTCAATAATGTATGGAATTAGCAGAGCTTTATTATATTTCTGTGCCTGCGTGCCCTCCGTTGAGTAAAAGTTGTAATAAATATAAGTTCAAAGGTAAAATTTTATTGCTGTGCATGAGAGGATAAAAAATAAATTAGAGTAATGTAATCATGCTCATATACGTTATGAATTTTGAA
The DNA here is from genome assembly GCA_016647715.1 of Pavo muticus. NCBI lineage: Eukaryota > Metazoa > Chordata > Aves > Galliformes > Phasianidae > Pavo > Pavo muticus. Next base: position 2,150,388 of record JACDJE010000036.1, read on the forward strand.
CACTGTCTATTAGAAGGTTTGTCAAAATGTGCTTAGCTTTGAAAATACAGATTAACGCTGAAGGTTTTAATATTGTTCTTCCTTATGTGCATATTCCTTGAGAATATCAGTGTAAAATATCTCCTGCCGAAAGCAATTGTCATAAAATGGCACTTTCCCATTTTAATAGCTGAATAATCAGAACAGAAATATTTTCTAAGTTGCTGAGAGGTTATTGCTTTTCTCATGCAAAGAAATTTAGCGGTAGAAAACCAAATTTTATCCAGATTTTCTCTAGCTTTTCTGTTTCAGTTCTCATATTTGAAAAGTGTGCCCAAATGCCTCCTGACAGTCCTGACAGTTCCAAGTGTTCAGAACGGGGGAGGGAAGCCTTCATTTGATTCCATTTACTGATTCTGTGTTTTCCTTTAATGTAGTAGCAAAGTTAAAATAGCGCTTCTCCAACAACAGCTGGAAAACCTGGGAGGGAGTGACTGGCTGGTATCTATCTGGGCTCTTTACAGTTCATACATCTTTTTTTTTGCTGCTGTGGAGCAGCACAAAGAAGGACCAGGTCAGTACTGCAGACTTACTGGGAGAGCAGCTGTTGGTGTGGGTGCTCTGAAGTGCCAGCTCAGCACATAGGCCTGTCTTTAGCACCCTGAGAACTCCAACTCTGAACACGTTTTGACATCAAAGTCAATTCCTTCTCCTGTATTTTCTTCAGTTACTGTGCATTTATCCCCTTCATTTTTTTCCTCTGTGAACAGCACTAGCTGTTTTAGAAGTCCTTTTAACACAGTCTTCAAGCAAAAGCCCCAACTGTTTGGTCTGAAACAAGCACTGTGCAGAATGCCAGTAGTTCAGCTCCATGTGCCATCATCTGGAGTCAGCTGCTGTGGTCCAGCACCATCAGAGCTCTGAAAGAATGCAGTGGGCAGTATGTCCTGCTGAGCAGAGGTTTGGGAGCACGGCATCTGTCTTGTGGGTGCTGCTCTGCTGGCAGTGCTCCAGTTCTCAGTGAGTATGATAATGTCAGCCAGTGCTGCCAATACGCTCCATCTTGCTGTGTCAGCACTCAGTGACAGCACTCGTGTCATCAGAATGATAGAGAAAGAACGAGCACTTCCATGGAAAATAGTTTTGCCAATTGAGAAAAAGGAAGAGGAGAGTGCTGCTTGATCTAGAGCAAGCTTCAGGCCAAGAACACTTATCAGCTGTAAATCTACGTACGTTTTCTGGAGACAGAAAATAACAGGAAACTTCTAAGTAACCCTTCCATATTTTAGGTCATGATAAATGCTTCCTGCCTTTAAATTCTTGTATTGATGCCATTGTAGCTGAGGTGTAAACAGGACTAAGCTGTTGTTAAGGTGTAATCAGAGTTACTGTATTATCATTTATAGAGGATGGAGCGGTTTTGGAGGCCAGATGCACTGTAAATGGCACTAAAGGAGTGATGCAGTACTGACTAAACATGCAGGCATCGTTATTTATGACGTGATTAAAGTTCCACCTCATGGGCAAAGGAGAAGTGCACAGAAAATAGTATTTATATTGGTTCCTATATTTGATTTTTTCACATTTGAAGTATTAAATGATCTACACAAAATACAGTGGGATTAAACACTCCTGTTTTTCTAAAATTTACAACTTGAAAATGGTTCAAGAATAGGTATGGTTAGCTAGAAGTATCTTAATGTATCTGGAAACTATCTTATACAGTTGAGATGTAGCTGGCAAAAGCTGTGTGCACAGTGATAGCTTTTATTCAAAAACCGAATGGTTCAAGATATGTGTTGCTTTGGTCTAAAACAGATTTCAGTCCTTCATTGAGCCCCTTGGCTGGTGATCAGTCTGTGTTACTGCATGTCTTGTCGTGTGAGCTGTTAAAGCTATCCAGGACATCTGAATACAGCGTGTTCTGAGTTTGGTGCATCAGTTAGAGGCAAAATTGAAAAATGAACTACTACTGTTAGTAGCACTAATAAAAGTAAATATAGCCTGGCATTTGGCCCCTGCAAGCTCTGAGCATTGCCTGATGGATTGTGGAAGCCTCTGAGTGGCTGTATGAGATTGGGCCGCACTCTGCATCTGAACTAAGAACACATTTTTGTCTTAACTGCTTTTAAATGAGCACTTATTTTTAAGAGGTTGGCATAAATCTAATTTTAATTTACTGTTTCCATTTTCTTTTGCATTGATCCTCTTTCTGTGGAGATTCAATTTCAGACTTGGAGAAAGATGTTTTTCAAAGATTCCAGATGGTATTTGCAATTATTTATTATCATTAGCATTCACTGTCTCTGAAAACAAGTCTTTTGCCAGCTTAGATAAACCATTTCTGTTGCACTCTTGTTTACAATTTTTCAGTCTTACGTTGATTAAAACTCCCTCTTGGGCTGATTTCTGTGGCTAGAAGAGAAAAAGAGAAAAAGGTTTCCACCCTGTGTGGCAAATCGTTAACTCTTATTTGGAATATTGCATGGATAATAGTCATGGCCTTGATGACTACGAAGAGCCAGCAAGGTACATCGTTCTTAAGAGGAGCATAATCGCAACAACAAAAAATAATCATAATCAAAACAGTAGGTATAAAAGCACTGCACTTTTCCATGCTCTTATGACGTTTCTTTATTGGGTTGTTCACTGTTTGAGAGCACCATTACTGTAGTTTGCCCTGTGTAATATGTCTGTTGTTTTTTTTTTTTCTTGTGGAGGTCTTGAGTGTGAAGATGGCACCTTGATTCTGTGGAAATTCAGTGTTTAGAAATTTCTGGCTGTGATGCATTGGGAATAAAACATCACCTTCTTTATTCTAAATTGAAGTGCCTGAATACCTCCACTAGAATTGACATGTCCTGATGTACAGGTGTTTAAGATGAAGTGGACTCTATATACTATTGGAATAAATAAGTCAATTCATAACAATTGTTTTTTTCTTAAAATTTTGGAATCACACATACGTTTATAGTATTTAAATGCATTTGACTTGCTTGCATAATTGGTTTCTGCAGTATTTTGTATTGGTTGGCATTTTGAACAAAGCAACACTGGGAAGAAAGCAGAGGAACACCTGCTTCAGTTATACTACAGCATCGATTTCAACAATAAATCTTAATTGTAATCAGTCTTGATCAACCCACCTGTGTAGATTTGTTCATTTATAATTAGTAGGGATAATGAAGGAAAAGAAAAAGATATTAGGAGAGAGGGGTAAAAAAGGAGGGAACAGAACACACCAATTATTAGGAACAGCTACTTGCAGTTACGTGCTCTTCTCTGTGAATACAGCAAGCTCATGTTTACCTTCAGGTGCCACGTGAGCAATTTCCCTTAATTCAGGAGCAGTTGTATGTGCAACCACAAGATGGAATTAATTCTCCTGCTCTTATTCCCAAGCCCAGCAGGTGAATGCACAGCAGTTTTTAAAAAATGACTACTTCTCTTTGTGTGTGAGGTAGGAAATACATTGGAGCCAGTGTGCTATGTAGGGAACTCTTGCAGCTCTATTATTTTTTAACTTTGAGACTGGTGGCTGCTGTAGCATACTCCATAGTGATATACCCAGGGTGCTCTCAGCAGGCTTGTCAGCTGCTTGCTGAAGTGCCTCTCACCAGGGCTCGCTTTCATGGAGCTTCCTTGGAGCCACAAATCAATTTTCTTAAGTATATTTACATAAACAAAAAGGGAAAAAACAGTTTTGGGTAAACAGTCCACATTGCAGTGGAAGATGTGTGGGAAAGAAGAAGAAATAGCTCATCTTTCCACGCGCTTCATCTGTTTCTCATAAGCACTGTAATGGTCATAAGGCAGCCCAGCTGCACATAGCTGTAAGGGAAGGGCAGTGGTGCAGGGATGAGGGCCAGCCTGCTGATTTTGCAGTGCCTTCTTAAAGTATTTACAGGCATACTGTTTCTTTTTCAAATTTATTCTGATTCTGTTTTCGTACCTTTTTATTTTATTTCTTTTTATCCTTATTACCCCAAACTTTATTGTTTTTCTTCCCTGTGCATTATGCAGTTGAAAGTGTTTTTTCTCTAATCTAATGCATTGGTTTTCCTAATTGCATTTTAGCTAAGCCTTTTGACTTAAACCCTTCATGATTGTATCGTCTGTTCTTTTTTTCCTCAAAACGATCCTGGTTGCATTAGTGCTTATTTCCTCTTTTCCATTATGAATAGCTGTTTTTACTTCTCTCCTTCATCTTTTCTCATGATAGATCTTCACCTCCATTTGTCTTCATTGCTGTTTCATTCGTCCTTTCTGCTATAGGACTCTGATAATAGTGATGGACCACTGCAATTAATTTTATTCCATACACCACTGCTTGATTTGACAAACTGACACCACTGTTCTCAGCTGTTCTTACCTATTGACCAGCATTAGCAAAAGTCAGCCAGGAGCCACGAACTTCAGTGAAGTGCTGAAGGCAGCAAATCATACAATCATAGAATCATAGAATGGCGTGGGTTGAAAAGGACCACAATGATCATGTAGTTTCAACCCCTTTGCTATGTGCAGGGTCGCCAAACACCAGACCAGGCTGCCCAGAGCCACATCCAGCCTGGCCTTGAATGCCTCCAGGGATGGGGCATCCACAACCTCTTGGGCAACCTATTCCAGTGCTTCACCACCCTCTGTGTGAAAAACTTCCTCCTAATATCTAACCTAAACCTCCCCTGTCTCAGTTTAAAACCATTCCCCCTTGTCCTATCACTGTCCACCCTCATAAACAGCCGTTCCCCCTCCTGTTTATATGCTCCTTTCAAATATTGGAAGGCCAAAATAAGGTATCCCCGGAGCCTTCTCTTCTCCAACCTGAACAAACCCAGTTCCTTCAACCTTTCTTCAAATGTGGGATGTCTGGGCACGGCAGCCCCTGCATGTCCTCTCATCTCCAGGGCTGGCAGAACCAGCGGAGGAGAATCGGTGGTATTGTTACAGCACAAACACATTGAAAATGGTTATAAGCAATCTCTCCTGTTGTTGTAGTGTGAGTGTTATTACTTTTAAGTGTAATGTTGTTGTTAGTTGATGAGATGCCTGGGCCAAGATACTGCCAGCAGACAGCTCTCTCGGAATGTGGTTGCCGTTAGCGAAGTGGCACGCAGTCAATATGAATTCCTCTGGATTTACTACTGACTGTTGACATCTTATTCTGTTACAGGCAAGTATTTAATCAAAGTTTATTGTCATTCTTCTCTGAGATTTAAGTGGGAAATAAAATTTTACGATACGTATAGTATTTTAGATGACGGCTTCATTATTTCCACTGAATAATTTGAAATGCTACAAGGAGAAATATTGATGTCAAACTGGTAATTGTCATTAAATATGCAGCATTTTTGCAGCAGTCACTTGTGCAAAAAAATAAATTTCCCGAACTTACAGGTAGCATTGCAGAACCATCTGAAATGCAACATTAAGTTTTTCACACAGAGGGTGGTGACGCACTGGAACAGATTGCCCAAGGAGGTTGTAGATGCCCCATCCCTGGAGGCATTCAAGGCCAGGCTGGATGTGGCTCTGGGCAGCCTGGTCTGGTGGTTGGTGACCCTGCACATAGCAAAGGGGTTGAAACTAGACGATCACTGTGGTGCTTTTCAACCCAGGCCATTCTATGATTAAGCCTTTCTCTGCTGCAGGGCCAGGACTCCATGTGCATACACAGACCTGAAATCTTCAAAATAATTTTTCAAATTCTCTTTTCTAAAAGTGAGAATGGTATAGTGGTGGATACTCAGTTTGTTGACCTTCTTTCCGTTCCTACCTCCTAACAATAGGAATGTTCTGCTACTTCAGTCATATGCAGGCCTGTGGACATTCCCCATGTTGCAGTACTTCTGTTCCCAGCCAGGAGGGACACCTGTGCAGGTGTCATTAGCTGGGTCACGGGATATGAGCGCATGGGTTGCTGGGAAGAACAAGAATATTGCTCTGGAGCTGGGATTTCTGAGAGGTGTCATGCAAAGTAGGCAGATGGGTCTAATGCTGAGCTGCTGCAGAGTGAAGTGTTGCTGTTTATTCAGTATCTCACTGTGTAGTGCTTTATTCAAGACCATGAAAGTATTTTCTACTAGAATGGAAAAGGCAGTTAGAACAAAAATTTCTGGAAAAAAAAAACTTTTTATTTCAAGTGGAGTTCTGTGTTGTTCTTTGTTTTGTTTTGCCCATTGGGAAGAATTTCATTTGTTTTTAAGATGAACCAAAAATTCAACTCAGTGTATGTTTTTCTGTGTAGTTCCTTCTGTTGACTTGTTAATTCAAAGGCAGAACCTGTGCATTAGGTAATAATCAACTTAATTAGCAAATATATTTGCAAAAATTCTCTTTTTTTTTGTGTTTGTTTTTCATAATTATTACACTCTAACTATGGAAGAAAAGGGATTCTTTACTATATTGAAAATGTTATGTGTTGTGTAACTGATGTAGCATACATTGCTTAACAGCTGTGACTCATAAAATGCAGGTAGAAGTTCAGTTTTGCAGCTAGTGCTTTCCACGTGCGGTTGGATTAGCAGCAGTTTCACGAGGATAAAAAGCATTTCCCAAGGTTCAATACAATGAGAGCCCCACTTAATTTCCACCCAAGTGTTCTCAGCGTGAGGACGAAGCTCTTCAGTCGATCAGATATCATCCTCACCAGTCCTCCAGCTGCATCTCAGCAACTGCTTGGCTTTGTACTCCTGGGGGTCACAGCAGAAAAAAAACCTCATCAGAACAAATGCAGTTCCTTGAGACTAATTCTGGGCACTCTGCCAATGTCAAGGTGGGAAAAAGATGAAATGAGCAAGTGAGACCTGAAGAGAGGCAACGAGGGCTGTGGCAGTAACCCCTGATGTGGGTTGGATGGGCTGGATTCATTCCACGCTGATGAGAGGACGCCTGAAAAAACAAAGAACATTTTGTTTTTCTTTAGAAGCGTCTTCTGCCCTTCTGCCTTGGGCAGGGGGTGTTTACTGCTGAGCAGTGCTCTAAGTTTAAACCAGCATTGCAGCAATCTGTGGGCAAGAACCAGTTTCACATCAAGAGAGGGTTTTTGACTGGGAGAGATGGGAGACCTGAAGAAATACCGCTGTGCTCTGAGCTGTCACTGAATTTAACTCCTGGTTATTACAAGATGAACTTCACTGCAGTGTCATCATTTCTATTCTAAAAATTCTGGCTGGGGAGTGGAGTTGCAGCAGTCATTGTCAGTGCTGTCTCCTGCTCTGTCTTCCCGAAGGACGAGTGCCTTCCACAAGGACTGCATCCTTCCCTGCCAGCCCACGGCTTTCCATGGCTGATTTCAGATATTGCAGCTTGAGATCTAAACACATACTTGGAGGGGAATTTGTATTGCATTTAGATAATTTAAGTGCTTAAAGTGTTATTTAGCCAAGAGGAAGCCTCCTCTGGAAAGATTATTGTGAACATCTGCAATAAGAATTCTACCTTCAAGGTTTTGGGTGGACAATTTAGAAGCTCTGGACAGTTTAATATCTTTTGTAAGTCTGTGATGGTGCATAAAGCATATTTGATATGTATCCTGTTGGAGTATTTTTTCATAGAAAATAAGAGGTATTACCTTGTTTTGTAATATATGTTGGTTTTCTGAGATCTCTCTGCTAGGCAGTTGGTACAGAGAGGTGCACTTCTACGTTAATAACAGCCAGCAATTAAACCTGAACACAGCAAGCAGAGCTATAACGTAGATCAAACCGAGCGTTGAATTGTACCTTCATGCAATCATTGGTACTCTCTATAGCAAAACTCAGATCTCCCTTTTGCTGAAGAACTTTGAATTGCAGCCTCTGTTCGCGGCGCTGCTGCTGCTGTCACCTGTTATAAATCCTACATGAAAAACACGGAGAGAAGCAGAAAGCAGATTCTGCTTCTTTGCCAGAATTGGGGAATGCAAATGTCTGCTTTCAGCCAGGCTTGTGGGTGGAAGAAGCCACCCCAGGTGGGGTGATGGGTGCTTAGAGGTGATCTTTGGGAAGTCGTGAAGGCATCAGTGGGAAGGCTCCCGTGCTTCCCTGTGGCTGTCAGCGATGGCAGGGGAGGGTGTGTGTTTTATGGTACTTCACTGAAGCTTATAATCTCTTGATTTTACTGTGCCAACGACTCTTAAAATCAAGTCCGCCTAGGAAACCCTCATGTTATCTGCTGCTAAACAGACAGGCTGTCAAAATGTTAGCAGGGATTTTGACACTAAAATGACTCAAGGAGACAGCTGGAATAAGGCTTACAGGTTTATCTGTTGGATTTTTTTGTTGTTTCTGTTTTTTAACGCTGGTTTTGTCTGAAGATAGTTGTCAGTATTATGTGAGCAATGGTAATAATGGACTAATCAAAACAAAGGATTTAAGCATGGTTTGCAGGGGTTGCCAAATGCCGCACCAGAAGACTTGTGCTGCTCAGAACTGGGGGCTGTCTCTGAGGGGGGCTTTGGTCTTCATTTTGTTATGCAGCAGCCTTGGAACAAATAGCGGTACGAGTGGGCATTTCAAGCCCTTCCAAATGAACATAAGTGCGAGGAAAAAGAGAAAGTATTTTTAATCGTATTTTTGCAGTCAGATTGCCTGGCTGGGTTCTCTGTTCCTTCTTATAATATGCTTGAAAAGTTTTATTTGTGCCTTGAGGGCGATGAGCCTGTCTTCATTTAGGGATGCAACTGCAGATAATAGGACTGCGCTACTGACAGCTTTATGCAGTCTCAGTAGCAGCCTCCTTCTCTTATTTACACACTTGTACATGTATTGTCTTGCAAAAGCAATCCAGATTTCTATCCTTGTGCTTATAATTGCATCTTGGGCTGCCTTGTTACAGACCCTGTTCCTGTAAAGTGATGTGGAAGAGCCAGTGTTACTCTGCTGTTGCCATTATAAATTTTATTTTATTTTTCTAAGTATAATTGAGCTTGGATAGTCATTATGTTTTTTTTTCCTGAATTCATAATTAAAGAAACTTCAGAAGAGAATGGAGAACTTTGTAGCTATTATAAAGGTAAAAGAGGTAACATTCAATGTGAACTTGTTTTTAAACAGTAAGATTTGAGCTTCCAGAAATTTCAGGTGTATATCTGATAATTCATGAGGGCCCAGAAACACTAGGCAAGAGAGCAGCATAACAAATTCAACTATGTCTGCTAATTGTTTGAATTATGTTTATTACATGTTAGGTGTACCAAAAGAGTTATGTTCTATGAAACTTTGTCAATTACGGTGTCCTCATAAAGTCTATGTAATTAATGAAATTGCTGGACATTTCCATTGTTATTCCTTTGTTAAAGTAGAATTATGTTCTGTTTCACTTTTTAAAGCAGTAGCCCCATATCTTCTGGTCCACCCAGCATCCCTCCTGTGTGCTTTGTTCTGCTGCTCACTCTGCCAGCTGAACTTTTGGTGGTAGGTCTGTTCTCAACCCTCCAGTTTTCTGCATTCACATTGAATAGGATTTTAAAGAGGTGCTTCTGATCAGGATGCGTATTTCTAGTCCTTGTCCCTTAGTTCATTCCCATAGAAGGTATTTCTTCTTGGATGCGGTTGGTTTAGTGGAGCTGTTATTTTGGATCTCCTAGCACATTCAGAAGTGGTACATGGTCACTTCTAGGGAGGTTGCAGGAGAACAACCAGTACATCTATCAGACGCTTTTCTGACCTGCAGGCAGAAGAAAACTGTCTTGTATAGGGGCCTGCATAATTTATGTTGTGGGAAGTAGGTTCTGTAGTTATAGTTTTTTTATTTTTATTTTCTGAAGAAATCCTTTAGGTGGTTGTTCAGCTATTATACTTTCAAGCCTGAAGCCTAACCATGTGTTCTTTTGTAGCATATTCCTTCACTGCTGGGCAGATATTTGACACAAAATCACTCTGTATGATAGAAAGCATTGATAGCGAAGCAAGTCAAACTTCCCTCTGTTTGCTTTGTTCTGTTTTGTTTGCTCTAGGTGAAGAAGTACCATATCACCTTTGCTCAGAGCTTCCACGTCCTGATGTCATGGCTTGTGAAATCCCTTGCGCAACAGACTGCGTGCTCAGTGAGTGGTCCCAGTGGTCCCCATGCTCCCATTCATGCTCCAGTAAAAGTGCGGAGGGCAGCCAAAGCAGGAGTAGGTCCATCTTGGCCCTTCCAGCAGAGGGTAAGTGGTAAATATTTTAAATTAGTTGCTATTTGTTTGTTTAATGAATTGACTTGTGTTCCTCTGCCAAGCTGTGTTTAGATCAGAGCAAATGCCAATACTGAAGCAATGAGAAATAATACATCTTGTCTGTCCTTCATGCCTAGCAACTAAAAGATCTTTCTAGGCTTGAATTAATCACAGATGCATGTGTTATTTAGAGAAATTCTGTCGTGGTTCAAAATTATTTACTTTAGCCTATGAATTATTGTATATTTAGGGCTAGGTCTGGGTGTGAATTTGTTCAGGAGAGCTACCTCCTATACTAATGAAATTACAGCATGACATGGAAGCTTAACATGGAAGTATTTTTATATGGTAACGTATTAGTATCGATTTAGAAGAGAACAGTGAGCTGTTTCAAACAAGGAAATAGAAAAGGACCTGTTTCTTTTATTAATGCAAACATGAAATGTATTAACCTTGTTTTTCTGTTGGAATAAGTAAATAACTTTTGATGAATTACGTAATTTATGCTGGATGTTCATGGACGCATCATGTACCTCAAGTTTAATGTACCAACATCACAGTGATACAATTGTTTACACAGATTATGTCTCATTAAAATGATAGTCTTCTAACTTTGGTTACACACACAGTAATGCATTTCTGTACTGGTTGATCATGAAGAATTTGAATGATACCACTGTGGGCACATAAAAGCGCATAAAGCATGAACAGGTCTAACAGACTCAAGCCTCGTTGACACAACAGAAAATGTCTACTTTTGTTAGCGCGGTGTGCAGCTAATCCATCACCAGAACACTTAAGGTGCAAATCTAGTCAGGGAGAAGCTCTGTTAAGTGCCATTTTGTAAAGTATCATTAAAACCACCCACTCTTTCTGGGGCAGTATAAGGACTTGATCCTGCAAACTCTTGCTCTTATGAATGTTCTGTATTCGCATAAACATCCTGATAAGCACTCGCAAAGAAAATTGGGACCCTTCAGGATGAAAACTGCTATGTAATTGTTGATTGAATGGTAATAACTACTACTAAAAATGTCTATATGCTAGAGAATAATTAAACTGAAAAATAAAGTTGGTTTTGTATTTTCCATGGTGGGAACAAAATTCAAATAACAGACTTACGTGGAATTGTGAATGTAAAGGCTGAGCTATTGCTAACGTTGAAGAAATGAATTCTAGAAGTGCAGAAGCTCAGTGATCTCAAGAATACATAACCTGAAACACAGTCAACAGAAATACAATGCTTTGAACAGAATGTTTCAGACTTCTTAGAGAGAAATAATTCATTAATAAAGCTGAACACCCCAAGTGTTTCTGAACATCTTTAAAGATGAAGTATTTTACCATACAGAAGATGAGAAGTTGGGGAGACTTAGCAAAAGTGGATTTGATAGTGCTGTCGCAATACTAAGGTAATGTTATGTAACCTGACACACATCCAGCTCATAGGGAGCCACGGAAGTCTGTGGAGCTCTGCTAGCCATTGAAGATCGTATTTCATTTGTCTGCTCTCAACAGAGACGATGTTGGCCTTGGCTGTGCTCTCGGCACTCCTGGATGCCATCTCACAGTCTGACCTCAATTCACACCATTGGCTCATTTTCTCCAAGCTGTTCAACAGATCTCATTACATGAAAACCAGGATGCAGTTGATAAAACTAGAAGAGGGTGCTTTAAAATCACCTTTTAAAAGATATTTACTAACACAGCAAACTTCGGAAAGCTTGTGCGAAAGGTGAATGTGGAGGCAGCCAGTCTCAGCAGATGTAAAATGGATTTGAGGAACTGATGAACAACAGGTCCATAAAAGATGACTAAAAGGGCTAGAGAGGATTGTCCTGTCCTGCTTCCCTTGTACAAAAGTTGTGAGTGAGTTGCAGAAGGTGCCCAAGCTCTCATGCTTTTTCTGAACAGCATCTGCCAGTTCTGCTGGCAGACTGCTAGGCTGAACGGACATTACTTATGAAAGTTATTACTTATGTTCTGAAATTAAAACTGCCTTGTTATTACACTTGGTGGTTTAAGAGAGCTTCCTTACTGTGGATGTTGGAAAAAAAAAAACCCACAATTTTTCCGTGGCAAGCCCAAGTTTTGTTAGATCTTTTTTCCTTTCTTTTTTTTTTCTCCTTTTTTTTCTTCTGTCTAATGGACCAGATATTTTGCTATTTCCTTTTTCCTTTTTTTAGTTTATTTTTTTTCACATGTGCTCAAGCACACGAGCAATAACCGATCTGCAGTTTTTCTGCCAAGAAGTTTTTAGGAAAGTAAGATACCCAGGGGCATTTTCCACTCCATCATCATAGTAAACCTTTCAGCGACTGAACACGATACGGAGCAGTCCATTTTCATGAAAAAGAAGAAAAAGAGAACAGTAATGTGGTGCGATTATCCAAATCAGCGTGCTAAGAAATTCCTATCCTTCTCTTTCCTCAGTGTTAAGTGGCCATTTGGGGTCATGCTTCATTTCAGAAGGCTCAGTCCTGCAAGATGATCGGCGTCCCTTTGAGGAGCAATATTGCCTTCATCTCCCGTTGATTTTAGTTAGGGCACAAAGGTGCTCTGAGCCATGTGGTGTCTGGCCCTGGCACTTCAGTTCTTTCAAAACGTGTACCATTAATTTTGATGTACGTTTGCTGTGTCATAAGTTGCCAGTTCCCTCATCCTGGAAGAGAATGATTTTGATTGTAGTCATTTTTGCTTCTTTCTTCCAAAAATGACAGCGCTTACAGTTACAATTTCACTGCATTACTCTCTAGCTTTTGAGCTATGAATGTCTGCAGCTTTTATGGGCTCAATTCAGACCCCTGGCTAGAGTGTTAAGGCTTCTGGGGAGACTGTTCCTACTCCTGTATTTTGTAGATTTATTACAAGTTGCTGACAAAGAGTAGTTATCTTAGCAAATTCTGCGTGTGAATTTGGAGGATGCTGCCTCAGACAAATAAAGGCTGGAGACTCCAAGTCTTCAAGTTCTTCCAGCTTGATTTGCAGACTTTTAACTAACTTTGTATCAGTTAGTATTAACAACTTTCCATTAGTATGGGTTAGCAGCCCATACTGCTCTGTGAATGTAGTCCAAATATTAGAAAGAAATGTTCCTCCTTTGGAAATTAGCAAGCAGAATGAGCATAAAAATAATGCTTAATTTGTCTCTAAAGATAATTGCATGTTTGCTGAGTGATACTGCCATTTAAATGGAATCAACTTGGCTGTGTGTGGGAGTATCAATAAGGTAACTCAGAAATATACTTTGCCTATTTCTGTTTCCATTATGTGTTGGAATGCAATTTTATGCAAGGCTAGTTTAATGGGGAAACAATATTTTAGAAAGTTGTTGTTGCAGCCATAAAGGTCAGCAGCTTTAAGCTTTATTTATTTATTTAGTTTGAAAATGAAAAAAAAAGGAAAGAAAAAAAAGATGTGAAGCGAACCTATCAGAGTTATTTTTTTCCATTGCCTCCTTTTGCCGCATGTCACGAGATAAAATATTTTGTTCTTCTCACGCTTTCCAGGTGGAAAGGCCTGTCCTCCTGACCGAGCCCTGCAGGAGCACCGCGCCTGCAACGATCACCCGTGTGTGCATTTCTTCTGGGAAACCTCCCCCTGGAGCTCTTGTTCTGAGGATGTGTTGGTAACTGCGCTGAATGCAACCATCAGTTGGAGTGGAGAAGCCACTTGTGGAGTGGGCATTCAGACAAGGAAAGTCTTCTGCGTGAGGAGCGGTTCTGGCCACGTTACACCTAAAAGGTATTCAAAGGAAGGTTGTTAGTAGTGCAGCTTTGTCTGTAGAGCTCAAGTGACGATTTGTTACGGTACATTACACTTAAAAGTATTTTCAGACAGTGTAGGGAAACAGCAGACTTAGTAATAATTTCATTTCTGCTCTTATTCTCCAGTTGCTATTCCATCACTACTGTTGAAAGGTTATTAATGTGTAACAAAAATGAGTAGTATCTCATTTTTAATTTTTATGAGTAAATCAAGGGAAATGCATGCTTTTGGTGCTATAGATCTTGTTTGCTATAGCTCCTCTATTATTCCAATTCAGATTTTTTTTGCAAATGCTTTTCCTCAAGGACTGGTGCATGGAAAACACAAAGTACATCTGGGCAGAACATTCATTAATACATTATTAACAATGCTTTAATAAAATAGAAAAAAATAAGTAGAGTTTGCATTTTATTTACACCACGATGAGGCAGAACCTTTGTGATATGTATCGTTCTGTTGATTTATATAGCTGTTATAATTCGATACCAGCACCACACAATTACGTGTTCTGCAGTACAAGTATTCTGAATTTTGCTTTGTTCTGCTAAATGAGGAAAATAAGTAGCACAGATGTTTTGCTTAATATCAAAAAAATCAACACACTGCTAATTATTTTTTCCACCAATAATGAGTCTGGAGACTTACATACGAGTTTCATTTCTTATTGTAGCTCTCATACAATCCTGTTGGTATAAGCAGACTGTGTTGGTTTCTGCAAAGTTAATTAAAATTCTTGAGGTTAATGAGATTAATTAAATAAAGGGAAAGAAATCTAATACTCATTTATATCTAGAATCTATTGATATGCTGTAACTTTGTCTAATTAAACATATTGTTTGTAGAGCTATATAATGTCTAAAATAGGTTTTCCCCTCTCCACTTTTTGAGACAGTCTGAGGGGAAATGGATGTTCCCCTGACGTGGTTTATGTCTGAGTTGATGAAAACTGACCCAAAGTAATATTGCTTTTGGAACTGCTGTGGCGAAAGCCTACCATTAATGTGGCTTCAGAAATGGGCTACATTAAGGGAATTAATAACCTTTGTGTGCTGGCGGGCTGAGTCTTTGTGTTCTGTGTTTTTCCCAATTTCATGATAAAAACCTACACAGCAATTTAAGGCAGTTGCGAGGCACAGAAAGTTGAATAAAGCTAGAATTTCAGCATGAAAATATTTCAGCACCTTACTGGTCGGATAATAGAGTTCTGCCCCCTGGAATAGTTACTCTTAATGAGGACAAATGTCTCTTTATTTTCTTTTAAATTATACCTTTCAGTATCCTATTACCATCTCAGTAGCAGAATCGTGACTGCAAGGTTTATTTTCTTTCCTAGCATGGTTTAATGGCATATTCTTCTTTCAGTTCTGATCATTTTAGATTGCCTGTGTTCCTAAGTATTTCTGAGTGATCTTTTTACTACAAATTAATGAAAATTAGGAAAGAGTAATTCCCTTTCCGATCCCCTACTTGAAATGCATGATGTGCCCATTCCCATAAAGTTGTCCTTTTTCCACTCTTTTAGTTTTTAAATATTGATTGTCTGTGTCTGAAGCATTTATTAGAATATGCATCACATGTTTTTCATTTTGGAGTTAAAAATTGATACGAAAAAAAAATCACATTTCTTTTCCCATACAGTGTATACAACTTTCCCAATACAGCTTCTGTCCTGCAAGCTCTTCCTGCACCTCAGGAAGGGTCACAAAGATGGCTTCAAGCTGCTTTTGAATTTCCTAGTGGTTTGAAAGTAGGGGAATATCTCATCAGTCCTTACGCACAGTTGCAAGTGAATAGAAGGCTGTTGTATGTCGTGTTAAACAGGACTACCTTACCTAACTGCTCACTTTGGTAAAAAATATATCTGCTTTGCATCAGTGAGCATTGTGTTTTAGGCAGCAGATAGTGTTACATTTACTCTGTAGTCATCAGGCCAAAACTCAATACTTTTTAAAATCCGTGCACGTTTCTAACTTCAGTTTGGTTACATGAGTGCAAAGGAGAATGGAAATAAGGCTAGCTGTGAGCAGGAGAGATTCCTGTGGCGTGACATCAGGCTCACAGAGTCTTATGAGCTGAACATTTCCCTACAGATTTGTTGTTTGTTGATGAAATGGTATCTCTGCATTTGAACTTACAGATGTCCAGATTCCACCAGACCTGAGACCGTGCGACCCTGTCTCCTGCCCTGCAAGAAGGACTGCATCGTTACGCCTTTCAGTGAGTGGACTCGATGCCCAACAGTGTGTCAGCCTGGTAAGCCTACAAAAAGAGAACAGAATTTTGGGGAATTTATTACATCCGTGGCCATGGGAAAAGGATGGAGGGGCACGAGGAGCCCCCTGAGGGCTTCCCAGGCATCCTCTGTGCATGCCATCTGCCTTCACCTCTCCCAGTTACTGCTGAGACTTTGGCAACTCTGTACTCTCCCCAGCAAAAGCTCCTAACAGGTGTTGAGGGTTTCAGGCTGCTGGTGCTGCTAATGGTGAACTGGGAAATGCAGATGCCAGTGGGCAGAGAGAAAGTAAAGGTCTGCAAAGACCAGAACCCTTCCTTTTCTCATTACGCATCTCCCCACCACGTTGTATTTCTATCTAATGCCTACAAGAGGGTCATGAAAGAGCCTGAGATTCAGCACCCCATGCATTGAGGGAGAAACTTCAAAGATGAAAGTCCAAGGCTCTTCTGTTGTATGTGGAATTGCTGTATTGTATGAAATTTATTTCCAATCTGAATGTATGCACAGGACTGTGTAGATAACCCTTTGTGGTTTTCTAAGGACCATATGTTTCTCTGATCTATTTGGTTAGCTTTTGTATGCTAGATGTTTAGCGAAGTTTCTTTATAATGATCTAGTGTTGGTTTTGTGACAAATTTATGTGTTTCATTAATTGTTGAGATGAAAGACTTCTTAGTTACCAGAGTATTTTCTTTTTCTTGGCAGCTTCCTTGTCCTTCAAAGATTCTCAGTGGATGCTCTAGCATAGTCCTTGTAAGATCTTATAGGAAAACGAGTTGTTTCTAAAACAGTGAATCCTGTTTTAATTAGCAATTTATTTTTAGACTTTAAATGAGCTGCCTATGAAGAAGTAGAATAAATTACCTGGTAAATTACTTTGTTTATTAAATAATAGTCTACAATTAAAATGAGAAGAAATTAATTATTTAACCTCCTTGGCAGTGTTATCATTTTAATATAATTCTAAATTAAAACTTCTTAGATGGGGGAGTTTGCTTTCTGCTAGATCTGTTATTGATATGGCTGCACTGCAAGTTTTTCTTAATTTGCATTGCACAATTAAAACCTCAGCGTGATAATGAAATTTCCAAAACGCGATGTGTATGGGAGTTGTTCGGGGTTTTGTTGCTTTGTAGGAAAGTTATATTTAATGAAAACAATATACAGATGGTGAATTACTAAGCAAATCAAGCAGAAGCAGGTATTGCCTGGCAGATTTAAAATTAAATGTGTACCAGCAGAAGATGAGAGCTTAGACAAACATGCAGTCACTAAATCAGGTTTACACAGAACTTTACCAGTTAAGCTGTTTGTAGTTTATCTGAGAAAATGCATCCAACTTTACTATCTAACAGTAAAAAGCTGACATTTTCCCTACATTTAAATGTCATCAGACAAGAGGCTGTCTTCTGGCAAAGAATTATCTCATACCTCAGAAGTGTAGACAGCAGTGAATGTAGGGCAATAACAGATGGACGGACGACATAATTCACAAAAGAAGTGCAATTGAATCAAAACACCTGTTGGTGAGTCAGGAACAGAGAGGTTGTTGCGAGTTATTGATTCTCTGCCATTTCAGATACTTAAAGGTGACAACTGTCTACCGCACTCCCCTATAATCTATCTCCTTTAATGGGTCTTTGAGGATGAAGCAAGATTCAGAGAACCAACATGGAGGTTTCAGAAAATGAAATGGTTTGAATGAGCAATGTTTTTTTGTATACCTGATGGTGAATGCGTCCTGGAGACATATCTGCTTTCAGCATGGGTGATGTGCTCTCTGGTCTGTCAGCATAGCTTTAAAATGAGATCAAAACAAAACTCTCAATAAATAGATGGCGACTGTAAGTACTTCTGTACTTTGGTTACCCAGAGCGAAGGTCAACAATTTCATTGTTGCTTAAGGTTGCTTCATGTACACAAGTTTACACAAAGAGTTAGACAGTAACTATCCAGTTTATTTCCATGACTTAAAACGTATTTGAAACGTTAAAGTTGGTTGCCTCATTAAGAAATTCCGGTGGCTTTTACCTTGTGTCAGTTTCTCTTAAGGATTTGCCACTATCAGTTCTCGTAAAACACGCAACCAGAGATGGTGAAGCTTAAACTTAGGCTTTCCAAAACTCTTATGTGCACGAGAATACTGGAGACAGCTCTGATTTTGGTGATTGAAATCTTAGAGGATCTGTCCCTGTTATTTGTGTGCTCGTAGAGTCTTGTGCTGACCAGTCTGTGCCCTTCCATCCAGAGTCAGAAGCACAAAAGATGAAGCTGAGTGCTTTCTGTAAAAGCTGCATCAACGATTTTATCAAGCTAAAGCCGTGCCTTGCAGTAGTGAGCAAGAAGTTGGTCCCTCATCTGACAGTAATCCACGTTTACTAGCCCTGAGCAGTGTGCCAGGGAAGCTGTGGGGGTCCAATGGAGAAGAAGCAAAGATGCGAGAGCAAAAGAGGAATGAAAAGAATGGATTGATAGAGGGAGTTGTATGAATCTGTGGGTAAGGAGAGGAGACTGGAGATGGAACAGGAGGGTGGGAATAGAAGCAAGGTAAGATACTCTCAGAATTCTCAAATAGCATTTTCTGAGTTGCAGAGTTGAGGCCATGGAATTTGTCTCGAGATCCTGGGGCTTAATTTTTCAGAATGGCAAACGGTCATAACCTTACTTGAAGTCAGCTGTAGTTTAGCTTTAAACGTACAGTCCTATATAATGTTAATACCTTGGAAAATCAAGCTGTAACAATCTTAAATAAGATATAAAAATTACATTCAGTAACATTTGTAAGGAATGCTGTGGAAAAGCCAATGAGGAAATTCAATTTTGAAAATGGGGTTTGAGTAATGCGCAATAAATGTTGAGGATGATTTAGTTTCTTGAGGTGGAGAAAATTACTGTGGGAAGCTCATTTAGATTTGGTGCTGATTAATAGGAAGAAAATGGCTGAGATTCTAGCGGTGGTAGACAATTTGAATTACAAAATCATCATGAAGAAAGAGATGAAGTTCGTGATTCTTAGGAGAGGGAAAAAATAGCAATAGCAGAAAGACATTTCTGCTGTATATTTCAACAAATTCAGCAAATTGATAGCTGCACTGGTGAACATGTTGCATGCAAACAGGAGTGTGGAAGGTCTGGAATCTACCAAGGAAGACTGTACAAAAGGCTGGAGCCCAACAGGACTCTACTTTTTTCACTTTCTATCCCAGATAGATATCCGTACTAATAGCTAGTAGGGCCAGCAGCTTCAAACTCTGAAGAGAAAACATCAAACACGGCTGTTTTTATCTTTTCTCATCATCAGAATTGTTCAGAATCTTTTTATTGCCAAACTGTTTTGCAATAATTAGAAACAAACGTGTAACTGAAGGTGAATTTAAAGCAATGGCCAAAAGTATAATATCGAGAATGCAAATTAAGTTTTAGCCAATAGGAAAATGAATTGGATAACAGAAATGGATTGGAGGTGATTGGAGGTAAGTGGAAGCTGGATGGAAGCTATGCCCAGTACTTACTGGGGAGTGTGCAGAGCTGCTGTTGCTTCTCATCTGCAGCCAGGAGAGGAATGGACTGAAGAATAAATATTTCAATAAATCGTCTGTTTCCATGTCAGTAGGGCTGTGTGAATAGAAAAGCAAGTAATGCCAGAGCATCTCGTGACTGCCTTCTGTGTGAGAAATTGCTAAGTCCTTAAGAACTAAATAAAACCCCAATAATAAAAAAAATACATCACAACAACACTCAAAAGAAAGGTCAAGGAACTTATAGATCACTCATCCTAACTTCGTTATGTAGAAAAACACAAGAAGTGGTTATTACTTGAAATATAAATGTCTTAAGAATAAGATTATGTTAAACTGGTCAGTATGGATTTGTTGAGAACAAATCATGCCCAGTAAATTTAATCTCCTCTTTTGACAGCATAGCTGCTCTAATTAAGGGAAGTGGTAGATTTTTGACACATGAAACTTTTATCAGAAAGCTGAGGAACAAGTGGCTGGAATTGAATCATTTTAAATGTGTACTCAGCTGCTTGAAAAATGTCTCAGTGAATATCACTGCAAAAAGTGTTATTCCGGCTCCTTTATGGCCCCTGGTCTGGTATACTGATACAATCCCCAAGCCGCCTTCTGTCCAGCTGAGCAGTCCCAGCTCCTCTAGCTTTTCCCTATGTGTCAGACGCTTCAGTGCCTACATCATCTTTGTCTGTTCACTGAACTTGCTCCGTGTTCATGTCCTTCTTGTCCTGTGGAGCCCAGAACTGGACATAGCCCCAAGATGACTCACTAGTGACCAGCAGAGGCAAAGCCTCACTTCCCTTGACCCTTCTTTGCTGCAGTGGTGCATAGCTGCCTCCTGGTTGACTTGTCCGTCAGGACGTCCAGGTCCTTTGCAGTGCTGCTTCCAGTCAGTTGGTTGACAGATAACCGCTATTCACAATCAAACTGGAACATGAGCCAAGGAGAGTCCTACAGAAAATTGTTCTTCTCCTTACTCAATTTGATATTTGTCTGAAAAACTCGATTGTTTGCATTGATAGCATTAATGGGTGGCGCTAAGGCAAAAGACAACTACAATATATTAAGTGATACAGGAATCTTTGAGAAGTTTCTCAAAATATGACTTGGGAATCAAAAAACAATTGCACAAAGAAGGAATGAAAATAAAAGACACAGTACCATCTCAGGCAACTCTGGAGATGCTACAGACTACAAAATGAATGAAAGCCAATAATTTGGAATGCTATAACTCATATTGGGCTTGTTAAATTCAATGGTCACGTCATATGTAAAACTGAAGGCATTACTGTGCTGTGTGCTGGTGAGGCTGCAGGTGATATTTTTGGATCCAACTATCTTTATTGGACCTGTTCCTGTAAACTGTGTCTGTGTTGTGAGTTTTCCTAAGTTTCTCTTCTGGTCTAAAGCACTGCCAACTTGCTACTGCAACCTTGCCCTTATCTTGGGCTGGAAAAATAATTCTGTTATTCACCGCTTTCCACAAATTTGATGAAGTCCACTATCATAGGACAGGTTTTCCTGGTCTGGAATTGTTTATTAAGATCTATTAAGAGCCCTTTTCTTTTTTTCTTTCCCCAATTACTGCCATGCACAGCTGCAACACCAGCTCTCAGTTTCAGCTTCCCAATTCTGCAGCCATGGATTGTGTTAGTGTTAACTGTCAGGTCCCACTACTGCAAATCCCGTCCTTGTCTCCCATGCTGCGTTGTGTACCACACATTGTGAGCTGTGTTTCCGGGTTCATTGAGCTTGTGTGTACTCAGGCTAGGGAGAGAATTAGCCTCTGTTGGTTGTGATGGTTTTCTTATCAGGAAGACACCATCTGTAACTCCTAGATTAGTACAGATGGCTTACTGGCAGTAGCCTGAGACCACCAGGATACAAAATCTTCCATTCTAACAGTTGTATTTTTTTTTAATTTTCTTTTTTCCTGCTCAGATGTTTTAGCATTTGCTTGTACTTATTTTCTTGTCTGCAGTGATGTTCTGTAAAAAAGCCATTTTTAAAGCATGTCTTAGACAGTGGATTTACCACCCTTCCTGATGCTGCTCTTCTGAACTGTTTGTAATTTTAAAGAAAATAATGGTAGCTTTTGGCTCAGTGTACCATCCCAACCCCTTCTTTGTGAGGATTCACAATTTCACAGTGTAAGTGTAACATGAGAAATCTTTTAAACCAAAACAGCAAGATCACTAACTCGGGGTACCGACTGTGTCTGGAAAGCATTTGTCTTTGTTTTACAGGCAATGCCACGGCAGTTAAGCAGTCTCGGTATAGGATTATCATTCAGGATGCTGCCAATGGGGGACAGGCATGCCCAGACACCTTGTATGAGGAAAGAGAATGTGAAGATATTCCTGTCTGTCCAGTTTATAGGTAAAAGCGTTAGCTTTGAATCGGTCTCTTTCTAGTGGGCTTCCAGTTCTCTAGAAATGAATCTTGTGGGATCATCCTGCACAACTTTCACAAGACAATGACATAAAACTGAAAAATGGAAGGTCAACAAACAAACAACAATATACGAATGATCAATTTTGCTAATGTGGAAGAGTTCAAGTTGGAGATTTCAGATGATCTGATTTCATCAGATGAGCGCCAATAGACACAGCTCCTAAAAACGGTAAATTCAGGATTGGAAGTGTTTAAGGAAGGTTTTACTGGGAACTCTCCCCTCAATGTATCTAAAAATCAATGCAAGCTATTTTGATACCGCAGGCACTCAGCTGCCCTAATCATAATTGTATGCTTACTGCAGAAACACTGTCTTGTCCCCTGATGCTCTCACTCCAGTGAATAATATGCACTTTAAATTTCTGATTAGACAGATAGTACAATAAGACAATTACTCACCACTCTTCATTAAAATTCTCTGACCCATCTGTTATACAATGTTAGTAAATATAAATGTATTATATCTTTGCATATAAATCTTCAAACTGCACCACGCTGGTCTCAGAGCAGAGCAGGCAGCTGAACGATGGGACAGAGCAGAAGTCGAAACATTCAGTGCTATGTGGCACTGTTCTGCACAGCACCGTGGAAAGCCACTGTCTTGCATTCTTGGCTGACGCACATCGTAGCATGGAAAGCAGATGGTGCATGAGAACAGGATTTCAGGAGAAGAGCCTGATTTCAAAGCACGCTGAAGCTGTTTGCTGTTTTATTTTGTGACTTTGAATTATGCCCTAGAAAAGTCAGGGAGAGAAGTACGGTTGGAGAATGAAATGACTTTCTAGAAGGTGAACCTTACATCTGAATTTCAGTTAGTAATGCATATTTCAGGAGTGATTACAACTTTTTGTCTGTTTTTCCTTAAGTCTTTGTAGTATATCATCATTTCCATCTCAGCTTTCTGAAGTTCTTGTCTGGGCATATTGTTTTCCAGTTTTAGCCGCTTAATTGTTAACATTTTCCTCTCACAGGTGGAAGACCCATCGATGGAGTCATTGTGTACTGGTGCCAGAGTCAGTGAGACAGAATGTGCTGGGACATAATGAAGCGTGTGGACATGGTTTGCAGTCAAGGGGTAAGCTTTCTCCATGTGACCTCCAAGTACCTAAGGTGATAGAGGAGGATGTTTAATAGTCTTTACTCTTTTAGAGTAGCCGATTTGGAATCTGACTGAAGCACTTCAGGTGTAAAATGAAGTGTTTTGGGAAGTGGATCCTTTATATGGTTTTTCTGCTCCATTGAATGTCAAAATACCAGTAACATGATAGCGTGCTTGGAGTATAGGAACAGATTTGTACTTGGTGCTCAAGTATCCTTAGAGTAACCTCTCCTGCTTAAGGATGAAGCACATTGGCTTAGAAAGAACTGCATCCATAGTTCTCTGTGAAGTAATTGCTTCTTGATGCTAAAAATGGAAAGGATAAGTTCCTTGTAATTTTAAATTTTACTAATAATTTGCCTGAGGCCTGCTGTTATCAAGACTGTTTGAGAAATCCAGCATGGGCTGGGCTTTGGGCTCCTGCCCTTTGTGTGCTTAAGCACTTGGAAAATACAGTGATCAGATTGTCTGAACAAAAGTGTTAAAAAGAATTTCACTGTTCTGAGCATGCGATCAGAGTCTGTGGCAGCTGCTGCAGATGGCTTGAGATGTGTCTGCTATCAGTCTGCTGAGAAATCTAATAAGACCTTTAACAAAAGGTTATTTTTATTGAAAAAAGATTACTATACAGGTATGCTAACTGAAGAAATTTGACATAGTAATTTACTCCTTCGCAAGGTTAGAAGCTGTTCTTTAAAGATGAGCTGATTTTCTTACATAATCTGGAAACAAAGGGAAAGAAAGAAAAGCTCTGGCAGTATGTGAGCTGCATCTGAAAGAAGAAATGTCTTAAACTAAAAGAAGTAAATACCTTCAGGTTTTGACCACAAGCCTTTCCACAAGGTTTTCAAAGAGAGCTCTGTAAATTGAGACATCCTAAAATGTATTCCTGAATCTCGGTGTGAAGGGAGGGCGATCTTTATGCTCCAGTAGTTGTATGAACTTTTTACTAATCTTACTCTGACAGGATGTGAAGTATAATAGGAGAGTATCGTGCTTATTTTTGCTCT
Source organism: Pavo muticus (assembly GCA_016647715.1). Classification (NCBI taxonomy): domain Eukaryota; kingdom Metazoa; phylum Chordata; class Aves; order Galliformes; family Phasianidae; genus Pavo; species Pavo muticus. The sequence goes on from JACDJE010000036.1 coordinate 2,174,584, forward strand.
GTGGAGAGCTCTCCAACAATTAAAGCTATGTACAGCTTTGTGATAATCATGTGAAAGGGATCTCACAGCCTGGTGGGTTCAAGCAGAATTTGCTTTGGTGCCAGGTTCACTTTTCATAATTATCTGTGATTTTCACAACAGCTCTGATTTTGGCAGTTACATGATGTGATGGTACAAATTGGCAGTGTTGAAGATGAAGGGAGTTTCAGGAAAATTAATTCTCAAATGAAAGAAATGCACACAGTTTACAGGGTGCTGCCTACAAACGAGAGCGAAGGCAGCTGAAACCCAGCTACCTGTTGGAGATACATCTGAAAAACAAGCTGATTTTTCACTGATTATCTATAAAAATAAGGGAAGCTTCCAAAAATCTGATGTTTGCACCTCATCTTGCTGCGTGAGCTCTTGAAGAGCGGCCAGCATGTGCAAAGAGGTGCTGCACCAAACTGTCACTGAGTAACCATTTAGCCAAGCGTGGCAACCCACTTACACAAGATGCAGGATCTCTTCCAACATGTAGGCATCACCACTAGAGGACTTCTGAATTTATCCTTCTTCACCATGAAGGTGGCCTTTGGAGGTCTTTTGAAGTAACGTATGAGGCAAGGCTGGACACTTGGCTCTGTTCAGCCTGAAATGGGGTGTGTGGGGAAGGAGGTGCACCCGGTCCAGAGAGGCAGAGTGAGACAGCAGAGCGTAACAGTTGTAAGTCACAGTAACAAAATTTCCAGATCACCTGGGAAGGCTCTAGATTCATTAGAGACACTTAAAACTCAACTTTATAAGGCAGCCTTTTCTAACTTTTAGATCTGTCCTGCTTTGAGAAGGCGTCGAACCTCTAGAAGTCCCTTCCATTCTAAATTGTGTTGTCTGATTGTGTGAGTCCAAGGAAATCTTTTGAGGGAAAACTGTACCATTAGTGTAAGATCTCCAGGTTTTGATATTACAGATATATGCTTTCCTGCAATATTCATGTGTCCTGAGTTTGCATTTGAGGTAACTCCACTATTCTGTGCAGGAATTGGCCTGCAAAGTGTGTCAGTGTCTTCAGCCAATAACTGCTTATTCTCCAAAGAATATTTGCACAGATTTGCCCAACTGTTTTTTTTTTTTTTTTTTCAGAGTAGCAACTGTTATCCTATTGCCTGAAAATAATCAACCTTACAGCATCCATTTTTAGAATCTGTTTTTTCTTTCTCTGTTCATGTCTCGACTGTCATTTGAATAAGAGGATTTCAGTTTTCTGTGACTGTTGTGGTTGGCCAGATACAAGGGCACTGAATTGATATCAAGTATTTCTAAAGATAGAAAGTGTGTCTATGTGTATACGTTCAGAATGTATTTAGAATACTTAGAACTATGACTGTGCTGAGGGAAAATGGAGTCTGAAATGACTTTCAAGCTCTGTTCTTAGAATAGATTCTGAGATAGGTACTTGTAGAGCTTATTCCTTGAGTGTTGTCACTTATGCACATGTAACATGCTGAAGATATCAGGATTTATCTCAGTAATGAGCAGAATAGCCACAGAGATGATGACCCTCGGAAGCTGCAGTTTTTACAGCTTTATCTTGGAATTGTATTGCACTAATTACAATGTCCTTTAATTTTGTATATCACCTCCAGTAGACTAACTTATTCAGAAAACAGTCATGCAGTTAAGAGGAAAGAAATATTTAGAGCTAAGAAATATAAATGTTATTTAAACTTCATTAAGGCATCATTTGAAAAAAATAAAAACCAACAAACCACCTAAAATGGGGACTCAAAAATAAAGCAGTGTGGGGATATTACTGTTGCTTGACAGTAACATAGGCAACATTTCTAACAATAAATGAAGAGCTTTACGAGCTTTTCTATTGCTATATAGCTGTCATTTTCCTCGACAAGTGACTAATTTACTAGAAGGTGTCAAGAATGTGAGAAAATTGCTTCTGCTTCAGGTGCCCTTCAGTGACTTTACTGTTCTCTGATGTTTGTGATGGAAGATCCGCCAGAAGTGACCTCTCCCTTCAGTGCTGACATGATCAGCCATCTTAGACATTTACATTTTTTGGGAGGAAAAAATGTGTTGCTCATTACAAGGGATTGTTAACGTTTAATTAGTGGATGGAAAGCAGGCTTTAAGCAAATGTCTTTGAAAGATGCTTCAAAAGCCATTGGACAAATAAATAGACGAGTATTAAAGACCAGACAGATCTAATGAGGCGCCACTTAAAAATCTCGTCTTGGAAATACCTGACAACATGGTTATGTAAAGAGTAGTTACTTTCTAAAAGCAGGGAGACACTGCAGCAATGGAACATGTCATAGCTTATTTTCTTCTTCTGCTGCTGCATCTCAGCTGTGATTCATTTGGGGGATTTGACCGTATCTCCCCTCATTAAGAGAAGCAAAGTGTCCATCTCAGAGCTGTACCTCCCCATCAGAAGAATACGGAAATGCTGTGACACAAAGCAGCAAATTCTCTAAGAGAATAATGTATTGACTTACATACAGGCAAATAACAAAGCCACCAATGCAGTAATGAGAAACTACTTCTCTGCTTTGAAAGAATTGCTCACTCCTCGGCTCACCTGAGGTCTTGGGGTGGATCAATACCGGGTTGCCTCATTGTGCATCTTAGTAGAACATTTTTTTTTTAGCATGCTGTACTATTAGGCCATACATGATCTACTTCTTTCATCCATTATACAGGTTACAATTCATACCACGTGGAATTTGCTAAGAGAGTTGGTGATATAGATATAATCCACTTCTGTGCAGAAGTTGATATATGAATTGGCAGTGAAAAAATAGAATGAAGGAAGCACCGGACTCAAGGAGTTTAAGATTCTGTTCTCCTTCTGCAGTAGCTGTAGGAATATTGCAGATGAGTGGTTTTAGACTAAGATGCAGATTGAGAGCTTATCATTAGGAGAGAAAAAAAGGATAATAGTCTGCCATGAATTTTTTACTGGTGTGTCTATATGCAGAGATCGTTCCATTAAAATTTTATCTAAAAAATAGGTGCAACTGGGATGACAAACATAATTTGTAATAAGTTAGTGACTAAGTCAACATTGGTGCTATGCCTTATAAGATGAAAGGATGAATTTTGGTGTTGCCTATATACATTGTAGCTGCAAGACCATTTTAAAGAGGCATTCTTTAGATATATTATTTACTGTGTGATCAGTCTGGAACAAAGTTGGGGCCACATACATTACTGTTGTTTCTACTGAAATTATTTTATGGTAACCTGTTTATAATGAGATGTGCCATCAAAAAACATCACTGTTACCATTTTTTTGCTTGTACGATAGTCACCCAACAGCTCTTATTCTCTGCTCACATGATAGTGGACTTCCCTCCTTTTCTTTTTATGAGAGATGTCAGCAGACATCAAAAGATACCTAAACCAGTGCCACTGTATTTCAGTCTGGGTCTGGCTCAAATTCCACCTCTGGTGTGTCGGCTGTAAAAATACCAATTTCAGGAGGTGCTTATTGGAATCTTTTTATAATTTACAGTCTAGAGGCAATGTGATATCCCAGAGTTTGCAGTGGATATATTTATGATGGCAAATGTGGCAAAAACACGGACTACTTTGGTTAGATGATGATGTTTTATGAGCTGTGGTTTGCAGTGTGAGTCCTGCCTGTGCGTAAATCTGTCCAGCTGATAGTGGCTTACCTGTGATCAGTAGTTTCCTCCAATGCTAGCTCTGCCTGATAGGACACTTGCCCCTTGAGCCATATTCTCAGTGATGCTGAGGGTTTGTTAGTGCTTATTCTGCTGATGCTGGTCTAGCAAACTGACACTGATTGACCCAAGGGAATGGCGTGAAGGTGTACCAGGGGTGGGTCCAGTTGAGCATAAGGAAAAGGTTCTTCACCAGAGGGTGGTGGGGCATGGAACAAGCTCTGCAGGGCACTGGTCATGGCCCCAGGCTGCTGGAGTTCAAGAAGTGCTGTCAGCCATAGGGTTTGGATTTTGGGTGATCGTGTGTGGAGCCAGGAGTTGAGATCAGTGGTCCTCGTGAGTCTCTTTCAGCTCGGGATATTCTGTGATTTTATGATTCTCTGGAGATTGTGGGGACGTGACTGAGAGTGTGGACTCAGGAGCACCACAGACAGAGCGTGAGTCTTGGCCAGACAGCAGTGTCTGGAAAACAGCTGCCTGCCCACTGGTATCTGCGATAGCAAATAGCTGAGGACAGGGTAAGGACAGGAGCTGGGTCTTGTTAGTGATATATTTGAAAAGGTTTGTGAAGTCTTTCTGTGATCAGTGTTCAGCAGGTAGCCTTTCTAGGATGTTATCTCTGCAGCTTTGCCAGTGTAGGCGTTCTACATCCTACTGCAAATTCAGACAGTACGTGTTATCTGTATTTTTATTTTCTTGTCACTGATAATGCAATTTTCAGCTTACAAACACATGGAGAGTAGAAAGGTGATAAGAAACTACCAAAATGGAATAGATTTACTATTATTTGTTCTTGATAATCTGATTTCTTTCCTTGACAAAGCAGTTTGCTGAGCATTCACAATAAGGTAAGTGGAAGGCAGCACAGATAATGTTCCCTTGACTTTAGGAAGACATTGAGTCCAGTCCCACACCACAGTCTCCCATATGCTACTCAAGTTCCAAGATTGACGTTGTATAAGTTTGAGAGTGTTCTGCAATCAGTGTGACCTAGAGAAATACAGAATGGGGTGGTTGTGTAAATGGTTGAGAAAAGACATTGAAAGCTATGTTACCAGGTGTTTGCTGTCAACCAGGAAGGCCGTTTCGGATGGCTTCCCACCAGGAACGCATGCTCTTGGATGTTTTCATTATTTTTGCTACTGCTGTATATAATGAGAGTATAGCTGTAACACATCTGAGTAATTGCAAATTGCAGACTGTGAATGTTCCGAATGAATGGTAGGCCCAAAAATTCAAGTTGGATAAGTTTGAAAATGCTCTGAAATCAGTAAAATGAAATTTTCGTTAAAGAAAAAAAGGTGCAGTGGTCACGCTGTGTAGGAAGAGACAGCAGTGCTGAAGAGGTGAGTGCTGAATTAGGAGTTATGGACTACAAGCTTGTAGCATTATACTGTTGTAAAAAAAAAAAAAAAAAGTGTCCATCATTAAATCTTCTATTTCTTACATTTTCATTCTTATCCCCAAGCTCCTGAAGTTGATTTTTTTCTGATTCCTAAAATAAAATATCTTTAACAGGTAATCCTTACTTTTCTTTCTGTTCAGCAGTGCTTTCTGCCACTGTAAACAATGACAAAGAAATAAGATCAAATTTCAACTTCAGAACTTTCTCTCAAGTAATTCCAATACCTTGTTTGCCGATAGAATAGATGAGGATTTTATTGTCCAAATTACTAATTTTTCATTCATGGGAACAAGATGGGTATTTATGAAGCTACGGTCTGATTCCACGTTTGGAACTTACTTTCGGTCTTTGTGAGCTATGCTCATCTGTGCACAGGAATTTGGATGTATCACCGCAATATGAATGTTTTACTACATGAGTATGGATTGTTTGCATCTCATTTCTATCAGTTTACTTTTAGACTTTTACCTTTACATTATTCCCAGAGCCAGGGTTTAATTTTGGATTTGATGGTAGATTCATTTCGTGCAAAAATGTGTAATAATGTTTCATAAAGGGAGAAATAAGGAAAAATCGAGGAGGAGGAGATGTTAATACCAAAAAGAAAAAAAAGTCTGTTGGAAAAGCTGCATGAATGCATGGTTATCCTTTGCTGTACTACCAGAAATAAGGAAGGTATCTTTTCACGGACAGATTTTCAGTAAATTGAGATTTGGAACCATTAGAATTGAGCAGAGAGGGGAAGGGGCAGATGTGGCTGCGTGAGATGTGGTGCATAAATCACTCTGAGCATTTTGTGACTTTAAGATTCCTGCAGCTTAATTTATGAGAACTAAATTCAACTCTGTATAGAAATCATCCTGAGCTCCTTTCCTAAAACCTGGTGACTTGGCAGAGTTGTGTAAGTAAATGCTGGTGTTGAAGACTGCAGCTAGGAAAGGTTATGAGGTAATGGTTTGGGGAATGGCAATTGGTCCTTGTATTGTCTTACGTCCCCCTGATCTCCAGGTAACTTGTTCTTGTAGACCAGTTTTTCTTTACTCAGGACTTAGTTGGTAGGACAAGGGGGAGAAAGATTGCTCCAGTGACACATTGCTCACGTGACAATGGGCTTCCCTCCTTTTTTTATGAGAGATGTCAACAAACATCAAAAGGCCCCTAAACCAGTGCTGCTCTGGGTTTCAGTCTGGGTCTGGCCCAAATTCCACTTTGTGTGTATCTGCTGTAAGAGTATTTCACTGGCAGTCAGGGAATCAGCTTGACCTTACTTTATAGATGCTAACTAATAGCAAGAGAGACTCCAGCTCCTTTCAGTCATTGTACTCATTGCCAGCAACATCGAAATTGAGAAGACTCTTAAGAGAATTTGTCCTGACAGTAATCTACAGTGCAACATTTTATCCAAAGGCAATTCAGTATTCTGTAGACTTTCCATAAAATAATGATGAAGTCTATGCCAAATAAATTATTTGATTTCCTTCAAAAATAGGACAGTGTATTCCACTCTGTACAAGGAATCAAGCTTGTTTTCTGGCTTTATTCTATACCGTTCCTATCTGATAAACAGAGCAGAAATAGCAGCATCTTAGTACCACACACAGCATTTATTTTCTGAAAACCAAGTAGAAAAGTCTTTTGAAGCCAGAAGGCATAAACACTGAAAATGTATATTACAAGCATGTACCAATGGAGGGATTGTTAAAAGATCAAAATAATGAGAAGTAAAGCAGAGGAACATCAAAGCTTTCCAGGCTATGTATTTCTGCCTTGATTAGGAGGAAGGAGGGAAGAAGGGGGGGAAAAGAAGGCTTTAGATCAATAGGAAATGGCCCAATCACCTCAAAGTCAAAGGCAGCACCATTCAAATGTGTACAATTTACAGGAATCGCTAGAGCATCTCAATCATAAAAGTCCCCAGTGATCTGACAGTACTCACACCATACTTAGTAGGTACACAGAAAGAGTCAAGATCATCTTATCTGAAGGAAACTCCTTTTTAAAACTAAGGCTAGATAGATTTTCATTTTGTCTTTCATCCCTCTGATTAAGTTCATCTCTCTTTGGTCCTCCTAAGATTTCTTTCATCTACTGTGTAGTCTGTATGATCTAAGCAACTATCTTTTGTGAAAGTCATTTTTGGGGTCCGTTTTTTAAATGATGGATTGTCATTAAACAGTAGAGTAGATGAAAGAGGTCCAAGGAGAACCAAACTGTGCTGAGACTTGCTCAGGATGATGAAAGACATGAGGAGAGTCATAATGAAGAGCAGTCTCTCCTTCCAACTGGAGACAGGCCCTTCCAATTACTACTTGTTTTAGCATCAACTTCCAATGATTTAAAATTCAAGCTATGAACCATTGATTAAGACTTTTCCTAGGGAGCTGAGAAGCTTCCATTGAACAGACCTGGGTGGTCATGTTACATCTTTGTGCAGAGGGTATGATAAACTCTAGCAGAAATCCTTTCTGTGGGTTGTAAATAGACCTATTTGCATAGTGTTGCCTGCTCCTTTTCAAAAATACAGGAGCCATTTCACTCTAAAACTGCTTTGTTGACTTAGAACCTAAAACAGGAGGTTTTATAATCCTTAATATTTTATATGAGCTCGTGTAACTGTCACTGTAACTAGATATAAAAATATCTGATTTTTTCTCATGTTCTTCGTGGTCTGTTGGTTTCTGCTGCATCTGATATACTGCAGATCCATGAATTAACCCTGCAGCGTGTAAACTGTTTTACTTTATTGATGATTTTAAATTAAATTAAATCATCCTTTGTTCTTGAGACATTTGAGTTCAGTTTTGTTCCCTTTTCTGTTTGCTGTTTTGTACAGCCCTTCAGCATCCCTCTTGTTCACATCTCCGTGCTGTAGGCAGTCCCATTCAGGACTGATGTAGATCAACTTTTGCTTTTATAAATTTTTCATTTCCTTCTTGTTGTGGTTGTGCTGTTTACAAATCCAAAGATAGTTCATGCCAAAGCCGTTCTGGTTCACAGGAAATTGTTAAAATTTATCTGAGCTCTGCATGATAAGATCCACGTTCTCTGGAAAAAGGCCCGGAGGAGAACTTCTCTTCAGATAGGCTGCTTAAATGAGGAACCTCGAGGCATGACCAAAAAATAAGCAAATTTATTAAAAAAGCTTTTATGCTCTAAATTGTTGGAAAAACTTCAGAGCTGCTTTCCTCTGAGCAATTACCGGAATAATGTCATCTTGTCCATAACCATCTCAGTCAAGTGGAATACCGAGTTCCAGAAATTCCAGAGATGATAACTGGGAGGGATAAAGAAAGTGTTTTGTTCTTACAGTAAGGTAGTACCAAACTGACTTAGTAGAAGTTGCACATTGCATTTTTTTTCCTTGTTCTACATTTGTTAGAAAATGCTTCTCATTGGAAATTACTGAGTCACATTTCTTTCAATACTGTTACTGAACATAAATGTTAGCATCCTAAATGACAGAGCTCATCCGTGCGGCTTACAGTAAGTCTTTAGGCATGATATATATAAATGTGGCATGCCACAAAGGTGCAAAATGAGTCACAATGTCATGTTAATTGAATGTGAACTTGTGTATTTATGCTACTCCAGCAGCTTCATGTCTGTAGTTGAGGATTTGGACGTGACTTCTCAATTTCAGAATAAATGAATAACTGTGGCTCAAACTACCTTTCAAAAATCCCATAATCTCACTTTCAAACAGGTGCACTGAAGTGGCAGTATGGTAGCTGGAAGTGACTGGAATACTTATGAAATGCTTGTACTTATGAGGGAGCTTGAAGTAATTGTGAAATAGTCAGTATTACCAACATCTCCTGTACTCACCCAGCGGTTCTCCTTTCTCTTGGCCCAGTTTCTAAAGATGTTTATGTCACTGTGTTCTGCCTGGTCTGGAAAGATAATTAGTTGATTTCCTTTAATTTTCTTTTAAAAGTAGCCTTTCTGCATTAGGAGAATGAGAAATGGTAGCTTCTAGTACAGAGAGCATTGTTGTTTATGGGTTAGAGGTTTTCTTTAAGTTCAGAAATATTTAAAAAATATAATTTAAGCAGTGTGTTTAGCATTTTCTAAAACAAATGTGATTATAGCAGCATTAATGCTTCTGAGAATTCTTCCTGTTAGAAACACTCCTTTCTTCTCTTTCACTAACAGTATTGTCATGGAATTGCTTCTCAAGAGTCAGAAAAAGATTCACTCTTCTTTATATTATAATAATTCAAGAGAAACCTCATCCAAAAAATGGGAATACCACTGGAATAAAATTACTACACAAGAAAAAGCCATCTCTGTGTTTCAGTGGCAATAGATAGTAATGAAAAGTTGTCATCTTCTAACAAAGATTTTTCTAAAGTCAATTTTTTTCCTGGCAGCCACTGGTTTAGTCTAGTGCATGCAGCATTTATTAAAGGATTTCTGGTATTGGCTTTGTGAAATAAGGAAAGTGTGGAATAATATATTCTGATATTTTACAGATTTTTCCTAAAGTAGAGTATTTTGTAATGTCAAATTTGGGTCTTGGATGCGAAGCCTTGTAGAAGATGAGACTTCCTACCTCTTTTCTAGGCAATTCTAACATCTGTACTATCATTCCTTCTTGACGGTCCCCAGAAGTTTCAGTCCTGTGATCATATATTTATTTTCTTTGATATGTGCCCCAGGGTGATAGAAATTTCTTTGAGCAATCTCTTTTCTTCTATCTCTTGAATATGAACTTTCTGTATCTTTGTTTCTATCTCAGTCTTTGTGTTGGTAAAAGAAAAGCCTGAACCAGAGATATGTTATATATGGGAATCTAACCAACCTATTAAAATGTAATAGGCTTGTCGAAGGCCATCTACTTCAGCATTTGTTTAATCCAGGGTGAAGTAGATCAGCATGTCCTCGAGGGATGTGTTAAGTGACAGAGCAGCACTCCCAACCACTGCCATGTGATAAGAGCATGCAGGCTTCCATAGCCTCTGCCCTTATTGACCACGAGTCTCCACCGCTGGTTTGTTTTGCTCCTTCTGCTCTGGGAGAGCATTTTATTAATAGGTACTTATTAACAATTTTTGGGAAAATCAAGCTGGAATTGGGCTACAGTACTGAGCAGATATGTGTAGATGTGAACTGTTAAGAGAACCTGAAGGGTTTAACTCTTCTGTTGCATTTAACCCCACAGAATGTGATGTGGTCACGACACACGTTGCCATTGAGAGGCACTGGAACATTTGCTTCATTCATTTGCAGCAAATCAGACTGCAGTTGTGAGAAGTTGCTTGGAGCAGCAGGTGCTTTCCCAGTACTGCCTTGAAATGATCAGCTAACGGAGCACATAAACATCACAGCCTGCAAGATGGATTGGTTTTGTGCAGGCTACGTAGCTGGTAAAGTAGCATGTGAGCAAATGTCCAAACAATCAGAAAAATACATCTGTGCTTTAAAATAAATGCATATCTTCAGCGCGCAGTTTCATGGGGTATAAATTTTCGTGTAATCTAAGCACATCTGCTCATAATAATTAACTTCTGTGGCGGGCGAAAGGAAAAGCTACATCAGCTCTCTGGTATGACGAGATGGATTGCTTTCTATCTCTTCATCATAATGATTAATTGTAGCATTTGTATGAAAATGGCTGCTTTTTATTCATTTTTGTTTTTAGATCATGTATCTTGATTATTTTTTTTAGCCCATTTAAATGTAAATACTCTGAAAATCTGGTACGAAAGCATAAAAGTTTCCAATTTTTAGTGCTTTGATTAGAAACCAAGCAAAGAATGTCTCTGCTTAAATTGTCTTATCTGAAGACTTTGAAAGAAGCCCGACTTTGCTGGTTACATGAATTTCACAGGTCAACGTAAATGTTAGAAATAACCATGAAAGAAATTTAGAAGGATTATGGAATTTCATTTGACCCTGAGGGCCAGTGTTTCCAAGGGGCAAACTTAATAAGAATGAAGCATCGTAGCGGTTTACAGTTGGTCCTGTGGTATCGCAAGTATTAAATATATACAGTGAGGGAAATGATAACCTGATGTGCTTCCAAAAATCAAATACAATTAATTCGTAGGCTTTAGCTTAATAACATTTGAGTACGTGCTTTGTTGCATGTAGGCTTTCAGATGTGATGAATGTACAAGTACAGCTATCAACCAATGCTCGCCTGTCAAGTCATTAGATCAGGGAGCCAAAAGATTCTATTGTATTTTCTCTCGGTGCAGTTGTTATCTTCTTCCATTACTTGAAAACAAGTTGTACAGGTTATCCCTACTCTGGTTCCATTATGAAAGTGCTTTGAAGTCTCTTCTACTTTTTTTTTTTTCTTTGTTGATAAGGTGATTCCAACTTAACAATGCTCTGGATAGGTGATATGCCTTCACCCACGGCGTCTCTGCAGTCAGCAGTGCAACTCAAGGTGTTTCCCTGAGCAGAAGCCCTCCTTTAGCTTTTGTCCAGAAGCGTTAACACCAGAACATGACAGCTGGCAAACAAAAGCATTAAGGTGTGGAATTGGTCTGTCTGCCCAGCAGTGCTGCTGACACACTGTGCTGTGTGAGGACTCCTAGACTCGTGTGGGAAAGGGAGCAGCTACATAAAACAAAGCCTTTAGTAACCTCTGGCTGACCTATTTTATTTTCTCTTTCTTCTCCTGTGGGAATAAAGATGAAGGAGGTCAGTCACAAGTTTTACTGGTGTTGAGTTTGTACAGGAAGACTGGTGTAAGCAAAAGAAATGATGTGTGGAGAGCATTTATTGAGTGAAAGTCAGGTAAGGTTGCAGCAGGTGTGAACAGAATTTAGCCTACAATTTAAAAATCTTTCTAGGTTGCTCAAATCATATTGATTAAATGATAAACAAAGCACTTTCTTGAAATCTCATGGTGACTGACATAAGCTCCCTGATCAAATTATATAGCAAACAGAGCGCTGTAAAGGAAAATGTCTTCACCAGCTACAGTTACATCTTTTTTTTTAAAAGAATTTCTTATTAAAAATTCCATTGCACGATTTTCTCAGAAGATAAACTAGACTCAACACAGAAGTTAATGCAAAAAAAAGCTATTGCAGTGGCATCAATGAACAAATACACTAAGCAAATAAGCAATTTGCAGATACAGTCAACATCACATGAAATGTTTATAAAGGTAATATTTAAGATCTCATAAAATCAAATTGTATTCAGATACAGTAACGAAAGTCAGTAATAAAACAGTGGTGAATCAGGTCCAGAGAGGAACATAAAGCAAAAGGCTGTGTTCTGTTTCAGCTTTTTTTAGTGCTAAGCATACTGTATATTTTTATGGCAGCTCCACCCAATCTTTGCTTACCCAGTTACTCACCACTGAGTGCGTGCATACAAATCAAACTACTATAGGCATGTGCTTTTTGATGCAATATAATTTAATTATTAAGACAGCCATTTGGATGACATTTAGGATTTGTGGTGCTGAGCTTTTCTAGGGTTTTATCCTCAAGGAAATAAGCTATTTCCTATAGTGGTTTCAATCCATATCATATGTAGTGCTGTGGGTATAATGAGTGATCAGGGACAGTATTATGAAGTGGGGTAGCAGGGAAGTTAAGGAGAACTGGAAAGCTGTACTTCCTTACAGCTCTGGAAATCCCAACTGAAGAATCCTGTATTTTCTTTACGGGATTTTCTGCTGCATTTGGAGTTTCCTTCTGATTATCGAGGTCATTAGTGACCTTATAGAATCTGAATTAATAGTATATTCCATCTTGCACAAAATTTCTAACCTCCTTTGTGTGTATTTTGATACTTCCCATCTTACAACATACAAAACAATAGCATAGTTACAGTCTCCTGATAAGGTACGCTTGCTCCACGAGATCTAAGATGCTAACTTCTGACACATCACACTTACTAGGGAAAGGATTCATTAGGACCACCAATTTCAAACCAGCCAGCTTAACTTTGACAGTGTTTTCCACTGTAGGAATCTTAGACCTCACCTTCATCTGTACTGCTAATTGTAATACTTGCAGGATTGCTGCTGATTTGCTCAGTGAATTCCAGTGCAGACTTTTTCGTGTCTCTTTTTTGGGAGGTGGGGTCAGAGGGCAGGAGGGTGTCTGTCTGTCTCCACATGCACAGAAAGATCCTTTGTTACCTTTAATGCCCTTTACTAGGTCTGAATTTTGTATGCTTGTGCTGCAATCTATTTCTAATCCTCAAAAACTTGACCTAGTTTCCAGCATTCTTTGAGGACGTTGAATAGCTTTTGACTGAGCTCTCATACTCCAGCTTACCTCTGCCATCTCTGTGCCCGGTTCCTAGTGAGACAGCTTTTGGTTTGTCACTTGTTTTTATGATCTGCATCTTCCTTCAATTTCTTTTTCTTACTAGCCCAGCCTTCCAGGACACCTTACTTAGCTTTAGTGCAACTATGTGTATATAGATGCATTTGTTCCCTCACTCATCTGGGTTGTTAACTTGGAAATCTTGTGGCCATTCGCTGTCATCCTGCCTTCTACCCTGATGGTCTCTGTTGGCTTCTCCTTGTGGCTTTATCATCTCGCTGATGATAAGCTTTGTTGTGTGTCCTACACAACACCAAATGTTCAGATTCACCAGGGCAGTCTATGGATTGCCTGTACTCTGAGCCATTCTGTGTCTCCTTAGCACCAAGTGGGGTGAGGTGGATGATGTCCTGCTATTTGCTGCAAGTTCATCTCATTTGAGGTCCTCTGCCTAGCAGTTTGTATGTTCTTTTCCATTTGAACCATCACCTGGGCATTCACTGGGTCATCTTTCTCTACAGGCTAGCCCAGAGATTGAAAAGTGTATGATTTTTAGATGAAATAAGACATGTCACTGTTACTTGCATGTCCTTCCAGAAGAGCTATAGTACTCTGTGTTTCCATTCCAATGTGTGAATTCAGCTCTTAAATTTTGGTTGCGTCAGGGTTTTGCTCAAAGATATGTGTTAATGTGATTGTCGTGTAAAAATTTTCAGTCTGGTTTTTACAGCTTTGTTGATTAAATGCAACTTTATTGTGAAACCTCAGTTATCTTCCTTGAAGTGTAATGCAAGGGGGAAAAAAAGCCAGCAAACGCTTGTCCTGGAAGAGGCTGGTGGGGAAGGGGCATTGGGCAGCCTCTTTGGAGAGGAGATAATTCATTGTTCCTTTCTGTATTTCCTTATGTCACTTAGTCTGAAACGAGAAGTGAAATATCCATAGCAGTTGAATTTGCTATTTATTTAACATGTTTGTTGGTGCAGCAAATCCTGCATTGATAAAGGACAATTTGATTTTGGGAACTGATTATGTATGATGTGCTTGTTAGGAGTTGTTACCAAAGCGTCCCACTATGATTGTAATAGAAGGCATGCTAAACTTCATATTAAACATACACAATGGGAAAGGTGGGTAAGCATTTGAAATATGAAGTGTTGAACATTTCCTCACTTCTTCACAGTCTTTGCTCGTTTTTTTCTGCGAAGACTGTCAGTTTCATGACTTCTCAGTTCATCCTGTGACTCTACATCCTATGTGTGCTTATTTTCTCTACACTGATTTTATACAGCAGTGTGAAATAGGCTTCTCTTATATTCAGCAACATAGAATACAGAATCTGTGTTAAGCTGCATATGAACCTCTGCTTTTTTGCTTGCTTACTGTGCTGGGAAACCTTGTAGTGTCATCAAGACTTCTGGTTTATTGATAGCAGACATCAGCATTGGCAGCTCATCTTCTTTTTCTCTTTATTAGGAAGACTCTATTTATTGAGTGGAGGAAATAATTTTCTAGTTTTGTGTTCATAGTTTGTTAGAATATATATGTCAGTAGTTACTGTTGCTTTTCAAAATTCTCATCTCAGCGAGGGGATGATCTTGTTTTTGTTTTTTTTTTCTCCTTTTTAAGTTTCTCTGAATTTTAACAGTTGTCTGAGTACTTGGAATAATGGTTAAGAGCTAAAATAGTCTTCTAGTGCATCCCTTCATCATTTTTAACAACTAGAGAGCAACATATTTTTTTCATTTTGGTGTAACTTTACCAATGGTACTCATCAGTACCTTTTTATATTGCCTCTTGAGAAATGTTTAGTATATGGTTAATCCTGTACCTCCAACATGTGGTATTTAATCTAGATTTCTAACCTTTAATTATTCAAACTGCTACATTTGATCCCTACATGGAAGGCTGTGAAGACATCTTTGTTCACATGTCTGATGCTTTATGAGATAAACAAATAAGTAATTCATGCCTTGTAGTCTCTGTGCACCACATAATGACCTAGTCATAATTTCTGAGTCGACTGTCAACACACATTAAATCAGAGCATCTATTTGAAACAGTAGTATTTCATAAGCTGCATATGACAGTTCATTATCTTATCTGTGAGAACTCCTTTCTTCATCCTGCCTCAGAAACAATATCCTTGCAATTGAACTTTTGGTAAAAGTCAAGGTCACAGCTTTGGAATAAAGTTACGGATGAGAATTGACTGTCTCCATGTTGAAAATACGAGTAAATCAAAAGTACTGATATGGTAATCTACATCTACAGTATCTTCTCCTGTGGCTTATTGAAACTAAAGGGTAAGAAGTTTTATTGGCTTTTTAAAACTGTTCTTTTTAGTGAAGCTTCCTTCAAAATATTTCTCACTGATAACCTACATAGAGTTAACTCTGGACTTAAAAAATAAAAACAAAAATTTCAGGCAGTGAATTATAACCCAAAGATGCATGTATGTACACACACATATGTATGCTTATATATATATATATATATATATATAAAGATATATATATATAAAATAAAATAAAACCTACAAGGAATGAATTTTATGTATGTATTTACGTAGAAGAGCAACATCTACTTAAATTAACAGAGTTAAGGAAGTTGTCTTTGGGTTTGCTGGAATTAAGCAGTAATACTCCGTGTTTTCTGTCGAGGACGTTCCTTGAAGGTGACTGGGAAAGGGAGAAGAGGGGAGTATTGTAATAAGAAATCTGAGTTTTTTTTCCCTGGATTTTACTTTTTTATGGAGCAAATGTCATGAAAGGGACTGTCCTAATGTGGAAGACCAATGCCGTTTGGCTTCAGTTGATTGAAGAAAGCTGGAAAACAACTTTGCTTTGGATTATACAAACTGCAGCTAACGTACAATGCAGTGAGAGGATTTTCCCATAAATCCATTTCAATTTGTGAACTGATTTTGATTTGAAATTGTCAAATGTCTTGCTAATAAATCAAAAGTCTTTATATGAGATTTCAATTACTTTATTAAGAGTTGCCAAAAGTTACAGTCTTTATAACCTTGTAATTATTCTAGTAACTTCAGCTTCAGCTAATAATTTGACTTGGTGACACTGAAAAATGTAGTCAATATTTTACATACTTTTGAACAAAACTTTGGATTTGACTTTTCATCTAATGGAAAGAATCATTTTGTGCTTCCTAAAAATGACATTCCAAACTTTGAAAGTTATTTCTAATGCAAGTGATTACGGCTTTCTTAGTAATTCTGTGTTGCTGAGTGAATCACAAACCATTTGCTCCGGGAGGTGTCTCAGTTTTAATAAAATTTTGGCATGGCTGGAAAAGTATTTATTTTATTTTTTATTTTTTTCTATCAGAGAATAACTGCTTGGGTGATATAGCTGATAAAAAGAGCAATTCAACCTTCACCCTTAAAAAAAGAAAGAAAAGAAAGCAACAAAAAAATGCTTGCAATAAATATGCATTGTGTCCTCCTATTCTTTACTGGGAAGAAGAGCCAGCACTGCATATGGGATCATAAAAGCCCAGGGAAACCCTTTTCCATCAGCTACAGGTGACGTGGCTTTGGTAGAAATGCGTGAGTGTGTGGGCTGTGCAGTAAACCTGGAGCAAAAATCCCATATGTGGCAAGCATCATCTCCCAGGGGAGTTAATTTACATCCTCTTTTACATCATTCGGCATTGTGCACATATGTTGGGGGATGAGGGGGTCTGAGCAGACAGCTGCCAGTGGCACACCTCCCAGGCACCTGGGTTGCAGAGTTTTGGGTTTGGAACTGTGAACTGTGCTTACAGAGTTTGTAGGAACTATGGTCAGTTTTCTGCCTTACACGTGGTTTAAAGTTCTGCTCACTTGTTACCTGATGAGATTGTCATGCTCAGCAGTTGAAATCCTTTGTGTAGTATTTCGCCTCCAGGATACATTACTTTTTATTGACCTCTTTAACAGGAATGACTGGTAACACACTTGGCTGATGTGTATAGACTTTTTCTCCTCTATTTTATTACTAAAAAACACTGCTATCCTATTTTTCAAGGATAAAATATAGAATAAAATGCATATTTGACCTTCATTCCTTTAGTGAGATTCCTTTCCAGGGCCACATTTCCCAAGCAGTTTCCCCAGTAGGAGCTGCCCCAGCACACACCTCCCAGCTTCTTTCCATCTCTGCCACTGCCTTTCCCTGCTTGGGGAAGTCCCTGGGCAGATGCCAATTTTAGCAGCACTGATTGCACAGCTCCTGTGAAATGAGCTGGGAGCCCAGGAGCCTGGTGGGGGAGGAGAGCTCAGGGTGAGGGGATGCGACTGTCCCAGCCTGCCAGACAGCCCTCCAGCTCTGATTTCTGCTCACATTCTTTGTTACTATTTCTGTGCCTCATCCTTTATGTGTCTTCCATTGGCATTTTGAACTGTGGGCAAAGCTATGAGGCTAACACTGCCTCTGTTCAGTTCCCTTTTACCCAAATCTTATTTTTATGCACGTCAGTGAGATCTGATGTTGGGGGAAGAATCATAAGGGTAAATATCACAGTTGTTTCTGAGGATCCTCCTTTTCCTTACTTGGTGATTAGAATTTTCAAGCTTAATTCATTTCCCTTTAATTTCTTGTTCCCCATGGCCTTATAAAACCTAAATGAATGTTATGTTTTCATTGCTTCTAGTATTTTGTTGCTAAGGTGCTGATTATAGTGAGGGATCTGCCATATTCCATGCACTCGCCCATACTTACCTGCTAGTATTGCCTTAAACTGTTGAATATTAGTGTTAACTTTGGTTTTAGCTCTCGTTTAAAGATAAATTGATAGATTTTTTTTAATTTTTTTCTTTTTGTGAAATGAATTCTGCATTGTTTTGAATATGTGAAAACTGTGGATGAAAGCTTGGTATTTAATAATGTAATACCAGACCTTTGTGGCATAAGGTTTAGTAGTTAGACCGATGTTTAATCTCTGTAGTAATGTTTTTGCTTTAGTAGACTTCATCGCTTCACACACCTCTTTGCAAGACCTTCTTTTGCTTCAAGCTATAAATGGAAGATGCAGTTTTATTGTAAGTATCTTGGATTAGGTACACAGGATCTGCATTGGTTAACATTGGCTCTGATATATGTGAGCAAAACTTTATAGTAGTTTTTGCTTTTTCCATTCTAAAAAGTTAATTAACTGATAAGACATAACCCAGGAGCATGGGTCTTCAAGCAGGAAAAGACAAAGGTTTAAAGAGAAGTTGAGACAACGGTCTGAAGCAGTAAGGAATCTAGAAGAGGCAAAATATGGATAAAGTATAAAGAATCCTTCAGTTCTTTGTAGCCATTCAAATCTTAATTTATTTGTCTTTCATGTCAAACTTGTGCATAGAAACAATTTACTATGAATTCTTGATGTGCTGTCAGTATTTACACTTCCATTAGAGCAACAGAAAAAGTTGGTTTCACAAATATATTCATACAGAAAATTTCCTTTCCTTTTTGCATTGGATGAAGTTAACAAGCAGCTACTTATTGTTACTTTGAAAAGCACTCTTAAAAATTTCAAATATCACTTCTGTAAAGGAAATGTGAAATTAATCATCTGAGTTGGTTTTTCATTGACTTTTAGTCTTGGAATAACTTATTTTAAAATGGAAGAGGTAATTACCACTTGGGGAAATTTTGGAAGTACCTCTGATTGCATTCCCTTGCTTTTAAGAGAAATGACAGAGCTGGGTGCAACTGGAGATAGCTTTTGTTCCCTCTCCCCAGTGTTTGGGGTTGGTAGCAGAGTGGCACAGGAGACTGCGAGGGTTGGATGTTCCTCTATGCTTTGTTTTGCTGAGCTTAGAGTGTCAGCTTTGAGTCAGTGTCCTTATTCTAAAATATTTTTTTAAGAAGTCAGAGAAAATAAACATAAAACACTTCTGTAAAAATTTTGCTCTGCATTGCTTTCTGAAGACAACCTTCCCCTGCTTTAAGTGTTCTCACTTGAAGTGTGATGCGTCTGATCTCGTTGTAATGGCACTTGGCAGAAAGCTTTTGCATCAAGGGAGAGCAATTTGGTGGGGGAAACTGCTCTGAGCTCCAGCGAAGATGAACAAAACTTCACAGGTGGAAAGAGAATAAGATGAAAATCAAGCTGGTGATTTAATATCGCAGAGATTAAAATAGTTTTTACTGGAAAGACTCTAATATAGAAAACATATCATGGTATCACAGTCAGCTGTACCCCAAGGTTAGCTAGAATGAGGCAGATGAAGAATATCTGAAAATACTAATAATCTCCCAGCAGGGTGGAAAGTATTGGTAGTTCTGATGCAATTTACTTTCTGTTGTGCTAATTTGTTTTTATTGCATTTGATTGTTTTTCAGTTAAATAAACCAACAAATTATGTTTCCATTATTTATAATTACATGATCTGAGTCAATGGTAAAGAAGTCAGGAATGGAGAACTTTTTGTTCCTATTGTATTTGTTGTACGTATGCTGTAGTAATCAATCACTATTTTGATTGTGTAATTGCTGTAGAAACAAATACTTGCAAACAAAAGCTTCATTCACAGCTATTAAAAAGAAAGTGTAATGGGATCTCTTCGTACTGAAAGAAATGTGAGTTTTGCCACTGCCTTATAATCCCCATGCACTTAGAACAGTGTGGTACAAATTTAAGAAAAGTAGCAGCAGTTAAATAAGAAATGTTTCCTTTTTTCTGTCTTCAAGGAAGGAACAGATCGCGATAAGAAAAACATAATGTGCTGTAGGATATCTCCCTTTGCATCTTCTCTGTGATCTTCTGCCTTGTTTTAAGGAGAATAGAAGGGGAAAGCAAATCTTCTCTTTAGATCTGCCAGCTTCAAAAGAAGTGTAAAAAGGAACGTACTACCACTGAGACAGCGAACTACAACAGCAAACATGAGAATTATAAAAATAATTACACTCCTCTTCCGTTAAAAGGCAAACGGATTGGAACACATGAAAAAAAAATTGCCTAATGTGACCCAAGGGAAATACTGGTTCTTACACATATGGAAATCAGAGTCACGTATGCATTATATATAAATATATTCTTCATCATCTCGGACTGTTAGTCTCTTCTGGTGATTCTTTTTTTTTCTCACTAAAGAAAGAAAGGCTGCCCTAAGGCAGGGTTTTTGTGAAACGTTTTTTTTCCCCCCACATACTAAGAATGTTTAGGAAGAGGTATGAAGAGCTTTTCTGGATGTATAATTTATACGTTGTGTATACGTGCGTAGCGCTCCCACACATCAGCGTGACTGCTCTTACTGGGATTCAAATCTCTATATGTAGATTTCCTACTGAGCAAATCTACTGAAAGGTCCAAAACATCTGATTTCTTATGGTTCTGCATGGGAACCTTTTCCTAATTTCCCTATGCCTCTTGCACCTTTACCCTAAGTAGCCGTATCCTTACTGTACACACACTGTACTGATCCTCCAATCTCAAGTACATTATTTTGGTAGTCAAGGCGGACAGTATTATAAGACAGCTGAAAGATAGTGCATTTAGATCTTGTATAAAGAGTGTGCCTTTTTATTAACTTCGGTCAAAGTAGACTTAGGCATGTGTCAGTTTTAGGCTGCAGTTGAGTAGCCAGACTTCAGAACTCAAAGCATTCAACATACTTATTTCTTTTTTACTGTAGAAACATGGAAATTGAAGTGGAAAGTTTTATGCAGGACTTCTTGTGCAATATTCAGAGAGATTTAACGTCAATTTCCATGAGTGGACTACAGAAAGTAATGAGGAGGTTTCCAAGTTTCCGTGTTAGTCCTTTCTGAATTGAAGTTTTGAACTTGGATAAAGATGACAGTTCTGTATGCTGTAAAATGTCATACTTACCTGAATTCTGGAAAAGCGTGGCTAATTAAAGAAAAAAGAATAGAAGAGACCATATTCTGGTCTTATTTTAAACTGGTCCAAATCTGACTGTCTTTACTGAGGTGCATTTGTATACACAGCATTATGCAGGCAGTACGGTCATGGATAATTTCAAACCAGCCTGTCTTCCCTCAAATGTTAGCCACAGGGCATAGTAGTGAGAAAATCTGAATTCTGAGGAAAATGGAATGAATACAACCCAATGGACAACAGGTTACCACATAAATCCCTTCTGCAATAAGACCTATCCAACTGTACATTAATTTCTCTTAACGCGACACATCTCACAGAAGCAAAACTGTGCTTGGGGAGAGAGAGGCTAAACCAATGCAGTGTTTTCTTATGTCCAGTTACCTGCAGGTTGATGTCAACTGATAATTTTGTCAAACCTGATACAAAAAACACGTAGCCTGAAATGCACAGTTCACTGGACAGTCTTACAGAGGCATTTTTTGAGACCCTCCCCAGACTGGGTTTGCAAAGTTAGCTGGTTGCAGTGTTCAGCTCTGCACTGCTCTCATGAAAGATACCCATGTATTCCTGCTAAATCTGGGCTGCATTTGTCCAGCTCTCACTAAAGGCACTGACCAGAGAGAGTATGGCTGAGGCAGAGCTCCACAAAGAAAGTCAGTGTTTTCAAAGTATTCAGCTAAGTGCTTTTCTGATTGGAGTTACTAGGAATACTGTACAGATGTTTGTTTTCCATTTTCTCTCTCTCTGTTATTTGGCATATTTGATTTTCTGTATTTACTGTGTTCTCAATGCATGTATATATAAGAGAGTATATTAGTTTTATTTTCAGGATGTGCAAAAATAATTCATCTTAAATATAACTTGATGATTGGTGCCACAAATAAATTGGAACTCCAGTGCTTTCAGTAATTGTGGGCAACAGAAAGAGCAGAAAAGGAAGCATATTTTTGTGTTTTGTTATGTTCTCTGAAAGGAGCAGAAGGATAATTTCTATCATTAATCATCTAATGCACTTCCATTGATTTTTCTTTTTAATAGAAAATGAAAGTAAAAGCAATTCAAAACCTATAATAAAGTCAGGAAAAAAGGAAAATTGTGAAAGATTCCTTAGACTGATTGCATAATGTAGAAGCGCTCAGATTGCAGTTATTCACTGGCCAAAGTAAATTTGAAACATTAAAAATCATATTATTTTGTCTTCCCAGCCAGGCAGTGTGTGAACCACTACAATAAGAAAACACTTGTATTAAAACGAAAATGATGCCAGGAATTAATGTATCAATCTCCTGTTCCACATCCAGTGTGTGGGTGGGAGGAAGGATGGGCCTTATTGTGATGTATTTCTCTCCTATTTCTCCTTAAACAGCAAGCAGTCTTGGCTCAAAGACGAGAAAGAATTAAAACATCAAGTCACATACCTTAGCAGAATTGACATGTACAGCTCAATTCTCTCAGTGTTTCAAATCATATGTTCCCCGCCAAATGATCAATAACCTCATCCATAAATATTGAAGGAAAAATGTACTCTAGGAAGTTACTTTAAAATGGTACACAAGTGAGTCCTGTTTCAGGCATTAAGTTGCAGAAATCAGCCTGCCCTGGGTTTACTGGTGGTAATGCACAGCCTCAAACATATTTAATCACTTTCAGACGAACCTCCCTTCAGGCTGAGCCCTGGGATGCAAATAGATGCACTTCCCCTTCTTCTGTGGCTCCTGTCCTACACTAACCTGTCTTCTGACAGCATATATGTCTTCTTGTGGGAAGGCTGCGGAGAGAAACCAGCCCAAAGAATGGCTGCAATCTTAAACTTGAAGAGAATCTTCAGTTTTGTATGCTTTTTTTTCCCTTCTCCTCTTTTAGCCCAACTCCTCCCTTTTCCTGTTACAGTCTCTTCTACACATTAAAATTGCTCCATTAGAGATTTTTCTTCCCAATTCTTCCCTAACTCCCTGTTTATGCAAATCTTTTCAATTGCTCATCTTTATCTTTTCAGTTGCTATTTACCATCTTTATTGCTTCCCAGCCTCATCTCAGGCCTCTCGTTTGTTTATAGTGCACATTGGTTGGGGTCTATGTTTACTCAGAGCTCTGTGTATTTGGTGGCATTTGTTAGCCCTTTAAGCACCACTGTCAATATCATTAATAATTATGAAATGGGAAGCTGGTGATCTCAGAGCCACTTTCTCTGCTGAATAACTAGTTTTTCCAACCCTGCTCTGGTTGTTTTTTCTAGATCTTTGTCTGTGATGTCCTTCCCAGCATCATTTGTTCTTTTTCTCCGACTTATTTTAAGGAATTATATTGTGGTTTCCTTCTGTAAGTCTATGCTTTGCCTCATTTCAGGGAGCACTGCTGAATCTGAGGAGTGCTGCGGTGTTGAAGTTCAGCAAATACTTATGTCAGTACGGAATTAGGGCCTTAGTCTTCAATCTGAGCTGCATCAGAGCCTTGTATTCTCTCTTCTGCTATGTGTACAGCACTGCCTATGGTATCCTATAATTAGGGAGTGTTATTTTGGGTATGTTACACGTAAATGTACATAAATGTTCTACCTGGGATTTTAGAAAAACTGATCGTAAGTACAAAGGAGTGTCAATGTAGAAAACAAATGAGATCATAATGGTTTATGAGATGATGGTTAGAACCAGCAAGTCTGAATCCTTAAAGCGTTTTTTGTTTTTAAGTATTATCTCTAAACTCCTTTTTTACTTATGGTGTATGTAAGAAGTGAACTAGTTACTGGGTTACTGTTATGTTGAGGGGTAATGAGAATTTTTCTGTACAATGAGAAGATAAACAACCACATTGAAGTAGTTACTTTGACTTTACATGCTGTCTTTGATTTTTTTCACAGATTTTTAGAATTTGAAGGCAGAGAAGATTATTACACAATTGTCTCTGCTTCCCTTGGGGCTAGGCCTCTCTTGTCTAGCCTCATCAGACATCTTCCTATATTAAGTCCAGCCATCTGAATTACACTGCTGCAGAGCTTTGCTTTTGGTGTTTGACCTGACTGTACCTTGCTGGAATTATCAGTCATTGTTTTCAGATGTTCTAATGACATTTAATTCTAGAGTTTTGTCACCACCAATTTAGATATTCCAAATTGAAATGCCATGGTACAATATAATTGTAGTGCCTGATAGTTGATATTCTCACTCTTCGGTTTTTACTCCTTAGAAACCGTTGAAATGCATTTTTAAAGGAGAATTGATTGTAACTTTGGTAAATGAATATGATTACCAAGAGTATCCGTAATTGGATTTTTACTTAAGAGGAACTATATTTATGTTCTTGCAATATTGTGCCTATGATATTTCTATCCCAGTGCTCTCTTTTGTTAGGACGTCTCTGGAGCTGTAAGTCAGGCATGAGCACAGGGAGAGGACTTGAGTTCCCCTGATTGGATGCTCACGGGCTTCTTTGGTAGTGACATAACGTCCTCTAAAGATGTGGTTGGCATCTCTGCAATTTGTCAGCGTGCAAACATTTGATTTCACAGTGTTCAAGTTTATAGATTAGTGTCTGCTATTTACTTTTAATTTAAGATAAATGTAGTTAAATTATATAGCTTCCATATGCTTCTTTATGCCTTATGCTAAAATGATGGCACACAAGTGCACTCTTGCGGGTGTAAATACAGAATAAGAAGATGGTGACTGTCACATTGGATATCTCGTTAGCGATCCTAGTTCCGTGTCCCTGCAGGACCCTGTACTGATGGAAGGGGGAACTTCCTCCCAGCACCATTCAGGTAGCAGCTGACTTATGCCTTGAAGCAAAGCAGTTGCATCTGCTGCTATTTTCGTTGCTCATATTAATCACTTAGATTTGCTGGCATCTTAAATGCTCATTAAACAGCTCCAGCTCTGCCCTGGGAACAGGCCTGTGCTGCCTCTGCACTACGCGGCCTACAGGCGATGCGGCTGGGCCATGAGGATGCCCAGCAGCAATTGGCCCCAGGCAGGGTGGGAATGGTTTCCCCTCTCCTGGCTGTACCTCTCTGGTCTCTTCTTTATAAAAATATATGTTCTCTTAGCATTTGAAACCTGGTTACCTTTTGTTTAATTCATGGTCTTGTTTTTGTTGTTACGGAGAAGATGTACTTTTTTCATGCCAGCTATTGTTTGATATTTATATCAACAGAACTGCATTAAATTGTCACCTTGGAGCATAGCCCCAAGTGTTTAATTTCAGTTTGGTGGTGTTTACTGGCACTAATAAGAAATAGCAGGACTTCAAAGGGAAATCTTGCATTTCTCTTCACGGAAACCAAGATTCGAAACCTTTATCTGGCACTGTCCTGTTAGTAGCTGTTTCAATTCATGTTTGTGCCCATTTTAAACGCTGCAGCGAGGTGGCAATCACACATTGTGTCTAGGATGGGACTTACAGTTACTATGTGATTTTTGTTTTCTCAAAGCATAGAGCTGAAAATGGGCTGTATTTGCCCTTCAGTGGTATCCCATTTAGAAAAAATTGAGATGTTGACAGAGCAGAAATTGCTTTGTGGTATGAGTTTATTTAAAACCATTGTGACAGACCTGAGGATTATGAGGAAGTATTTCTTATGTAAAGAGAACATACATGAGCCAAGCCAATCAGCAGTTTGAAACCACTGAGGATGAGTAATCTTATTAACTTTTGTGAAGGTCCATTAAAAAGAAATTTGTCTCATTCTGTTTCCAGAAGTGCCTGTACTTGAAAATATTTTTGTCTTCAAAACAGTTAGCTTTACTTAACTGAGGAATGAGTTTGCAGCAGGCAAGTAGGAGGTGAATATTTCCTGAACAAACCACCAATATGGATCCAGCAGTAACACTGCTTCCTATCTTGTACTTCTGAAACATTAAAATGCCCTAATAGGCAATTGTTTTATTGTTTAATTTATTTTAGCAGTTTGTGCTGCTTGTCTCAGAAGTAGCATATGCATATAGTAGAAATCCTGCTGTTTCTTGAGACTGACATGCCATATAGATCAGGCGTTTTCGACTCTGAATCTTGGAGATAATTCAGACCAAACTGGAGAAGTCATGCATTGGCATCATAGTTGAAGATGTTTGCAGACTGAGTGGAAATGGATTCTCTAACATGTCTGAAGTGCATCATCCTGCTTAAGCCCATCTGAGGAAAGATGGGTCCATGCTGTGTGAGGGCACAGATGTTCATGCTGGCATTTTGTTTTGTGCAGATACAAGGAGCGCCTGCCCTGGCCAACCAACCCGTTAGCCACCCAATATGTGCTGCTGTGTGCCCTCCAGCGTAGCATTCCCTCTTGGCACTGACAAGTGCAAGACTCCAGGATAGTGGAAAGCTGGCTGAACATTTGGTCCTTAAGTAGTATTTTGGGCTTCAGAAATAGCTTTTTGGATTCCTTGCTTTTCAGCTGCTGCCTTCTCTCCTTGGTGATACTGAGGGCTTTTTGTTCCGTCAGAAACGGCCTGATGGAGTTACCAGGATATGTACTTATAAAAATTATTAAAATGGAGAAGTAATTCTGAATTTACAGTCACCTGCCCATCCCTAATCACCTCACAGGAGATCCTCGTCCTCTGCTATTCCTAAAATCCCCGTGCTCTTCCTCTGTCCTCCCCAGGAAGGTCTTTGATGCCATTCTGACCAAGTCGCTTCACCTTCCCTCAGTCTTTTAAATCTTTGCTGTCTGTGCACTAATTTAAATTTCTTGCTCTAGCTTTGAAGTCTCCCTGCTTTCATTTCCCACTTGCTTTTGTTTCACATTGTTGTTGTCAGTAAAATCAGCCTCATTCCTCTCCTCCTCACTCATGATTTTCCATGGTACATTTCAAGATGTCACTTCTCAGACAAAACATTACACTTTCTACTTTTCAACTTCTTCTTGTCTCCATGCTTTTTTCATTGTTGCTTCTTGTGTCAAAAATGTAATTACCTTCGTTGATCTCTGAGAGTCTTCAGGGTCTCTTTAAAGCCTACATTTTCTTTTTAAATTTTTCTGGCAAGTTTTTGTTACGTGTGATGTAATCCTCCTCAAATGTGGTTGCTAATATCTCTATCATATTGCTTCAAAATTACTAATGCATGCAAGCGTTACAGCACAATCCAAATTACTTGTAGTTTTCTTTCTTCTGCCTGTGTTTACTATTGATGCTAATTTCTTTTTGCTCCATAATCTCTGTCAAATATTTGCCCTGACCTTACATATCCATTACTTTTTGCATCTAAGTAGCCTGAGCAGACTCAATGAATTATGTGTATGCTTAAAATTAAGGGTATTTGTGCAGATCGAGCCATTAGATAATAACTCATTGCAGCATGGAGCGTCTGTTTTAACACTGGTATTTAAAAGTTCTATTGCTTGTGTTGCCATTAATAAATGTCGGGAATGAATTGTGGTCTTCTGTCAGATGGTAGTAAACATTGCAACAGGATAGTTTATTATGCAATTGCAAATATTGCTGGACAGGGCCTGCAGCACAGGATATTGCTCACTTGTAGTAGCTGCTGCAGCAATGTTGAGGAGCGTTGCATGCACTTCATGATTTTGTGTTGCTGAATCTTTAGTGTCCTTGCTGAAGGTAATGAGGCTACAAAGACCTCAGGCAGCAGAGTCTATTACTTCTTTAACCTTTCTAGAGAGGGCAATTACGCTGCTTTCCCATACAGTGCAACGACCTCTGTCCTTCTGCTTTCGTAATTGAGAAAGAGAATGTCTCTGAGTTGCTGCCTTCCAGTGTGGAGAGATGGCAAAGGTCAAAAGGATTGAAAGTGAATGGCCAGGATCAGCAGTTTAGAGGTGGTTATTAATATGCTGATTTACTGTCACTAGAGTCTAAAGAGACTTTTCACAATTGCTTGCCTTGTGCATGCTCTTTAAAATGCTGATTTTTTTCCTCAGAAATCTAATTACATTTTAATAAATTACTTTTTATTTCCAGGTGGTTGCTGACTTACCCCTTAACTCCCATGCAGCACCATAGTTAAAAACAGAATCTGTGTGAATTCATTGCAGGGTTACACCTTGGTAAATCTTTAAACTGTAAGAAAACAATGAGTTATTATTACCTTTTTCTTCATGCACTCCTAGTTAAATGAAGCACCAGCAACAAGAAAAAATATATTCAGCCTCAAAAATCTGAATTATTTAGTAATCTCCATAAAGTAATAACACAGGTTGTTGAAGTTAAACAATAATATCTGGATTAAATCATTTCATCTTCTGTAGCTTTATGGTGCAGTGCGTGGACTTGCCTGAAGTCAGAGAGCCCGGGATGACTAAACTCTCGGGGCCAAATTTAATTCCTAACTCTGTCCCTGACTTCATTACTTTAATCAAGTCACGACCTTTATTTGCCTTGGTTAACCTACAGTGTAGGATATAAATAGCCTATAATCTAGGAGATTTTCTGAGAATTAATTATTATTAATGAAATGAAAGGCTCCTTGATGTGCAGGCTATTTTTATTTATTATTATTACTTATTATTAATTCACTGAAACTTCAGAAAGTTTTTTTGTAGCTTCCTGTGACTCAGATTTTTACATTAATACGTTTGTCCCCCGCTATGGCTATTCAGTGCCATTACCCACCTTAAAAAAATGTTACAGGCTAGCTCCAAAAAAAGCACGGGGTGTTGAAGGAAAAGGGAATTGGCTTAAAATGGAATCTGGGGAAAATCAGTGCATATCAGTCCTGGGCTGTGCTCTTTGCAAATCCCCTTTGACTCTTGACTGACCATAATGGCATCTAAGTCCCAAGTTCAGGACCTCAGCCTCACCCCAGCACTGTGCCTGCTATTTCCAGTTGCCATGGCCCGGTCTTAGAGGTAAAGCTTTAGGCAGGGGACCAGCCTTGACAATGCTGTGTGCAGAGGTAAAGCTGTGTAAGTGTGCAGGAGTTCTCCATCTGCCCATGCTAAAGGCACTGCAGTTGGGTGGAGCACAGCTGAGGGACAGTCTTCACCTGATGCCCAGATATAACTGCTTTTTGGGTTTGGTTGGTTTTCATGTTGATGCATCCATTCAGTGGTGCTCTTATAGCAAGTGGTCATGTACCATAAAAGCAGGCTGCATTCCATATCCTATCACAGAATTGCCAAGGAAGGAAAGGCATAGGTCTTGCTTTTTCTCCTAAACATCTCCATCTATTTGAAAGAGATAGAAAATCATATATGGCCAGAGAGAGGGAGCCCAAGAGGAGGTACACTGTTTAGGGTGCAGTCTGGAGGCTTATTACATCTTGCTGCAAGAAGCAGTGAGCTTCGTAAGCAGCATCTGCTGCTCAGACACTTGTTCTCTTTATCCAGAATACAGAGAGGATGGCAGTTGTGGAAAAGGAAGCTTTCTTTTACTTCTTTTATTTTTTCACACTTCAAAGCAGTTTCAGTTCCATGGGGATGTGTGCATTGCAGCTTGGGAATCCTGACCTCGACCAAACGTGCTTTATGGCACAGAGCTGCAGTATTATATCTTTTCTTATTTGGTCATACAACATGTCATTAGTTGAACTGTTGCCCCAGCGCTTACAATGACTGCCTCTTTGAGAATATTGAATTTATATCATCATTTAGGCAACAGACTGCTTGAATAAGAATGTGTCTTTATGGTTTTGCGAAGCTCTTAGAACATGTTTGAGTGATGCATGAATAATGACCTAAAAATAAATCAGCTTTATGCTATTAAGCCAGAGGAGTGAATCTTGCACGGAGCACAGGCAGAGACTAAATACAGCGTAATACAACACACAGAACAGTATAAAGTTTTCTGTCCCTTTACTCTCCAGCTGTTACATGCCTGACAGAGAGCAATGAATCCGCTGACGTCTCTGAATGAGTGAAATGGGCTGGACCTATGCCACCTCTTGTGCAAGACTGTCTTATTCCCTGCAAAGATGACTGCACGTTTACCCCTTGGTCTAAATTTACAGCGTGCTCGTTTGACTGTGAATCAACAAAAACTAGGAGACGATCACTCACAGGTAAAATCTTTTCTAATATTTAATGATGATATTCCTTAGTGATGTTTCAGATGCTGGTGAACTGATGTTGGAGTTTCAGAAAATCCCAAAGAGAATAGGCAATTCATAATTGATTTTTAGTCTGATTCTGATCATTGCCTTCTTCATTGCCTCTATGAGAATACTGCAAAAAAACCTCAGTGGTGAGAACCCGTTTTTACACATAAACTGAATAGTGACTATGCCTTGTGCGAGTTTAGCAGACCTATTAGTCTGGGAAGCATGAAACATAATATGTGCATATAATAAGAAAAATAAATACATTTTTCAGTTTTAGACTGTTGAAATCAGGATAAAGTTTAAAACTAGGAATTTTGTGCATAGCACTATCCAGTAGTTCAACAGTGCAAATTAATACCATGGATGAAGAAAGAACAGTATTGTTAAAACAGTTTTGTTTCATCTTTTATATATATTCATTAAAAAAAACTCTGGTTCAAACCGTATAATGGAACATTCTTCCATACTTGCTGTTGTGGTATGTGATTATGTTATTTGAATGCTGACCAAACTGAAAAGCTTTCTAACTCTAGGACGTTAATAGTTGGGAGCAACTTGCTTTGTTAGGATTTGTCTCCCCCCCACATCGAGTCAAAATGAATTATACTGTTTC
Organism: Pavo muticus; assembly: GCA_016647715.1. Classification (NCBI taxonomy): domain Eukaryota; kingdom Metazoa; phylum Chordata; class Aves; order Galliformes; family Phasianidae; genus Pavo; species Pavo muticus. The sequence goes on from JACDJE010000036.1 coordinate 2,205,352, forward strand.
CAGGTTTACAGTAAATTTGCTGTTGTTACCCTGAACATTCATAACTTGTCATATTGCTGTTTTGTGCCTGAGAGCTGTGGTGCACATGGTCTTAGCATGCTCCATTTCTGGAGGTGAGCTCTACTACTAGAAGTGAAACTTCAAAGAATTCTACAGCGAAGTGAAAAACTAACGTAGTCGTGAGAGTATCTGCTGCGATAATGTCTGGGAACAGAATGGCAGCAAAATGTGGTGGCTACCACTGTTTCTTTCTTCTGGAAGCACTTGTACCTTGATTATTTTGTTATTCTGTTTGTTACTGCTGAAATGATCCAAGTTTTTAGTAAGTAGCAATCATAGTATATAGACATAATGGCATCAAGCTGCCGTTCATGAGTATGGCTCACTGTAAAGATTTTGCTTCTACATAAAAATTATTATAAAATGCTCTATTGTTTCTGTCAAAGAGCATATTCCAAAATCTTACCCATATTGATGCCAGTATGTTTAAAATAGTAGCAATCCTCCATCCCTATCAGATTAATATCTGTGTGATCTTACAGAAAACATGATACCATAAGAAAAAGGTGAATATTTACCTGCAGGTGGATTTAAATCTGAATTGTCATTATGAACATGCCTGCAAAATGCAAAACAGTATGGCCCTACCTACATTCTTATTCTGTTCTGCATCAGAAGTATGTCTGTTCATGCAAGTGGACCAAAAATGGTTTCTGATATCCAAGCTTTGATGGCTTGTCTCCTCACCCATACTGTGTTTCTGAGGCTCTGCCATATGACCTTGCTAGCTTCGCTTCTTCCCAGTGTGATTCAGAAATCACTTTCAGGAAGCCGCAGTTCCAAAGAGGTTCTTTGGGTTAGGGCTGTCCTGTCTCTACATAAAACTTGATGATAACTCGTACTGGCTTCATCATATAGACGGAGTATGAAATCTCATCAGTATGAGCTCAGTCCAAAGATCCAAGAGAAGTGCTGTTTGGGGAGTACTTCATAGCATTGAAGAGTCCTTTCTCCATTGTATTTGACCTTTTCTGCAAGAATGTATGAGTTGCACCTCCTTGCTCAATGCTGTGTATGTCTATGTTCAAATGAATGCTTTGAGTTAATTATAAGAATTCATTAATAATGTCATTTAGTGGGAGTCTGCTAATTGTTTGCTAAATGTTTGCCTGCCTCCCCCTCAGTTTTCAGTATTATCCATTTTAATTTGTAAATAATCATAGACTCCATACACAAAATTAGCCATTACGTAAGAAGCTTATTAAAAACATATCAAAATTCAAAGTCATTATAATGAAAATGCAGCTTTTAATCCAGTCTTCAGTTAATAAATAGTCAAATATTCAGTATATTATAGATACATTACATTTTATGTAGAAATATATTCTCTTAGTGTCATTCAGTTTTTACGTATAGTACATGCTACCTGGTAATATTGAATGTAATATTGAACGTATATAATATTTGTTAGTGTTCAGAAGCTCAGCTTGTAAAAAGAAAATGCTACTTAATTGAAGGGTTTGTGTCCTTGAAAATTTTGGGGGGTGGTATTTTGAATCAGCATTTTTCTAGCTGAAGATCATAGAAATATCACTGCTGCTGATTCTAAAATGACTTCTTTGTGAAGAGTATGGATTGGATGCTACAAAAGGGCTTTAATAGCACCTTCATTATAAGATTCCTTCAAAATGGATGGCAAGACAAGCTGTGTTGTGGCAGAGTGAGATTATTAGCATCCTTACCTATATCTGATATGCTTCGTATAGTCCTGCCAACAATTATAAACCACGCAGTCATGGCAAGTCCCAAATTCCTCTGCCACTAGTGAGTTCTCAATCTATTCAGAGCCTCTTACGACTCTCCCTGCAGCATGGGGAGTTGTACCTCTTACCCGAATTTATACATGAATATTGTTCATGAGTGTTAGGGAGGATAATAAGAATAATTCACAGTTTCTCCATAATCCTCTATAGTAGCTGGGTTTCTAGATGCCAGTGTGGCATGTCCCTGGCCTCCAGATGTCCAGCCGCTGTGCGGGCATGCAGGGAGATGGGCACAGGTCCAGGCAGATGGAGCCACGTGCCTGCATGGTTCTCTTTGCATTCCCCACTCTCCTTTAGGGCTTGCCTGCAGTTGTGCTGCCAGCTGAAAAAAGTAATGCTGGCATTATTTGATTTCTTTGGACTTATTTTCCTTTTGTGCTTGCAGACTTCACCTTCCCCAGGACTCTGGACATACACTTTTTGGAGAGCTGGGGTTTGAAGGACACGAGTCTGAAGGGCTCTTCTCTTTGCAGAGATACATGTTTGTACACAAACAGGTTTTGTTAAGGCCAACTCGTGCTCCTGTTGAAATGACTGCTGGACTAGCAAGGGGGCTGTTGGGTATACAGCTTATTGTTTGTTTTTAGTATCATACTTGTCTGCAATTGCAAAGAGAAAACATTTCTTTTCAGATCAAAGCTTTAAAAACTTTTTGTAGAAGTATTTTTAGAGTGTACAGGATCCCCAAGGGGTGTTTGAGGATGTGATACAGATGAAGTTGTTAGTGAAGATGAATCTCCCCTTCTGCTTGGATGCCAAATACAAAGACATTCCTGAGCTCAGACAGCGTAAAGATTACTCCACTTCACACTGCCTAACCCATGCCAAGAAAGGCATTGATTTTACCTTTCAGAGGCTGTGCACAGACCTTTTTTCCGCTTGAGCAATTGTAGGGATTCGGGGAGCATGGATTCTCTCCTCTGCATTATCTCCTTCCAGGGACCTCTTCTCATGCCTAGAAGTCCTCCAGGAGCAGGGTCTGCAGAGTGCAGTTGCAAAGAGCTGCTCTGCAGGTTCATTTAAATGCTTCTGCTTTCCTAAAGTTGCTGAAGGAGAAAGATCTGTAAATAGCCTTCTTTTAAAGCCTGTTGAGGGAACAGAGCAAAAGAAAAGATTAAACCAATTGTAACCATTGAAATGCTTTCCAGCCCTGATAATTTACTGAGGATTATCTTTTCTGTTTTCTTCAAAGTACAGTTTGTGTGCAGAGTGCATCTTTAACTAATTTGTAAAGTAGCCTCAAAGAAGAAGTTGTGGCTAATGTGGAGTCCTTTCTAGGTTGTCCTGGCAACCATTGATTGCAAGCAAATAAAGACAAAACAATCAATTTATTTGCATCAGATAATTAGAGAAAAGTGATATTATATTAAATTACAAAGCGTTTTCTGAGCAGACTGTTACTACAACAAGGCTTTGCATTTTGCTCCTTGCCCTATCCATCAAAACAGTATTTCCAAGTTCTCCGGTTGCCCCTGGAGATAAATACATGGTCCTTGCACTCCAAAGCACTGGCAGCAGCGAATAGATGCCTAGGAAATGTTCCTGGATATTAACATTCAGATTGTCTTGGTTCTAATGTGTTGAATTCCTGCAAGTATAAATAATATGACATGTCGTTATCAAAAGTAGCAGATGTTAAGCTAACGAACAGATTTCTCTGGTTGGAACAGGGAGAAGCAGAAAGCGAGACAAATGCCAGAACACAGAAGTTTATCCTCAGGTTGAAACAGAGCTGTGCCCCTGTGAGGTGTTTACCTCCCAGCCCCATGGAAACTGGTCAGACTGCATTATTGGAGGAGGGAAGTTAGAGCTGCAGGCAGGAGTGCAATCCCATGGAGACACCAAGGAGTGTGGAGAGGGTGTGCGGCTGCGAGCTATTGCCTGTTACGATAAGGCTGGCAGACTGGTGGAACCATCTCACTGTAGCAGTTCAGGTAAGGAGATTTAAAAAAAAAAGTGCACAATGTATGTAAATGGACCTGATGCTGAGCACAGCCATCCACTCAACAGTTTTTGGAGCCCGTGACATGAGTGTAACTGTGTGCTTGCTGGATTAGGACAGCTTTCATGAGGTTGCTGTGACACAGTTCTTCTAACTTCTTCTAATCCTTCTTGGTACCAAGGTTTTCTGCCATCTAAGAGTCTGATGACATTTCTACAATTGAAGTGAAATAGAAGAGGGCTAAAGTTGACTACACTAGTGGAATGCTAGTGGAATAGAAATGGATTTCTACTGTTTGTATTAATTCCATAGAAGTCTAAACTAGATTAGAGATTAGAGGGAGACATCGTATTTCAATCAGAAATTTCTTTCAAGGTATCTCCTACTTCAGCTTTTACTTGCTTGTAAACTTTTATTCCTTTTCACTAAAGCTGGTAATTCTTAGAGTTGTTTTCAGTGTGGGATTTTCCTGATACAGTCTTATATAATTGCCGTAGGTCTGTGATGTCCTTGTTATGCTGCTCATTACGCATGACTTCAGCAGTCAATGGTCTTGTCTTTGTAATTTTGAACCAGCCTTGAGCTCCCAAGATATACAGCATATATTCCAATTTCACTGCTTGCTGGGACTCTAGGCTGTGCTTCTGTCCTAGAAGCAGTTTGTCTGTACATACAATCTATATCAAATGCATGCCTTAGAGGTAGGGCAGTAACAGAGCTGAAACAAGTAGGAGATGTCACTCTACCAGGGTATTTTCTCCCCAGTGCCATAATTTGCAGTTCATTAAAATCATTACTCTGAATTGATTTACAGGCAAAAGCATTATCTTAGGAGCAAATTCTTTACCCATGCTGCCCCCAGAATGCTAATGCTCTCTGATGTCCAGCCAAAAAGCTTAGGATGCCACACAGTGTAGTACAGTGAGTTGGAAGACTTGATGAGCTCTGTAATGGGAGAAGGAGAAATGAAGTCTCAGGAGGAGATTAATAAGTACAGGAGGGGCCATTAATGTTCCTGAGTACAAGGGAATGGAGGGGCTGCTCTGTGGAGGGTCTTCAGGACGAGCATCAGCAACCTGAGCTGCATGTGATAAAAGGAAAATAAAAACATATCCTGATGAAGTGATTCAGTTCTGGAGTGAATTCCTCTCGCAGCTGTTTATGGCTGTTCCAGCTGGCTGCACGGATTCATAAAGCAGCTTTCCGTGGTTTGTGTTTCAACAATGTGCTGTTGTACCAATTGATTATGCCCCTGTGGCCCATGAAGGAGGAATGCTATACCTTACCCCCACAATGTTACCTTTTCTTCTGCAAAAAGGGAGCTACTGAGCTTTGAAAGGTGGATTTGACTGTAGTGTCTTGCTCTTTTGAAAACCTCAAGGCTTTTATCACTATTGAAAGAGGAGCTTGTCTATGCGTGGGGCTTCTCTGAATAACCTTGAAGCCTGTCAGTGATATTTATGTGGTATTTTTAATGGTCAGGCTTTTCTTAGGGAGTGGTAGCTTAAGGGGATCATTGTTGGCTTTCTTGTCTTCAGCTTTTTATCCGAGCAGAAATGATTGCAGCGTGGCCCTGGCACAGGATCCATGTCAGAGCCTACGGGGGTGGTCAGTACTTTACAGCAGAGTCCTCCCATGCACGCTATGGTCTACATACAGAGTGCTCTTAAGACCTCAAGGTTTGGAACTGGGAGATAAATGAGGTGTGAAATGTTTCCACCTTGTGGATACCCCATAATAGTTCCCTTAAGGATGAATTATCCACCTCCAGCCAGACTCCTGTGTAATATTCAGGATGTGTAAACTGGCTCTCCGAAAACAGAGAATTTCATTTTATGAAGGCAGTCACAATGGTTTCACCATAATAAAAAGCACTGCAATGTCACCATGGTAGGGGAGAAGTCCAGTAAAATGCCAAGTCTTTGGGAACCCTGCCCATCAGACCAAAGCAGTGATCACTCAAAATCTTTCCTTAGTTGGATTCTGTATCCATTCCCACTTGCTACCCAGTGCTGGACACCTTCCATTCTCTGCAAGGCAGTGCTGCGTCCCTCTCTGGAGCACGTGGATGTTTCTGACTTCAGGCTCTAATTTCCATCAGTTGAGACCTGCCTTCCAACCAGAGCAGTTAAGCAGAGATAAGACCAATATTTATGGTCTCAAGAGCTGGGAGCTTTCAAAATGCACTTCTGAACATATTGTTGAATTAGTGATAGAAACAAATCATTATCCAATTAATAATTAGCAGGATGTTATTCAACCATAATAGAAAAGGGCAAATTACAGAAGTACGCAGAATTGCTAAACCCTGAGAAATTATTCATGACTGGTTTTTCTGAGCAGCACAGTCTGTCTTATTCACAATTAGAATCAGGTAACCTTCTGACATTTTCCAGTTGACTACGTTTATATCTAATTAAGCCATGGCCTTATTTTTTGAATGCCAGTCATTGTGATATCTAAGCGTTGTTCTTGCTTCAGGAGATTTGGAGGTAAGCAATGTTCCTCTTCTCCATCTTTGAGCTCTTCTGACTTCTCTTTGTTTCCTCCTCCTGTCCTTTAGCCAGGACAATGCTCTTTCTTTTTCTCCTTTGAGCAAAAGTGAGAATTTGTAAAACCTACTTTTTTTGCTAGGTCTCTTTGAAGAATTTTTACAAAATGTAGAAAGACACATCTAAGGTTACAAACTTTGCCTTAGAAGCAGGTTTAAGTTTGTCCCAGACTTGATAATACCAGGAGAACAAGGTATAGGGAAACAAAAGTGGTCAGTTTGTAGCTTTTTAAGAGAGCAAACTTTGGGCTTTTGCCTTCTTACAGCAATGATTTTCACCTTCTGTGGCTGAAACCTGGCTATTAAACTTCCATAGGATTTAGTTAACCTACATCAATGTGACTTACTGTGTGAATGTATCGTAGATATGTGAACATAACAATGGATTTGAGCGCCTAATGTAGAGATTAATCACTCCTCAGAGAGGTTCAGGGTCTGAGGCCCTTAAAAATACAAATCTCAGACAAACTTCTTTCTGCACCAAAGATTTTCTTTGATGTACAGGAAAAAAAACCTAACAACACAGCACAGCTTTTTTTCACATGACTGGCTTTTTGATTAGTGTGCTGCTTTATTTTAGTGGTGTCGTTATTTTCCTTGATGACCTACTCAGTAAGCCCAAGAAATGACTGACTTGCAGTTTCTAAACCGGACTAAATCTTTCCTCCCAGAGTAGGTTCATTCTCCTTTTCCTTTCTTTAATTTGGAAAGCCAATTAGGAAATTAAGGATAGAGGTAAATATCTCAGACTATATTACAAAAACATAATTGATAATTTGCCTCAATTAGTCCTTCCCATAGGAAAACTAGATTATCTTGCTTTCAGCTTACCACTCTGCAGAGTCGCTGTTTGCTGGTTGGCATTCAGAGCATCCTTTTCGGATGTGGATTCGTCCTGCTGATTGCAGCTCATCTGCTTCTTTCAATCCGTCATCTGAGTTCCTTACACTGGTTGTGCATTTCTACCTCCTTTGTTTCGAATTATTTCATGTGACTCCTTGGCCTCTCTTTTTTGTGTGCTGTGCCAATTGGTGGTGTTTCTTTTTCACGTTGTTTTTTTTTTTTTTTGGTTTTTAAATCTTGGAGGAGGAACGTAGGGTGCCTCATCTGTTCCAAATCAAAGGCTGGAGATCTCTGTGCTGCTGCACAGGGGTTTCGCTTTTGATCTGATGGGGAATTTATGGAAAGCTGGAATTTATGAAATGTGCTTGTGCTATTCAAATTCTGGTTTGCTGACAACAACAGGAGCCTGGAAGAGAGACACAACAGACAAACAGATCCTGGCTTTAAATCATCGAGCAGTGGGCTTCAACACACAGCCTCCACAAAAAGCTTTAATTACCTCTAAATTTTTGAATAATAGTCCTCCTTACTCTCAGTAGTAAAATGTCCTCCTTGCTCTCAGTAGTCAGATGTTTTCTCACATAGTTTAGTTGCCTCTGGAGAAATCAAAGAGGATTGCAGTTTGCTGAGACGGTTCCTGGGCATTTCTACTCATGGGGAGGTGCCCCTCTGTAGCTTCCCAGCAGGCCCATGGGACACTGCTGCTGGGAATGCTGCTGACAAGGTCACCCCCTGAGAATGTCAGTTCTCTTTCCATGAGGGCCTGGGATGGGTGATCCTCATTTGCAAAGCATTTTTTTGCTTTGTTTTTTTCTCTTGTAAAACATTGCTCCCGGAGCAAGCATTTGCACAAAGAGAAGTTGAAAGCTTTCATTTGTTGCTGCTGGAGGAGTGCTCTCTGCCCAAGGCACAGCACAGACAGCACTCACCAGCAGTGACAGCAGTTCTTCTGCCCTGGCCAGCTGTGAGATTTAGGACAATATTCAAAGGTCACAGATCAGGAATTTTAACTCCTGTAGCTGAAAACCAGGTAGTGTTGAGTCTCATGAAGCTTGGTTTTCTAAAAGGTCAGCCCACAGTAGAGCTGTGCCTTTACCCAAGGCATTCCTCTGGGGTTTGCATGCCCCTACTTCCAAATGCTGGCCACCAGCTTGATGGACACAGCATGACCTAGCAGGGATCCATAGCAGGGACCCTCTCTGAAATGCTGCACGAGTGAGCCCTGTGCTGAATGAGCCTCCATCTTTCATCTTCTTGCTTACATGAAACCTTCTGTTCTAAAGGGATACTGTAATTCCAGATTTAGCAAAATGACTTTGTTTCTGGATGAAAAGCTAAAAGCATCTGAATTAAAGGAGCTATTTTAGGAGAAAATGAGACCCTTTTAATCACTGGCCTTCAGTAATCATTCTGCAAAATGATATTTGTTTAGCTCAGAAAACTACAAGCAGAGCCTGACAGATAAAAGAAATGTGACCTAGGTCTATCCTGGACTGATAGCACACTTATCTTTTCTGTGAGATAACAATTATGGGAAGCCAAAGTTGGGAAAGCTACACTGAGTAAATGCCCATTTGTTTTTGAAAGTGTACCTATTTTGGCACTTGCTGCATTCAAATTTTCTTTTCATATGTGGTGAATTTTATCTTGAAGAATGAAAATGTTGCAGAAATCCCTGATTTTGTTTTGAAATGCTTCAGAAATAGAAACTTTTCTGATCAGATATTTCACCTACTTTTGAAAATAAGCATTTAATTTCACTTTTAGCCTGAACAGAATTCCATTTTGAAATTGCATTTTTTTAATCACAAACCATTAGTACCTGAATCCACCAGTTTCAGCACTAAGAGATTTCAGTACTGCCATAAACAGCATCCAACAAACATCTACAAGTGAGCACTTGTGTTTGACTGCCTCATTCTTTTACAAGCAAAATTGGCACCACCTGTTCTTTTCCAGTTCTGGGCTTTAAGCTTGGCAGCCTTGGGGTGCCTCCTCCATAAAGTATGGGAGCAGTAGGTAGTCTTGATACCATCAGCTGCTGATGATACGTGGGCTCAGTGCTCAGACTGTGCTGCACCACCTTTGTTTGGCGTTTGGCCTTGGTGAAATATTTACCATGCTCTTTTTGAGATTGCTCTTGTGCCTCTCTTCTCTCTGTGGCTTTTCTATTATAAATAAATGACTGTATTACTTAGCAGGACAAACCTTTTTGAAGACTGCTGGAGGAAGAAGTTTCAGCGACAAGTTCACCTTGTTTTCTGCCCATCCTGTCCCCTGACATGGGAATTAAAGCTGGGTTTGTATCACAGGTGGCGGGATGGCATTGCCCGCTGAGGACAGCCTTGTCCTATCCTGTCTTCAGTCTCCACTTCAGGACTTAAAGCTGTTATCACCTTTAAGAGTTTTCTGCTGTCTCAAAGGAAAATAGCTTCTCAATTTAGTCCCAGAATCCCATCTGGGTACTCCTCTGGACCTTTCTCCAGCATTTCTACACATTTCCTCATGTGTGAAGTGACACTTAATTACAGCTGTGCCTGCAAATGGAGCTGTAGTTGTAGAAGCAGAGCTGTAAAGGGCCTGCCCTCTGTTTCTTGTCTGTATGCAGGATTTTTACTTACTGCTCTCATTGCAGTGCTCAAGAACAGTATTTCTCCCCCTATCTCTTCCTTCCCTTTTGTTTTTTTTTTCCTTTCCAAAATCTACTCACCGTAAGAAAATTTGGCCATAGTTCTTACTTCCTGGATGTTAAAAGAATTATCAAATGAAATAGGATCAGAACACAACCGCTCAGACATTGCTGTTCTTTATGGTTTTCTGGCAACAGAATCAAAGGCAAAAAATAAACCCATCTAAATCTGTTATTTCTGAATGGGGCAAATTGTCTATCAAAGAAGTTTGTTTAAAGCAAGACTTCCCCTGAGGCACTAGTACATAGGAATGAGCATTCTTCCTGATCTTTGTCTTACAGAAAGCAAGCACACATCTAACGAGAAAATATTTAGAGAATGAGCTCTTTGAGCAACATCCTCTGTAGATGCTGCTGATGTTTGGTTGTAGTGATATGTGCTAGTCTTTTTCCCCATCTTTTGTTCTTGTTGCTGCATTCCATGAAACGACCCCTTTGAAGAGATACCATACTATGGGAAGAATTTTCTTCTTTTTTTACTAGCCTCAGATCTGGGTTTCTGCATTGAAATATTAAGTTTGGTTGGGAGCCATTCAGATAGCTATCCCTGGGAATCCTAGTGTTTGCTACAGGGTGAACCAGGCTGCATGCTATCAGGGTACTAGCAGGCTGTGTGCTGGGGCTATTAGGTTTAGATGGGATATATAACCCTTGAGGGTACGGGCATGCTCATGAGCAATTACTGTGGAGCAGCTGATGCACTGCAAGCCTTGGCTTCCTGGTCCACCTCTGCCCAGCCTTGCTTGTGATCCTACCTTTTGTTTCTATTATTAGATTGGGCCACTTTTTCTAGTTTTGATAGCTTGATTAAAGCTCTTGCTATCAAAAGTGCTTTGGGCACTTTTGATAGCAAGTTAAGGTACTGAGCAGCCTGCTACTGACTTCTGCAGTAGTCTGTAATAAGTGTGTCTTTTGGAAATGTGGTCTGTCTCTTCTTCCTTAGTAACACATTTATCACAAGTATGGCCTGTTATAAAGCAAAGCTCTAGTAAAATGTTACTGTAGAAGAATTAACAGTTTTCACTCCCTATGTATCGTTCCATTTAATATCTGACATTGGAAGCATGAAGAAATGCTGTTTTCACTGAAGTCATTTCATGAATGGTGAAATTCTCTTAGTGAGCTTACTCTGATGTTAAAAACTCTACTTTTCCTGCTCAAAGAAGGCTTCATGATCCCTTTCAAAGATGTGTAACTGAGCTGGGAAGTGACATACTCGTTAACAGTTCATGTGTCTTTCCAGGTTTGTTTTCCCAATGTTCTTTAACCTGGTTACCTTTATGTACTCTGATAAGTACGTTTGTAAAACTTCCAGTAAGTGTTAAAAGGTTTAATGCCTGATGATATTCAGAGGCAACTTCATATGTTTGTTTCATATGTTTGTGACTGCATGGAACAAGTACTACAAAATGAAGAATACCACTTACTGCACATAGGTCAGTGTCTGAATGAGTTGGTGCACTGTATGCAATAAGAGCAGCACAAAATGGGGATATGGCCAAGTGGTGGATGTCTCTGAAGGAGCCTGATGTTGTCTGCTTGCTCAAGGAGTCTGGGAGACTAGTTTAGAAACATTACTGTGGCTGAGTTTAGAAGCTTTGAAGAAATGAGCCTGAATTAGGAAACAGAGATAAGTTTAAACCTAAGCCCAATCTTCTCTAAGGATTATGATAATAATATTGATGAGTAACTGAGTGGTTATCCTTCCTTAGTCTATGCCTGGGTCTGAGATACACTTTGAAATCTCTTTATCCTCCAGAGTTGTTAAGTGAGGGTGGTGTATGAAATGATGAAGAGCTCGGTCTGCAAAGCTCCTGACAGCCTCACTATGGACAGATTCCCTGTGTGAGATCTTGGGCCCTGTTTGTATTTGGTAACAGAGGAGTGCCTATTAACAACTGTAGTACTTAACAAGATCGCATTGCTTTCTGCTGCTGCCTGAATTTATTGGCCAGGAAAGGCTCCAGCAGAGGAGATTGAAGTACACAACTAGAGTGCTCTGAGTCACACTGCAAAATTGAAACAAAAATCTATAAGCAATTCAGTACATCAGTACTCTGTGCTGGGGCCTGCTTACATCGTGAAAATGTCCTATTCCCATCTCAACGTTTTCCATCATCTGAGTTAGTTGTGCTGTTCTCCCTATGCTTAAGCTGTGAAAAACAAGCAGGACTCTTCCTTTTCTTAAAACCCTGCTCCTAGCAGATGTTTCTTTTAGTACATCTTTATTTAGGAAGGTCAGATGTCTTTGTGTCCATGCCTCTGTATCAAGGTGACATCTGGTAGCAGGAAATGCAGCCAGTACCTCCATCAGGTACTCCCCCAGGAGAGCCTGGGCTGGACCTTGCAGCAGTTATGTGCCTTTCAGAAAAGCACTTACAGATTTCCCTGAGGCTGATAATGCTTAATGACATTTTTAAAACATCACAAGTATGATTAAAGCATGTAGTTAGGTTTCTCAGTTAGCATCAATGAGACAAGAAGGAATTAAGGCGCTGTATTGATTTAAATGTATTGATTGGAAAGGTCACTGTGTCACTTGTAGCTGCAGGGAGGGAGGCTGCAGAGGTCGGTGTGGGCTCAAGAGCTCCTCAATGCCTTTCAGGGGTGGGATGACCTGGTCAAGTTTGTGAATTAAAGTACAAGAAATGTGCATTCCAAAAAACAAACAAACAACAAGAACAACAAAACAGCTTTTGCTCATGTAGTCATGAGCCTCCTTGATAATATTTATTGCAAATTATTCTGACTGCTCTGTGTTCCCTTCTGCAGAGTCATCTGGTGGTTTGTGCTGTCCGAAATAGTAACAGTATTAGAGTGCTCAATTCGTGCTAATTATCAGGATACAAGGGAATGCATCAGCATTTGTAAAATGGAAAACGTAGAGTTGTCTGAGCTAAGTTGCCTAAATGAGGCTTGCCGTGTCATGGGTTCATAACTTGGCAGCCGAAATTAGGTGGCATATTGTGTTGACAATGCCTGACGTCGTATGTCTGGAAGCTGGCAGAAAGATGCTCTCCATGGAGGGTCTTGAACTCAGAAATTGAGTTTCTTAGTGTGCTCCAGCAGAACCTGAAACCGTTGACCTTTGGACCATGTATGATTTACTGATGGGGGCAGATAGTTTTGGTGCCATTTGGCAGCAGCTTTCTCCCAGGGCTGGACCCTTGGCACTGGAAGATGCTTCCCACTCGGTCCAAATAGCCCAAGTCTATATTGCTCTTCAGAGCACTCTGCAAAGTGCATTTATTTTTGCAGCTACTGTGGAATTGGGCCTTTGAGAGAAGTCAGATGTATGAGAAAGAGGGGAATTTGACGTTCTTTGGACAATTTAATTTTGTCTTCATGATGTATTGCAGATGTGTGTACTGCCTTCAAAAACAACCTTGTTATATTATGTAGTTCTCAGAACAATAATAATAAAAAGTAAATGGTGTCTCAGGTTTGTTTTGCCATATCTGCCATATTTTGCCATAGCATATTTTGCTATGAATTGAATAGCCTGTAAAGCCACGTATGCTAAACAGTTAATAATAAAATATAATAGGATGTGTTTCTTTCCTACTATACCAAAGCTAAAGACACTGGGGAGAAAAAAAGGAAGCTACTCAGTTTTGCTTGGACAGAGCAGATGATTTTCCCAGTTGCAGGGTGATGAGCAAAGTACGTGGGAAAACATAGTTGAGCTCTTACCCTAAATGCCCTTGATCCCAGTGCATGGGTATTATTTGCGTAAAGACTTTCTTAAGACATTGGGGCTCCCAAGAAAACAGCCTGCCTTCACTGCAGGGGAGCAGGGATCTTTGCCATGACTGGCTTTGAGATCTGGAGCCCAGGTTTGTGCAGTGAATTTCTGTTTGTATGCATCTGAAGTCCCCTGCGAGGTGAGTGTACACAGCGAGGTCCTGTTTATTTGCACTCAGAAGGCAGCAGATGAATCTCTCTTCTCTGGAAGGGTTCTGAGTTTGTTTTGCAATCTGTTACAAGGGTTGTGCTAATTAATGGAAATTTTCTTATTTAGTTAACAGATTAAATATAGCAAACATTACAATTGATAGTTAGGACAAGGTGTAAGCTTGCAAATTCTTTAAGGAAATGCAAAATCAAAGGAAATTAGGAATCATAACGCAAAGTCAGCATCAACCCAACTGCCTTGTCAGGATTTATAGAGGCTGTGAAATTGAACAATAAAACCAACCTTTGGATGAATTTCAATAACAATAACGATGACTTAAACTTACCAGCATGTTTTACAAGTCCTCTCTGTTATTTAGAATCTATAATCAGCCTGCTACGAGATAAAGGGAGCGTGTGCCTTATTGTTGAGAAGAGCAAGTGGGAATAAGTTAGCTAAGGTGGTCTGTTATTCAAGCTTTGCAAAACGCTCGATGTAAAAGTTATTTCTGCTGTTTTTTTGTTGTGCATTTAATGAATGCATTCATTAGATTATCTCTTAAATTTCCCCGCCTAGCAAACTAATAATGCATACAATCTCTCAAATCCTTGGATGCTAGGGGAAAAGAAAAGATTAAACATTTATTCTGTGGCGATATTACATCTTGTTCAGATGCAGCTGAAGTTGTTAAAAACTTTAAGACTCTCAGATTTGTTAATAATGTTCACCCTTGAGGCAGGATTTAAGCACTTGGAGTGGGCTTGCTTAGGACAAGAAGCTCCTCTTGTAGCTGCTGACGTGCTGGCAGACCCTGCTCACATCTGCTGGGACTTGCTGGAGCAACCCAAGCCTGATGCCCAGCTGACAGAGCCAGCCTCTTAACAGCAGTCTGTTCTCAAAGCTGTTTTCACCTGACTTAAAGCACAAGGTTGCTTTGTAGGAGATCCCAGAGCTCCAGCACAGCAGTAAGTGGCTCGCTGGGTGCCATGGTCCACCAGGTCTCACTAATGAAGTCTTTAGCTATTAGACTTTCAGTGCTGCATGGATTTACCGGTGTTTTTCTACATACTTCACAGCCAGTTACCAAATGAAGGTAAATATTAATAGGAAAATGAATCAACTCTTTTTCCCCTCTACCTTTGGTGTGTGTAATTAGAAATACTTCTTTGGTGTCACTGTCCATTTTACTTCTCCCTTGTTTGCTGAAAGGCGATCTCTTTTATCCTGGAGGCTCCAAGGGAAATCACTTGTGTTATTACCAGTGGCAGTAGCGGTGATGCACAGAATTGTCCCTTTCTTGGTAATGACCTTGAATTTTATGAAGTACCTCAAGGTTTACTAACAAGGGTAGTACTGCTAGAAGTTTGTTAATTGAAATGATGAAATATGCTAGAGAGGATACAAATGAGTTTAAAGCCAATTCAATTAGAAGTGCATCTGTTTCCAAAGCTGCTGGAGGAATGCTGTTTATTTTCCAAACACTTTTCAGTCAGCCTCTTGGAATCCTTTTGGCACATTTGTTTAACGCTGTGCACAGACCTTACACCCTCAGCAAATTCATCATTTGGAAGTACAACAATCAGGTGGATGTCAGTGTCTCCCATTAGCTTGTAAATCTCCTAATTGCCTGCTTCCCCCTGCCAGGGTCTGATCGTGAATGTGGACAGGGGCAAGGAAGGGTGCTGCAGCCCCTCGCTGGCTGTGCCTAGTGTGACCTGTGTCATTCATGTAGAGAATGAAACAGTACTACTGCAAAAACTCACCGCTCAGTGCTGCAGTGCAATCACTTTGTGTCTCCTACCACCTCCACTTGAACCCTGCGACATCCCCAGGCCATCATTCAGCCACCTCCTCAGCTCTTCTGGGTTGCACAGCAAAAAAAATAAGACAAGAATAATAGTTTTTGCACCAAGCATTTGAGCCTTGGCCTCCAACACCCACCAAACCATCGTGTTTGCTTTATTCATCTGCCTTCTCTTGCTTCATCTCTTTTGGTTAGCACAGAAAAAAAGTGAGACAAGAATAATAGCTGTTGTTGCATCTTGTGCCTTCCCAGTACATCCTGTGTTTTCTGTGGGCACTTTGTTTATTATGGATGGGACGAGGCTCTATTTGTGGCTTGTAGAGCAACATTGTTCTTAATGAATAAATAATAGTAAAATGAGCTTGGCAGCCTAGGTAAATGCATTTGTTCATCCTGTTACGTTGGCAGTGTCTCAGTAGTAAAAAAAAATAGTACTTAAACATGAAAAAGGCTTATTTGATCATCCAGTACAATTTTTCCTGCCAATTCAGGACTATTCCCAGCAATGTGTTTCCAACTGCTTACTTAAATATCCCTTGCATTGGTGTTTGCATCTCTATCTCATCTGTGCTTGCAGCCCCAGCTCAGTGACGCACAGCAGCCTGCTGTTGGTTCAGACGCTGCAGAGGTTCTCAACTGTTGTTTCTAAAGTAAAGGGACTTCAGTTCAATGGTGTTTGAGATTTTGAGGAATAAAAAAGATTAAAGGAAGCTTCAAGAGAATAGAGAACGTGAGAAACAGGCTGGGCAGGGCTGGGAAAAGGAGGGTGTCTTTCCTGCAGAAGGTCTTGGGAACTCAGCAAGCGTTGGTACCAGCTTCTACAGAAGAGAGAACAGAGAATGCAGTGGATGAGTGAGGGTGTTAAAGGGTGACATTGACAAAACATGGTTGAGCTTGAGCTTGGGTTGAGTTAATCTCCCCAAGCTGAGTGACAGTACCTCAGAGACACATTTATGTTCTTCCCTTTTCATATTCCTTTACAGTCAGAAATATTTTTTGGTTTTGATCTGTAATTGTGTTTTATTGTTGCTTCCACTGGTAATAGCCTGCACGTTGAATTTGCTATTAACAGCTGGTGTAAATGGTATATCTTGTTTGTTGTTTGTTATGCACTATGCCAATGCTAAAAGCTTGCTGGGAATGCCATGACAAGGTTTACTTTCTGTTTCCAAACCAAACTCTTCTCAACTCCTGACACTGCCAGGCCATTGCATGGCTCCTCCAAAGAAAACCAAATATCCCATTCTCATGGGCACTGGAAGGGCTGGGAATGAGCTGAGTCCAGCAGTATTTACTAGTTTCTCATAACAAGGTATCAATAAAGGCACGATATGTCTGTGCAGAGGGCACTCATCACACAAATGTTTTTGCAAAAAAATTTGTTATTGAATTAAACCTTTGATCGTGGGAATCTCAGCACAGGATAAACCTCAAGCGGTTAATGGAAGATAAAATGACAGTTTGTGAGAAGGTCTTGAAAGATTATATTCCCATTCTGTTTTTTTTTACCATTATTTAATATGGAACATTTGTTTCTTTTGGACATTAAGGTAATTTACTGCTCTATTAGCTTGCTACTTTTTATTTATACTTAATTTAATTTATATATGTGGATGAGGAAACTCAAAATGCAGTAGGTTGGTCTCTTAGCATCAGGAAGTCTTTAGAAAACCTCTGGTTTGCTGAAGGATCCCCACAGCACTTCCCTGCAATGAAGTGGAACAGATTTCTTTAGTTTTGTTTATTAAAACTTTCCCTTTCTCTTTCTTACTTTCCTATTTTTTATTTTATTTCTTTTTATTGTAGAGGTAAGTCTTGAACTACCAAAAGGCTTAGCCCGTTTTGCCTTCACTGATAAGCTGATAACCCCTCTGTCTAACCCTCCATTTAAACAAGGCACTTTCTTTGTTTCTGTTAAGAGTTAATTACCCAGGCTGTCATATAGCCCAAAGAAAAGTGATATTTCATACGGTGGTGGTACAGAACTCTTTGAAGAACTGCCTAAGAAATGCTGCTCATAAATCTATCATGAGGAAATTTCTTTTACTTATCATAACATGTTATGAACCGCTTTGAGTGACAACCTAAGCAGGTTGAGTAGAATATTAGTGAGAAAGCTGGGAGCTTCATTTTGGATAGAAAGTGAGTCTGTTGTGGAAATATTTTGTGTGTGTGCATGGGTGTAATCTGAGCTAGATGAGAACACAAGGCATGCAGAGTTGAAATATCCCAAACATGATCACCACTGCCATGGATTGGGTAGGAAATAATCATGATACCTAATGTCAGTGGCTCTGAAGCCGCAGATGAAAAGGGAATGCAGCATACAGAGATAAGCAGGAGCAAAGTGAAACATCGCATGCTGCACGAGGACAACTGGGCAGCTTTAGGAAAGAGTTACAGCAGGAGCTGCTGGGGGAAATGATTGCAGCTGTCAGACTGCCGGGGTGGCCGTGCTGAGGCAGAGGGAGGAGAGTGCCGCACGAAGCCAAAGAAGAAACAGAGCATCAGTGAGCTGAAGGAGGGAACTGCTGTTGTTTCCAACAATTTTTAAGGCACTGTTTACTAAAACAATGTCAGTATTTCTTGTGCTGCTAGATGGAGGATATTTTCTAGGTGGGGGATGCCTAACCAAGTCTTGAAAGCTTTTTCTCCACAGTGAAACGAGGAGCGCATCCACGTGTTGCTGCTGTGGATCGATGCTCAGGATGCAGCACAGTCCTGGCATGGAGTCAGTAGCAGGTTTGGATGCAGCAGAGCCGGTAAATCCGGCTGCTGGGCACGACTAATCTCCCTGCCTCGGCTTCAGAGTTTCCTGGATGTTCAGGGCTCTTGTCCAGAGGTTTTGGAGGGAAGCTGTTTCTCCTTCTTTATTTATTACGTATTTTTGTGCTTTCTCCTGCTGTGGTGATTGTCACCTTGATAGAGAGTGGAGAAATCCTTCTTAAGAGCATAATTAAATCAGCTAATTTAGTATTCTGTAGGTTAGGTTTACCTAGGGAAGGTTAGAGGCTGAAAACCAAACAGAAAGGACATAAAAATGAGTAAGGTCAGAAATGTGGTAGGGATGAAATTCTTTTCTTTCCATTACCTTAATTACCAGAGCTGTCCGAGGAATTGAGCCTTCTGTAATAAGGGCTGATTCTAGTAGCCACCGGCTTTCATGGCTGAATGTGGAATCTCTTTTTTGTTTAAATCTAATAGTGTTTAGAATCACATCAACCAGGTAATGGAAACTTAAGAATGAACACAGCGCAGTGAGCGGGGACGTGCAGGAGCTTGTCCACATGTTGGCCAAAGGCTGTGGCCAGGCATTCCTGAAGACCCCGAGGGCTCAGGCACCCTTGGAGAGTGCTTTACAAAATCTCTCTTCCCTTGTGCAATTGTGGGGCTGGGTATGTGAAGAGGAAGCCTGGCTTTGTCCTGAGAAACCCTGCTGGGTTTTGATTCAATAAGGTGCTGCTCCTGCAGCTGCCCGGAATTCTGATTTGAAGAGATGATCCTGGAAGCACTTCAAGGCAGGGGAAGGTGAAAGCAGAGTTTCGTATGTCACTTGTGAAATAGAGTGGTCAAAGCAGTTGCAGAGATGTATGAGGAGAATTACCAGGATAAAGATGGGGTCATATTGTTTCCTTTGCTTCTCTCAGGAAGACATCCCAGCCAGATGCAGAACTTGTGCTTCAGAGGATCACAAAATTCAGTAGTACACTTAGTTCTCCTGAATATGTCATGTCCAAATTCTTAACAGTGTGGAAAATTGCTACCTGTTGTCTACTGCCTGCTTCCCAACAGATACTTCTTGTCAGTGTGCATTCTTTACATCAATCAGTTTTATCATGGCCATCCTAGTGATCATTGGTCTAAACCAAGAAATTAGTTCTACTTACTGCTGTTCTTTGCAAATAATATCATAAGTTTGCATGGGGAAAGTGCTGGCAGGCAGCCAAACTTCTCTTTAAGAAGTCCTCATTTGAAGTTGATTATATAGATTGCAGAGAGATGTTAGAGGATCGGAGTTCATGAGTTGGAGTGATTATAAAACTTCTGTCTTCAATCTTTGGTTTAGGTTACATTGAAGAATCTTGCACGGTTCCTTGCCCGTTTGATTGCAAATTAAGTGACTGGTCCAGCTGGAGCCCCTGCAGCTCTTCCTGTGGGACAGGGATGAAAGTCAGATCCAAATGGCTGAAAGAGAAGCCCTACAATGGAGGTCGTCCCTGCCCAAAGCTGGATCTCAAGAATCAGGTGAGTGTGTTAAATCACCAACAGAAATCTCACTGTGCTTATTGCAGTTTTAATTGGGATCATTAGGTAGCGAGCTGGTATTGCAGTTACAAATAGGAGTAATCTCGGGGGTCTGGCTTTGTTTTGAGTTTCATGGGCAGTCCTAGAACTTCTTGAGGATTGAGGGGATGATGCTCACGTTACAGCAGAATGTGACCTGAAACACTGTATTTCTTACGTAAAAACAATTTTTGTCACCCAGAGCACAGGAAGCTCTGGACAAACAATCCCACCTGGATGGCGTGTAAATATCAGAGGGCTCAGATGTCATGGATGTTTTTAAAATCTTCAGTTCTCTCTGAGACAGAAGAACTGAAACAGTAGTAGCTGCGGAAACGTGCATTTGTTAAATATACATTGCTATTTTTAGCAGCGTTTCCCTTCGACACAGCAAAAGTTCCCTTCAACATTTATCTCTGTATAGTCAATATTGAAGTGTCCCATTAGAGGAAAATAGTCTTTAAATTGCTATTCTTAAGAAAAATCAGCATCAGTTTAAATGCTTTTTAATGCTATATGTATATCTACAATACTAATAGAGGTTTCCTACATTTACTGATTATTTTGTAATGCTAATTAACACTGATGAAGCACTGTATAGTTTAGTCTGTTCTTTACTGCTTTCAAATTCAACTATGAAAATTAATTAATAGGACAGAAATTGTCATGCCAAAGGGACTTGATATATATATATATATATGTAATTTGCAGAGTGTGTAGAAATATATATATGAAAAATGTGTTGCATAATATGTGTAGAAGGATTTTTAACAGCAAAGATGTATTTGTGCAGCAGCTTGCAGGTGCTAGAGCTGCTGGATCATGTTGTTTACTGTGCAGTCACTGCCACAGCTTTGTCCTGGGAGGCAGCACCACTTCTACCACCTGATTCTCAACACATGGCGTTTTCCTCACAGTTTATTTTTACTGGTGTGAGAAACTTGTTAAATGCTTTTTCTTTTGCATATTACTGTTTGGAATTCATAGGCAGTAGCCTAACAAGAAGAAAATACATAACTGCAACAAAGTGCATGTTGTCCATACCTCAGTGCTTTTCTTAATAGATCAGAGAGGTCACCAAAGAGGCAAAATGAATTCCCACAATAAGTTGTTTGGTAACAATAAGCTCCTTTGTAATGAAAAGGTACCAGGATTGTTACCCAGAGACACAACAGACTACTTCTGATGAAAGGTAACGTTGCTATAAAGCGTTGCCTATTCCCACACACATTAAATGTACTAATTTCAAAACCCTTTTGGAAGATATTGAAGGAAAGAAATTGTCTAAATTGGGAATTGATGTCTTTGTAAGGTTTATTGGTGTATGGTGCTTGCAAAGCATTATGGCTGGTGGTAATATAAAGGTAGTTGGTGCTTTTCTGCCTCTTTCCCAGGAAGATAAGACTCCATGTATATGTATGTATATGTACATACAGGTACACTGAGGCATTCCAGTACTTGAAGGGAGCATGTAAACAGGAAGGGGAACGGCTGTTTATGAGGGTGGATAGTGATAGGACAGGGGGGAATGATCTTAAACTGAGACAGGGGAGGTTTAGGTTAGATATTAGGAGGAAGTTTTTCACTCAGAGGGTGGTGACGCACTGGAACAGGTTGCCCAAGGAGGCTGTGGATGCCCCATCTCTGGAGGCATTCAAGGCCAGGCTGGATGTGGCTCTGGGCAGCCTGGTCTGGTGGTTGGCGACCCTGCACATAGCAGTGGGGGTTGAAACTAGATGATCTTTGTGGTCCTTTTCAACCCAGGCCATTATATGATGATATGATGATGATATACAGGTGTGTGTGTTTCTCTTTATTGGCTTCACATGTGCTTCCTACTTCTTTGAGCAGTAACGGAGTCTCACTCTGCACCCACTGGACTTTGACTTCCAGCAGTGATTTAAAAGTGCTGAACTCCTTAGGCACATTGCAGCACGAAGACGTTCCCTGCCCGATGGCAAACTGAATTAGCTGGCTGCACTGATGTTTAGCTAAGCTGAACACATCTTTAATCCAGTGTAGGGAGGATTGTCTTCTTTTTCCTCTGATGTGAACAGTGTTTAAAGCCTAGAACGAAATGCTACAGAATTCTGTATATGTTAATATATGACTTCCTAATTATTTTTGCATAATCATATAATCTGGTTTAAATACCTGCCGTACAGTTCTTTGATATCAAACATGAGAAAGCTAGGTCACCTTGGTGCAAGGATTTTCCTTATCTTTTTCTGGCGACAGTGTTGTATTGTGTTCTGTGCTTTGATGAAGACCTTAGACAACTGAAAACCAAGAATAAACTCCTGTAGGTGCCAGCAGATTTCCCTTATTATCTCCTCCACTATTTTTAGTTATCTGTTTAAAATTATTGCTCCTGAGCTTGGGTCTTATTATTGCTTAATCTGTTATTTGTAGAACCCTCCATTTTCCAGTATTGTATAATTAAAACCCGTGCTCAGTTTGTGTTTTTTCTCATTCAGCCAAATAATCTTTTAACTCTCTTCTTGTGAAAGTTGTTTTCTTGTGAAAGCTGTTTTCTAGGCTTCTTGTACATCTTTTTTTGTCTCCTCAATGCCTTTCAGATATTTAAGTACAGAGAACATAATTGAAACAATAGCCCAGCAGTTTTCTTTTACCATTTCCCACCCAACGCTGGTATTTCAGCAAAGTTGTTGCTTTGGAGAGGGGGGCAATTTTCAAATCAAAACGATTTATTTGACTGATGTAAATAATTACTGAATCACATAAACCTTTTTGTAGAAGACTGTCCTCCTAGAATCAGTTCAATCATGGTAGTGCAGTTTTTCTGGTCTCTTTAGAACACAACTTTTTAGCATAGTGTAGTTGAGTACAGTTGATACATTTATACAGACACTGAGATAATGACATATTCCTGCATGATATTTCATGGAGTTTATGCTCCTAAGTGTTTGACAATTGTTTAAGTGTTAGTTGCCTGCGTTTTACTACATGTTTTAAAGAAAATGAGCAATGCATGTAGAAGTTGTGGAGCTCTTATTTAAGGCTGTGATTGCTTCTGAACAGGCGATTGGATTACGGGGTCAGCTGGCAGATGTTCTTAGCTGTGTAATGCATGTTAAAAGAGGTGTAGCTTTACTTTTTTCTGTATCCGCTGTAATTCGAATGCACTTACACAGCATGCAGTTGCTAAGCTATTTAATATGTAGTTCTATATGACTAAAGGTTAAATACGAGTTATGGGAGACTTATTGCTTGAATATTCTCTTGTAGGTTTTTAGGATTACTACAAGAAAAATGCATCTTATTTTAAAACTCATGAATTTCCAGGGATTACCTTTCTATTGATTGCTATAATATATATTCTTGTCAAGATTTTCCCTCCTTTTCCTTCCTCCTCTTCTTGCTTCTACATGGTCCTACTAAAGGACAGATATCACAGCATGCAGTTTACTCACTTTGTACGTGCTGTATCTATTGAAGCAGCAAAAGTAGAAAGTATTTGAAGTTTAACGTTATTGCTTTATTTAAAATGAACATGTTCTTGTTACGTACAGCTGTCAGTCAAGGTCCCACCCCTTCTCAAGTATTTTGAACCAGATTTGATGAAGGAGGGTAGACATTAAAGATCTTTGTTTCCCATTTCTTCAGTGGAAATAATTGACTGAGAATTGCCTCAGCTAGAGGAATACTTGCAGCCTGGCCCCATTTGTTGTTTTTATCAGAAAAATCCCCATCAGAATTTGACTTAAAAGGGAAAATTTGTGTTTTGAATGCTGAACTTTCTATTAGATGTAGGGAGGGAAACCTGTTTTTAAGCACGTGTCTTGTTGTTTTCAGGCTCCTGCAATATCAAATGGTAATGATTGGGATAGCTCTCTGATAGAAAAATGTTTTCAGGTCAGACATTCACTTTTATCTGCAGGACTTTTTTAAGGTCTTGTTTATGTGTATGATCAATGTGAATACTTCAGTGTGTAAAGTTACATAGATGTGAATGAGGTTGTGGCACTGAGGTGGTGCATTCTGGTGTCACAAGTGAAGCTAGCTTATGTCTTTTGAGGACAAGACTTGCCCAGTACAATGCAGGCCAAGAAGCTGCCTTGAGTTGAAAGGAAAGAAGAAATTATACTGCAAAGGCAAGTCCTTAATCTCTGAAAAGAGGATATAAAAAGTCAGAACAGCAAAAAAAAAAAAACAGGAAAGTTTGATGTGGCTATCTTTGAAAAGGGGATATAATAAGTGAGAACCTCCACTGGGGTGGATTGTTATGAGCTTGGCCTGCATGCTCTTGTTCATCACTGGCAAAATGCATAGCTAATGGTGGTGACTATGTTGAAAAATAGTGTGTTGTAGCTGAGACTTGCTCTGTCGAATTGTGCTCTTTGTGTCTGTTGTAGTTTCCATGGGAATAAATAGGAGGCATTACTTTCAGAGTGACCCACATACAATTTTAGTAAAGGCTTGTTCAGGAACAGCCTTTTGTTAAGATGCTTCCAGGGCTTTTCACACTTAATTTCCTAAAAAAAATTTTAAATAAATAACACAGCAGCATACAGACTAAAGTTTGAATTACATTCGTAGTGGTTTCTCAAGGCAATTTTTGGCTCATGTTTTGCAAGCTAAGTTTCTGTGATCCAAAAATGCCCCTGCTCTGCGCTTGCGAGCTTTAGACTGTCAGAAGAACTCTGCCTAAGGAAGAGCAACGTAGCATATCTTATCACAAGACACTGAAATGAAACAAGGCCCATTTTCACTTAGGTAGGTAACTGCTCTCAGGAAGAGCAGTAATTCTGTATACAGTAATGTTTCTGAAGAGGCAACATACAGCACTACTGCACTTCTCCTGTTTTAATTCCTTCAATTTATATTCCAGTCCTTACCTGCTGACATGAAATATTGACAAGTTCTTTTGTTTGTCTTTACGTCACCTGCCTAACAATGAAATATTCAAATAATAATAATGGTTTAATTTTGATTGTCTGTCTATGAAATATGTTGTGTTTTACTTTGGTATAATAGTTGTACTGTTCCTTTGCATAAATACATCTTTCATGCATGCATCTGCTTATATTTATCTATACATGTGTGTGCATGAAGCATTTTCAGAACTTGTTAGGTTCCTATGTTAGAAGTTAAGTTTTAACCCAGAGTCTTTCATTGCTGTCAACATATTAGCTCACATCCAATTCCTGGGCGGATACCCCTTGCATGTCGGCGTCAGAAATGGGTCTTTGAGAATATAATTAATAATGTATTACCTATAAATAGCTCCTGCATAAATGTCTTCTTTTATAATATAGACTGCTAATTGTCAGAAAGCCCCTACATGGCTTTCCAGAAGGCAGCCATACAATAATGCCAGCAGGTTATTTCTGAGCTCTGTCATGTGCTGCTGTATCGGTAGCAACAACAGTGGGAGATCCCTTGCTGTGGCATGCGAGGACATGGCTGACCTATATTTTCCTCCAGCTCTGTCTATCAGTGCTCATTGCTTTGTGAGAAACTTAACTTCTGGAAACAAAAATCCTATCCTTCGTCTCAGTTTTACCTTCAGAAGATCAGATTTCCTCCCACTCAGCGTTAAAGGATGGAATTACAGGATAGGAAACATTTGTCCTCTGATTCTAGTGTGTTTTTACAGTATCATAAAAATTCTATGGTGGGTTGTTTTTTTCTTTTGCCTGCTACAATCACATGTGAGAATATTCAATGTCAAAAAATAGTGAAAACCTCATGGTAACCTTATACGCTTCTGGCTGTGACTGAAAGTTTTGATACTCAACTGTAATTTAGTTCATTAAAAGTGCGTAAGTACCAAGCCAGGTCTGTGCAGCATGGCTGCTAGCTCGTGTTCCTTAGGAAAGTGTCTGAAAAACCAACCATGTGAAGGGGGGGTACCGCTCCTTTTTCTAAAGAAAATACAGCCATTTCCCGTGCTGCCCTTCAGAATAATAACCTGTGGCATGTACTGTAATTCCCAGAGTATGTTAATTTGGTATCCAGTTTCATTAGCTAGCCACATTGGATTTGCAGTTCTTCTGCAAGTTTTCTGGCAAAGAAAGCATCATATAAGCATATTTTCACTACTCCATTCATGAGAAGCTTTATCCTTGTGAAATTGAACCATTTGGCAACTTCCTGGAACGACATTTTTCTGCCTGCTACATTCCCTACCAATGTCTTCATGAAGTTTAGGTCAAAGCAGGACTTTTTGCTCTAAAAGTAACTGATACGTTTGCACCTGCACTGAATTTGAAGTGAAAATTTCCCCATAATTATTTCTGATTGAAGTACAAAGTTCCTATTTTTGTTGTTGAAGAAGATAGTGGTTGTTTAATACAGCAGCATACTGCAAAATGTTGTGAAAGATGGGAGTTACACCAAAAGTGCTTTGTCCAGAGGAGATAGAATTAAATGGAAGATCAGCCATGGGAGGTTGGGTAGCCCAGTGGATGAAGTATTAGCATTTCACCTAAGAAACTGGAGCTAAATTGGCTTGGGCAATGTTTTTAAGGGAATAAGTTTGGTTTGTGCTGAATCTCCTGTGGACGATATGTCATGTTGGAGGGCCGGCGTGCACTGTGTGTCATAAATCAGTGTGACAGCGGCTAACACCGAGACTGAACTTACTCTTGCTTGTCTTTGTCTTAGGAGCAGAAGAACACAGAGGATTGATGCCTTAGTTGTTCCTTGGCAGCAGATTTAATCTTGGTGGTTTGTTTTTTTCTCCTCCTTTCTCATTTTAGAACATTTCTATTTCTTTTCCACAAAATGTTGTGGTGGAATTTGTTCTCAGTTTTAGGTTCGCAGTCATTATGGAAGTTAAATACAGCGTAACAGTTAAAATAAGCAGGAAGGTTTTGTTTTAATTTGAACAAAACCAAGTATATTCAGAGTAAAAGGTGTTGGTCTGTCTTCACCCAAAGATACGGAAACACAGCTATGTGGCATCATGACTTTCATCCCATGTGACTCAGTCTTCAGAAACAGTGAATTACAGAGAGAGGCATGGCCTTTCTTGTTTTTGGCAAGTTGAAGGTGTTAAAATGTTTCCCTTTGCTTCTCTCTCATTTATAATCTCTTTGTGTACAAAATTAAGTTTCCAGAGTAGTATTCTATTGATTGCAAAACAATGTTTGCTATAATAGAAGACATGAGCATGGAAATTTCTTTTGAAATAGACTCCAAGTCAAGTAATGAAATTAATTACAATAATTTATGATTCTGTGGAACCTGATGTTTAGTAATCTCAAAACTTTTTTGAAGTAGGAGCACAAGAAGATATTGGCATTACACAGGAGTGCATTAAGCAGGAGGCAGTGTCTGAGTGGGTCTCATACAGGCCTCTATACTTACACTATACTACTTATACTGTCCTCAATTTAAAGGCCACTTTAATTCAGCTGTTTCATTTTATTCTAAGAGGAAAGGGATTTATTCAAGATGGTCTGACACACCTGCATGCTGTGACTGCATTCCAGCTTTCAGAGCAGGATGTTCCTACCTCTGTACTAAGTGCATGACTTCACAGATTCTGGCTCTTTTATGAATAGGAGACAGTAATTTGAAATGAAGTTGCCGTTCAAACAGGGAGAATGGACAAGAAGCTGTATGCTGTTATCATCTGTCAGAGCTACAGAGAAGCCCAGCAATGCTCAGACACCTCTTGCATTATGATCCTGAAAATAACCCTGGTCTTGCCTTCATCAGTATTTAATATAGCTGTGTTGTTCCATGTACAGCAGTTATCATTGATTAATACTTAACAAGTGTTAACATTTTTTTCCTGGTGCAGACGTTTCTTGTGGCCATTTCCCAGAATTTATACCCATATCATGTGTAAAGTTTGCTTTGCTTTATGCAGGGTGGCTGATTGATAGATTCAGGAATTGATTTTATTTTCTTTTTATGTTATTTAATTGGTTTCCTCCTCCAAGACGGCAGAATAAAAGTGAGAACTACCTTCTCTGTTCCTCCTGATATTTCTTCACATGACTGCAAGGATTGTGCTGAGATTCCACCAGCTAAATGTGTGCATTTGAACTGCAAGCTGAATACATGAATCTCACATCTTTTTTAAGTGACAGCATCAGGATCATCAGCATTACCAAAGTGCTAGCTGGAATATAAAGCACTTTGTGATTTTGGATTTTAAAGCCCAATTACAGCTTTCTGAGTGATTGCACAGGCAACCCCCATGTCAGGGAGGTCTGCTGTTTAGAAGAGCTGTTTTCCAGAAGTTGAAATTCATTCTGATCACATACAGGTTGGTTTGGGGAAAGAAAGGAGATACTGTCTTCATCGTGCAGGGCTGGCCCTGCCTCCTGGGGTGCCTGTTGTAGCAAGCACACTAAGAAAGCAGCTGCACATAAAGCTCTCTGGGAGGGCACGGCATGGAGCCTGTGTAAGATAGGGAGCATACATTAACATTCCCAGTGAAGGATTTTACATCTGCTGGGGTGGAGGTGCCCTCTGGGCTGGTGCCATGGGTGCACCGTGTTGAAGGAGCCTGGGCACCTTCCTGCCCCTAGTCCCCATCTCCAGCAGCACCTGCAGGTCCCATGGAGAGAGACAGTATCAGAAGGACATAAATTAACAGAGAGCGTCCAGAGGAGGGCTATGAAGATGGGGAAGGGTCTGGAGGGTAACATGTGTGCAGGGCAGCTGAGCTCCCTTGGTTTTTCACCCCAGGGCAGAGGAGGTTGAGGGGAGGCCTCATGATGGCTGCAGCTCTCACAAGGAGCGGATGGGCAGGCATTGACTTTATGGGTTTCTTCCAACCTGGGATTATCCCGTGGTTCTATGATGGTATAAAGATCGTGACATCTTTCTGCTGTAAATAAGTGTGTTGCAGGCTATAGCCACCCATAGAAAAATTGAAGACAAGTGGATTTTTATGTATTAATGAAATGCAAATGGCTAGGTTCTTCTGCATATAGATGCATATTCTGTCCCGTCTAATTTTATTTACTGCTTCTCACTTGAGGAGTGCATAAATCAGCAGTCCTGTGTAGTCTGTTGTGATATATTGCTTAATTAAAAGTTATGAAGTCTTTTAATCCTTTATATAATTAATATTATTTTTGAGTCAGCCATTTCCCATATTTTAACTTAACCAGGAAAGATGCATGATGTTACAGAGAGAGCATTCTGTGAATCGTGGTACTCACTAACAGATGTGGCACACAACAGCGTCTTGGATGCTCCAGATTGGGTTTGGAATTTGAACTCAGAACCAAAGATAATTAAATGTTACTGCACCTAAGGAAGTTTATGTAGCATTGATTATAGTTTAATAGCAAGTGTAGTCTATGTGTTTGTTAGAGTCATGGATTAGCTTTAAAGGGGATGAGACGCAATGTGGTTTCACAGTAAACAGATTTTAGCTACACTTTAATAATTTAAAAAGTATTCTTAAAATGGTTATTTATGTTCTAATGGAGTCCTAATTTAGTGTTCTGTATTAGTGCGATCATTGGGTGATTTATTTTTTTTAGTTGGCAGGTTATGGTATTATTTTTCACTTAATTAAGGTTGTAACTGACATGAATTTCTTCTCCATGAGAGTCAGCATTAAAGAATTGGTATAGTATGAAAAATGGTGTGATTTCTGTAGAGCAGATGGCTAGTTTGAGGAGTTCTGCAAAATCTGAAAAAAAAACCTGAGAATGATTTTGTTTCGTGTTTCAGAGGAATCACCCAACTGGAATTTTGCTGTGTTTTGCTCCCTCATTCTCAAACGTTGTCTTTGTACGTTGATAGCATGTGCCAGTTTCATCCAAAGAGCTCTGAGATTCCGAGGGAATGTTAGAATCCAAACTTGGTATTAGAGATTCCACATCAACTTTTCATAAGATTTGATGTCAGTTTGGATTTCATTGACAGCAAGGGTGTTTTGCAGAAATAGGAGTTTCCTATAGCTGGGAGTCAGCTGCCCTCTGTTGGTTGGTTCAGCTTTGCTGTGGTTTGTGTTTCTTGTGATGACTTTGGATGGATGGGGAAGGCTTCCCCTTGGTTCCAGCTGCCGGTGGTGTGTTGAACATCACTGGGGTCCCTCCAGTAACACACCTCTGCTGTATGTGTGGCGTGTCTTTAATGCACTTCTCTTAACCTGACTTTAAATTCTGAATCTTCTTCTTTGAGAATAGGATTATTATTAATTAGTATGAACTTTGGCAATTAAAAATACTAGACTGGATGCTATCTGTCAGCTCTGCTGGTCAATCTACATCAAGAATTTATTCTGACATCTGTTCAGTCTCGGTGTCCTCGACTCTCTAATAAGTTAGCTTTAAATTATGACTACTAAATAAAGATGAGAATTTTTCCTTCTCTGAGTAAGTGATATTAAGTGGTTCGTGAACTTTCTAATTAGCTGCCAGGCATAAGTATATTTTCATTAATGTTCTGAAAAGTGAGAGTAAAAAGAGTAATGTTGAAAAATAGTGAGGTTTAGCAGTCTCTTCTAGGTAAGGCTTTGAAAAGTAATGAAAGTCTAGTCAGATTCTTCTTTTGGAATGTCTTAAACACACTGGAACAGGTTGTCCAAGGAGGTTGTGGATGCCCCATCCCTGGAGGCATTCAAGGCCAGGCTGGATGTGGCTCTGGGCAGCCTGTTCTGGTGGTTGGCGACCCTGCACGTAGCAGGGGAGTTGAAACTAGATGATCATTGTGGTCCTTTTCAACCCAGGCCATTCTGTGATTCTGTGATTCTATGATTCTTATTACTGGTGAAAATAATAAATATGCATTTGTTAATGCTCTTAGGCAGTGCATTATCTGATACATGGGATTTAGGCTTTTCACCCATCCGCAGTGATGCGCTGGGGCTCAAGCCTACGAAGTGTGAAACACCTTTAGCTTCCCTGATTTCCAGTGGGAATTCTGTGCACCTCCTACTTCAGCCAAGTCCTCAGAGTGTGAGGAGCCCTGGGCTCCCAGGTCCACGTTTTCACGCAGTGTAGGCGTTCAGCTGAAGTGGATGGACTTCCCTGAGGCACCTCAGATGGTTGGTTTTGGTTTGGTGGGAGTGCTTAGCGATTGGTAGGTCTGACAAGATGGACTTTATGAGTGTACACATTTCCAAAGTTTCTTAAAATAAATCCAGTCTGTTCCTTTAATTTAAATTGAGTTTACTCACAAGTGGCCATCTGGAGTATAGATTTGTATGTGTAAATCATTCTCTTGGCAGCACAGTAGTAGTATCTTTGCTGCTATTAATGCAGTTTTTAAGGAATTTCTTCTTTGTAACCACAGATCTAGACCTGAATCAAAACGCACAAGCCAAATTTTTACCCATCTTATATACGCCCTCCTTTGTGAGAACTTAAATCCTAACTTTCAATCTAAATTGTAAATGCAGATTTTAATGTAAATCTATGTTAGGCCTTTTTTTGTTAACATAATATATATTTTTGATAATGCTTCAGTCCCAGCAGAACAGCACTTTAAATGGTGTTTTGGTTCAGCATGTCATTTAGTTAGAATTTGCTGTACAGGGTGTAATGACATTGCTTTGTAAGAAGGCTCACATCTCACGCATGCCTGCTGCAGGGCACAGCGATTTGCTTCTACAAGTGGCAAAAGGGGATGGGAGCCAGTGCTCCGATCAGGCTGCATGTTTGGAGAATAACAATAACATTTGTAAATGCATGGATGTTTGTTTTTTCCTTTCACGTGGCTTTCCCCCAACTAATAGCTGGTTGTAAAGCTGGGTGGTAAATGAGCAGATTTATATTTGTTGGAACACAAACATCAGCAAGTACTTTAGCAACTAGAGTAGCAATAGATATTCATTAGAAAATCCATTGGAGAAATCAATTATACTTTGAGTTTGTCTTATTGAGAGAATGGAGGTAGTTGGTCTGCAGCAGGCATTACTTGAGCGAGCAGCAGCTGGGCAGACAAAATGGGCTTCATGGATAGTCTCACAGGTGAGTAAAATAATAAGCAAAGATTAATTTGCTGTCCCGTGTGTTCCCAAAGCAACCATTGACAAAACAAGTAGTTTTTAAGAGTGAGAGATGGGAGATTGTATCTTGCAGCGCGTACTACATACACAGCTCATCAGTCCCGAGGAAGAAAAGCGATGATTAACCTTGATCAGATTAAACATTTGCATATAAAAGAGGCTTTTCTTAATATTCATTTCAGGTCAGTGTTTGATAAATGACTCGCAGATTTTCATCAGCGTTCTGGTGTCTTAATTTTTGTAGAGTAAACATCCTCTCTGGAGCTGTGTGCAAACAGCAGCATTTTCAGCATTGCAGTGTATTGCACAGGAAATTCTAAGTACAGGTTGGATTTTCATGTTAACTACGGAAATTAAACCCAGCCAGAGGAGGAGAAATACTTTTTAAGCTTAATTTGCTTTCTTTTCCTCACCCCGTAGTAGTAATGTAGCATACCACCATGTCTGAGAGGTCAGCAAGGCAAGGCAGAGAGTTTTGTGAGCCCTTCAGACACCTGCTAAGTGGAACAAAGAATGAAGGGTTTACTTTTTGAGAGTAAAATGTTGGTTTTGTACAGATTTCTTTGACTTTGTATGCTGTAGCTTTTTCAAAAACAAGTATCAGTCCTTTCTAGCAAATCCACACCTGTTTGTTACATCCTGGGTAGAAAATCATCCTTAGCTAGAAGAAAACATGAATAATCAGTATCTGACAGGTGATGGCAAAAAAAAAAATAGTTAAAACCAGGAGTTCTTAGCTATCTTTGAAACTGGATGTGGCTATTTCATCACCGTTGTGCCTTGCTGTTGCTTTCCAGGCATTAGGCTGTGCAGAACAGCACCAGTGATGGCTGTGTTGCTCCAACCAAATGTTAGCCCTGTCATCTCTGGCCAGATTCCCATCGTTTAATTAAATAAAGGCAAATTCCAATTAACTTTGAAGACACCCATGGCTGGCCCTGCTTTTTTAGAAAGCAGTGTTCATGTACTCAGGGTTTCCCTTTTGTCTGTCTGTTTGGTGGAGGTGGACCCTTTGATCCAAGCCATACATGACACCCATTGAGTGGCCTCCCTGTAGAATGGCCACTTGCTCCACATCCTGCCCTCGCACGTGTTTTGCTGGATCGTGCTCTAGGTGCAGACTGCATAACAGATGAAGTTTGACTCTGAAAATGGAAGGATAGTTTTTTGGCTCAACTGGGTGTTTATCAATGGAGTTAACAATGAAAGGGAGCAATCAGTCTCCACATGCTTCCCTGAAATTGGTCCAGCAGCATTTGCAGCACTATTGCAACATATTTGAAATGGTGAAATAGGGAGCATTTGTTACTTTAAAAAGATTGTGGCTGTTGTGAGGGGAGAATACAAAAGTTTGGAGCACGTCAAAGTCAGGCGCATGTAAAATGCTGCCTGGATTGGATTGCAGGCACTTAAGGACAGGGTGCTTCCCTGCTTCCCAGGACAGCCACAGCAACCGAGTGAACCCAGAGATCATGTAACTCCATTCATGTCACATACAAGTGTTGTCAGAGGTCTGTGCTTTACATTTCAGCTGTTTGCTTAAACTGAAGTTAGGTACAGGGGTATCCCTTCATTAAGTTCAGTGGTAGAAACTTTATTTTAGTTTATTTTTATTGAGGTATAGAGGTTGGAGTGTGTAAGCTAACTGCTTGGAAAAGGCCTTCACTTTTCAGTGTTACCAGGCAAAACTTGCTGGCTTTTATTGTTACATTTAATGTGTATAAGGTTAATGAAATTACAAGCAGTAATTAAAGAAAAAACTAATGAAATGAAGCAAAATCTACGTTTAGAATTGATGATTTTAATTATTTTAAACAGTTTGTAAGAAGAATGAAGGGGAATTCTTCAATTAAATAATAACTTTTCCCCCCTATTTCCACTAAATTAAATAGATTAATACTCCTAACAACTGCATGGAAGGCAGCCATCCTTGCTGGGGGCCTGGACTGCAGCTGTGCTGGCTCCTGGCACTCAGTGCTGCACTGCTGGGAAAGGAGGAGGCATTTTTGGCCTAGAGGCAGTTACAAAGAACAGGTATCCTTTTTAGAATTACATTTTGGAACAAGCTGTAAAAAAAGAAAAGTTTATTTTAATCATTTTACTTTAGTCATTGCTTAAGTCAGTTTATCTTTTCTTTGATATCACAGAACTACCTAAACCCAGTTGTTAAGTGCTAAAGACAAAACCCGATTCATTACCTCCTTCTAGCCAAAGGTCAAATTTTCAGTGGTCTGGAATTTAATTTGCATTTAATTCAAGGTTTCATCAAGATAATTGTCTGGTTCACTCCTCTAATTGAACGTTTGCAAGAAAATTAATGTCTGATCACCCCTGGGAGAGGGGAGGTGCAGCACTGTTGCACTGCAGTTTCCCAGCTTCACCCAGGAAATGCACTCAGGAAAAGCATCCCATTTTCATGGGACACAGAACTCCTTTCTCTGCCACAGTCACAGAAGTTGCAGGCTGTATTGGCAGCTGAAAACGTTATTGTAGTCTGCCTTGGTATTAGGCAGATTGTCTGCATTACTCCCGTGAAAACTCTGATCCATCCTCTCTTATTTAACAACCTTGTCATTCCCAGGCTGAATGGATGAGTGTTTTTTCTGTCTTCTCTCTGCTGAAGTTTCCATTAGTAGCAAAAGCTCTGCTCCCTGGTATTTTACTGCCCTGCAGGTGTTTTGGGGAGAAAACAGCTCTCTTCTCTCATCATCAGAGCCATCCCTTGCAGCTCACAGTCTCCAGACACCAAACCCTTCCAGCCTCTCCTTGCAAGGTGGGAGCTTCATTCTCACAACCCGATATTTCTCTTCCGCAGTTGTTTCTGCCTGCATGTGAGAAAGAAAGTGCACAGATCTGCACGCAGTACACAACTGAGGATCTTAGCAGGGTTTGTGAAACACCAGTAATTGCATCCTGGCATTCTAACAGAATGCCTTCCCGCCCTGCATTTTCTGTTTTATTTTGTGGCCATGTCACAAACTGTTTCATCCAGTGTTCTGCCTGGATGCGTTTTCCTCAGGCTGACCTCCGAGGGTGTATCAGATTTTGTTGTTGTTGTTATTAGTCCCCAAACACATGATCTTTGTAGTGAATCACAGCCTCTCTGCTGCCCAATCTGTGCATCTCATGGCTCTTCCTTCACACTGTCCCAGGTCTCTCTGTCTAAAGATGGCACTTAGCTTCATCGGTAAACTGTCAGTAGGACTGTAGCTGTGTGCTGGCATACGTGGTGAAGTATTAAGACTGGCTTTAAGACCAGTCCTTCAGCAGTGATGCTAATAACTTCCCTCCAGCCCGACGTTTCCCATTTAATATCATTGCTACTCTCCTACCTCTAGCACTTTCATGCCAAGTTAAATTTTTTGTACTAATCCCCATCTTCTTCAATTTAAGTAGTAACTTCCCAGGTGATGCTGTGGTAAAGCTTCGCTAAAATCAGGCAGCTGAGACCTGTTTCATTTCCTTTGTCCAGAAAGAGAGTTTTCTTCTCTAAGAAAGATATCAGATTAGTCTTCTATGCCTCACCTGCATTAAACCCAGGTGGTATTTTTCCCCACGTTCTCTCAGCTTCACTGACTTTTATTTTTCTTTCCTTAAAAATTGCTCTAAAGTCTTGCTGCTACTGCTAAAGGTAGAATAAAGGGTTTTAGTTGCTCTGATATTTTTTTTTTTCGGTATGGATAGGACATTTGTTATTTCTGATCACATGGTATTGTCTTGCTTTTTTTATTGGAACTAGCTGCCCCATGGGAATTCTCGTATGCCAGTTCTTTCACAAATCTTCATGGAAATCACTTAGTTCTTAGTACTTGTTTGGGCTCTTGAGATACACTTTCACCCTGACTGGGGTAGTTTCTACATGGTTATCATCGCTGACTGTCATGAAAATTGAAGCATGTATTCATGTAATTTGGAGTTGCATACTGTCTGAAATCTGTACTCCAGCCTCACTATGTAGTAGTTCCACTTCTTTGCAGGTCATCTCTTCATGCAGTCAACACAGCTTTTGTTGCTTGCGTTAGTATTTTCTGGGTTGTTTTTGGTACCTGCCATTTGCTGAGCTCTGATGCTTTCTTCAGCTCCACATGAACGCTATTATCCCTGCTGGACTATCTCTGTCCATTCATCTGATTGACTAGTGAGGCCTGGCACGCTGCCCTCTAGCTTTTTCTTACTTGAGATATGGGTCCCTGTAAGTATTGGCATCTTTGACTTGAAAAATGTCTGTCGTCTTCTCCAGGCAGATCATTCAACCTCTTTATTAGCTGACTTCCCCGGCTGGTTCCCTCTCTGTGCACAAGCTGCCTTTGGAAGCCAAGATGTGTGATAGAAAAAGCCTTTTCTAAGGGGTTTACAAACTGCTGTGACAACTTTACTTTAGAATCAGCATATGAACACATACTTCAATTTTCTGTCTAGAGCCAGTAATTTTATTTCTCTTTTTAATAAAAAATGAAACTGAAATCCATCACCTTCCAGTTTCAGTTAACGCTGAATTAACTTGTCAGTAACCGCTTTTAGGAGTATGTGGATTTAATGCTATTAGCAGCTTTTGTTCTCCAGTAAATGAGTAATCTTGTTAGTAAATGTATCTGTAATAACACTGTATAACATACAGGTCTGTGTCGTGTTCCCCACCAGCATCATCACAACAGAATCATTGTCACTGTAGGGTCCTTAGGCAAGAGATTTTCAAGTCTTGTGTCATCTTGTATTTTTGTCATTTTGGAAGAATCTGTTCTTTCCTATGAGACTAGTTCAGGTGGAGTTATCAAGAGTAAAGTGCGCAGCAGTTCCTCTTTGGTAACAAGAAGAATCTCAGCACACCTGTCTAGGGCTTCTCAAACCCTACCTTCTCCACTTTCTGGGAAGGGACTGAGAGAGGAGTTTTAGGTTTCATGTCATTTAGTGATGTTCATTTGGATGACCTGCAGAACTCTTGGCATCATCCAAAACTTCCACCAGTAAATGTTAACACCTCTCTCTATCATCATGTATTCCTTCTACCACGCGTTTGCTTATACTCAATATTCAACCTTTCCACTCTTCAGCTTTAAATTATACATAAGTTTAAGAATTCAGCTGCATATTTCATCGTGTGGAAATGTAGAGATGTTGGCAATTGGTGTTTGATGAGGGAGGTTTTTCACCTTGTAATTAAATAAGCTCTGTGAATGTTAGTTCACATGAAAAATAAATAAGAATGCATGATACCAGCCAGGAGGTCATAGATAAAATGAGGCACTAGAGTACTGTGGGAAAAGGAACTTTACAAGTTAATGGTCTGGGTGCTATTACTGGATATAGTTTATAGCAAACAAGAATAAACTGTAAAGATTTTTAATAGCACAGAAAAGTTTTAGAATAACTTTTAGTCATTGGTTTGTCCTGTTTGCCTTCTGGAAATGTTCACCGTCAGGCATGCTATCTGTGAGTTCAAAGACAGTTAAGATATAGACCCACACAAAACAGTTTGCTAAAAGGTCTTCATTTATAAATAGGGCAAATCTAGGAAAAAGGATCTGTTGTAAAATACCGCGGTCATTTTTTTCCCATTTAGCCCTCAAGGCGCTGAACATTGGAAGGTCAAGCTTTACAGACTTGTTTGGGAATGTGTGGCCATAGAGTAGTACAAAGTGGCCAACATCAGTGGAAGAGTCTCTATTCTGTCTTTGTGTGTCTCAAGTGCACTCAACTGGCAAGTTATGTGCAGCTGAAATGGTGGTCCTGACTGCACATTTGTCTCCCGGTCTCCTACCTCGGGTGCTTGTTTCACATCCTAGTCACTTGGTGTGTTGATGGCTTTCAGTAAGTACTCTCTTAGACTAAACTTCAGCTGTTCTCGGGCAGGGCTTCAATGCTAAATAGCAATGACATTCATGAAGTGCATGCTCTATAATGGATAACAAGTTTGAAGCAGGAGAGACCACGCTTATGAAGATCTAAGCTATAGATGTGCTTCCTAACAGATGAGAAAATCCAATCAGGTCAGATTGGTTTATCTAGAAGGCTAATGAGCATGAAGTCTAAGTAAAGACTGCCACATTGGGTTCATTGCTTGTACGCTGGTTTGGGCTGAAAGGAGGCCATTTGTATGATATGTGACGATCACAGCTTTTTAAAAAGAATATTTTTGGTCCCAGTACAAATATCCTAAGTATCCAGATCCCCACAACAACTGCATTCTCTTCTCCTTTTTAATTTGCAATTCTTTTTATTCTTCATGACTCTTCCAAATTAGCGCAGTGTTCCTCTGTTTATCACATAAAATGCTTTTTTTTCTTCCTGTGCATCAGCTGCTACAAATAGCCCAAACACATCAACATAACACAGAAGGGGATAATAGGCTAAATTATCCTTAAGCAGTTGTGGTTGTAACTGTTTCATGTCTTATCGTGCTATGCAAATTTGATTCTTTGCTGGGTCCCACAGACATAGCTTTATTTTGACTACTGGAAGGCACAGTAGGATAAATGGATTAAAGAAGGGAACTAGCTCTTAGAGCTATTTCTCATCAGTTTTATGGTAATGCCTTCACTGAGGTGGTTGCTGTGTACACACATAAAACAGATTTGCTCCCCAAAAGCGGTTTCCTATTAGATTCAACCAAATGTAAAAACAAAAAAATAAATAAAATAAAATCACGAAACAATAGGAAAGGATCAAAAAGTAAAGAAAAGGGTAGTCGTGCTGAGAGAGTTTGGTCGTGCAGGTTAATAATAGTAGGCATAATGTGATGGTGACACTATTTTAGCAATGTTATTTTTGAAATAGCAAGTAGGAAAAGCAGCAGCCAGAATTGTGGAGAGCGATGCAACCTAGATGCCATGTCTGGCTGGCTTTAGCAGGAGAGGTGAGCCTCACAGTAAAACTGGATCTTGAGAAACTACTAAAAGCTGGAATGGGGGATGATATTTCATATTAATTCCAGTTAAGTATTCCAGGGAGGGCAACATAAAGAGAAGTATGAGAGAAGTTCAGACATGAGTGCTGTGTGCTGGTGTCACTGACAGAGCAAAGTGGGGACAACTGAAGTGAGAGCAAGAGGGCTAAAATAATGTGTTGGCTGGAGAGCAACACTTCAGATATGACAGCGTAAGTGCTAGTTTAAAATGGAACTTGAAGCCATGGGGGAGATAAAATTAGCCACAGACAGGATAGGAAGAAAGAAAAGCAGGAGAGCTGAGAGATGGCTCTCTGGTGCCCCATAAAAAGGAGGATAAGTGGAGGGAGCAAACTTAGGAAAGGCATAGCAAAGAGTCAGCTAACTCCTATGTAGTCTTTCTTTGCTGCAATATATATAAAATGACTTGTGACATCTTTGAATTAGAGACCAGCTTTTTGTTCCTTGTTTGTACATCAAGCTTTTGACACCACACAGGCATCCCCAGTAACTTTCTGGCAGGAGCACTGCGTCTGGAGGCAGGTAGTGCACATCCTCCTGCCTCGCCAGCCAACCTAGGACTGTAATTTTGGGTGGCACGTGGTGGCTGCTGGTGCAGTTCCCATGCTGGAATGTGCTCTGGCAGGCAGTGA
The DNA here is from genome assembly GCA_016647715.1 of Pavo muticus. Taxonomy (NCBI): domain Eukaryota; kingdom Metazoa; phylum Chordata; class Aves; order Galliformes; family Phasianidae; genus Pavo; species Pavo muticus. The sequence goes on from JACDJE010000036.1 coordinate 2,244,669, forward strand.
TACATTTCTCCTCCTCCTGTCTTAACAGGCAGAAATTCCTCTTCAAGAAATGTTTGCAAGGAGGCAGGAAGAAAGAAGTTACCATCTTTCAGAAGTGGGTGGGAAATTGTGGCATTCCCTGAGGTAGGCAAGGTTCATGTAAGAACGGTACACCCTCCCTACAGCTTCCCCAAATCTGTGCCCTCTAGAATACAGTGGTTCCCCTCCTTTCACCTTCACCTCCTGAGCCTCTTCTGGCTGCTGTTGGGCTCTGTGCCCTCTCTAGGGTCTCTCTTCTGCTGCCACCAAATTCAATTTTGCAGCCTGTAGAGCTGGACCAAAATAACTCATTCAATTTTGCCTACATTACTGGGCAGCCTTGGCTCTGAAGGCAGATGGGTATTTAATTTGACATTTGTGCCTCTGCAGATCTCCTCTGTAAGCTGGGGGAGCAGCTCTAGCGCTGTTGCGGGGGCCAGCTAATGCAGGTGAGCAATTGCCAGTGGAGGAATAATCTTCTGAAGAACAGTAATATGTCAGGTTATACTCCTGACTTCTCTCTATGGGATGATACAGCTCAAGAAAATTAAACCTAAGAGATAATTTGGCAACAGTCTTATTTTAAATACTGATTAATGACTATTGCTTTAGCTTTAATGCTGCTCCTGCTCCACTCATGTGATGTTTTAATATGGCAGTGGAATTATGATTAGTGCATTTAAGTTTTTAATGTTCAGATAGTTAAAATGCCCCCATAATAATTGCTGCCTTTAATACTCAGCAAAACTATTACAGAGATATAATTGCCCTTTAGTGATGAAAGGAAGAAACCAGGATCCTAACATGATCTTGAATGCCTCTTTTCTGGTAGCTTAAATCAAATCCTTAAATTTGAAAGTCCTTGGCAGCAAGTTTTAGGAAGTTTAATTAAAAAAGAAGTTTTCCATAAATAAATCAAAGCTGAAAGACTAGAGATAGAGATAGAGGAGTAGTTCAATAACTGCAGTATAAAGTGCAGTGGAAGGTACAGTAGGATATATACCAGAAATCACAACTTAAAGCATCCAAATCAAAAACCAGGTTCACAAGCAGAAGTCTGTAATCCAAACTGTACCTGCGCAGCATACAAAGTGGCTCAAAGGCCTGTAATTGTTATTCTCTAGTCATTAAAATGTTCTAGATCCAGTTCTGCAATATCTCACACTTCTGGGAGTGAGGAGTGATTTTCTAATAGAATTACGGGAAAGCAATAAAAATGAGAGCAGCTCCGGCTATGTGAATTTGGCTGATACTCGGCAGAAGCAAGAAATGTGTTCCCATTTTTCCCTCCTCCTGCCTTGGAAGTGCTGCCTTCCACACAGCAGTTAGTGTCCATCTCACCCAGCCTGTAATTCTGTTGCTTTCTGTATTCCGTATCAGGGAAAAAAATATTCCATTGTGATTTTGTAAGCTGTGTAAGAGTCAAACGAGCTTGAACTCAAATCTCTCCTTGAAAAGCAGAGTCCCTCAGCTCCTCTGCAGGACCGCTGTAAGGCACAGCAAAGCATCTCTGCATTTTGAGTTGCTGAACTCTCTGCTTGGCAATTTGTCGGAGAGAATTTTTACATAAAGCAGCCTCTCGCAGGAATCGCAGCTCTCCACCCAGCCCCACCAGCTCTGCCCCTGCAGCAGCACATTGAACTCTGTACCTGTAGAAGAGTTCCTTAATGATTATTGTCCTTTCTTGGTGTCATTTTTTTCCTGGTGGTTTAGCTGACCTTGTCCGTGTGTTGCTACACCACGAGTAATAAGGAGACTTTCCCCATATGGGACCTTCAGCTGTCAGTCCCTCTTTCTGCTCCCCTTCCTTCTCCATTTACTAGAAATAATGCTAAATATGGATGATTGATGGCCCTCATTATCTTCCTGGCATGGTGTTTCTCACTTTCAGGATGGACCCAGGGATGCCACAAGTTTAACAAGAATTAAGCAAAAACTAAGCACCTAATTTACCACTGACATAGGACTGGCTTCCTATAGGTTTAGGAACTCCTGTCCCGAGGCTGTGTAGTAGCTCCTGACTTTCACTGGTGTCTTACTCAGGTAAGACTGAGAAATGGAGATAGCTGAGTAGTTTACTCTCCATGCAGTCTTCTGTGTGCATTTTCCATGTTGATAGAAGCAACTGCATTGAACTCATGGTTGATGGCAGCAGTATACAGGACACGTAATGTATGAGACTGAAGTGCTGAGCATGACAGGGTTAGAAGAAAAGCTGCGCCATCTTGAAAGGAAGTGAATTCTTCTGCAGAGTAGCTGCTGCACTGCTAGGTGCCGTTATGAAGCCAGGCATGTTGAATGGCTTAGCCTGTGGAGTAGTGTAAGCTGGAGGTTATGGGGGGGGAGAAAAGACACTGTGGAGATATTCCCATCAATGTGAGACTGAAAGCCTGGAATAGCCAACAGAAGGTGGTGGGATGCCTATAGCAGGCCTTACATAGAATCTAAATTACAGGGTTTTAATACCTCCTGTTTTATTGTTGTGATCCATGATCTTATTAATGTATTTTTAGAATGAATGAAAGTGTCAAACAAGAGGAAAGATAAAGGGTAGGTGGAGAGCCTGAACACCTGGTAAATGTTCTTTCCTGTAGTTTTTAATCACAATTCTGATGGCTTTCTTTTCCTTCTTGCTTCATTACTTTTAGGAAAATGAAACTGCAACTTAGCATTAAGATGATTTTGGAAAGAACTGTCTGCATGCTCCTTCTCTTGCAGAGTTGGCTTGATCTCTGTAATGCAGTTTTTTGCATTAATGCATGAACCTTTTTTTTTTTTACATTTATCTTCAATACTGGGTTGCAGTGCAGAGATCTCGTCTGTAAAGATGTGTCCTTAGAGGGTTTGACAGTGTTTGTGGCCAAAACCATTTTTTCTGAGCCATTTAGACAGTGGTTTGGGTTTTTTGAAGAAGTACAATGCAATCTTTACTGGCCAAATGTCTTACCTGTAAAGAGAGCAGCTGTGCTTTCTTCTATTTTTATATCCTGGGGCCTCTTGTGTTTTTGGCAGAAATACACATGACAGAATTTATTTTCTTGCATCCAAATGCAGCTCTCAGTTATTGGCAACATACAAAAATTTGGGAATGCATTGAGTAATTATGTCTGAATTCTTTCTTCATAGGCAGTCTGTAGGAAGTAAACTGGATTCTGGGAAGAATCCTCCTGGAGGCATCCAAATATAGTTTGACCATTTTCTCCTGTGTTAAAATATGTCAGTGTGATGCCTGGGAAATCAGTGTCTTCCATTAGTGCAAAGGTAGATCTCAGGCAGGTGGCTGCCTGGTGGCTGACCCAGCTGTAATTGCGCTGGATCTGCTGCAGTCATCAGTGGTTCTCTTGTGTGTCTCTCCCACACCACCATCACTACTTCCTTTAACTTTTACAACACAGTGCTGTCAAACTCATAAATGCTTCTCCTTTTTTTTTTTTTAATCTCGGAAGGCTAAACTTCTAACTGACATTCTGATAGATTTTTTACGGAAATGCCTACAGAGCACATTCTCAGCAGCAGTTCTAGGTCCCGGCCAATTAGCAGAGCTTGTGGTAGGTGTCTCCTGGAGGCTGCACACAGAGAAGTCCACCCAGGATGGGTTAGCAGTCACAACCAGGTGATGTTTAGTTGAGTTGTTAATCACTGGCTCCTCCATAGATCGGTGTTTTGGAATCCTTTTCTCCTGCCTTTGAAGTTAAAGCACTTGGACCATACTGATGATGCACATGACTATTTGCATCACAGTCATCTGACACTTTTGAGTCATTTGTGAGGTTGGTGTTTTGAACCCGAGTTACTCATACATAGGGAATGCCTTTGCTGTACATAACATTATCTCCATGAGCAGACAGGAGCTTAAAATGCTTAGAAAAGCAGCTGTTTGGATACACATTCACCATGCGTAGCAGTATTTGTTCTAGGGTGATTCTTGCAGTCCTTGGGAGGTTTACAGACCACCATCCTTCAGCAGTTAGCTCTGCTCCCCTGAGCACTGCAGTTGCTGCAGCTGTCCACATAGCTGTTTGCAGCTCAGAAAAAGCAAGGGTTTTTGTAAGTCAGCTGCAACACGATGTCTGGGAGCAAACTGTTAGCTTGGAGACGGTCATTTCTTAAACTGTTCAAGCAGGAGTTGAAGTAGTCATGAGTGGCCACACAAATTCAAGCTACATTTAGTGAAACTTGCTGCTAAAAACTGTTGTCCTCAAAGGATCTCTTAAAACGCCATATGAAGGAACACTGAGGTGTAGGGTAGAATGATTCTTTAACCTTTGTACTTCTCGTACCTTCTGGAAATTGGACACTTAAAACATCAGATTAATGAATTGTTTCTTTAGCTCTGATTCCAGAAGTGTTTTAGGTTGAATATTAAAGAGAAAAGAGCTCTGTACAATGAAATAATATCCCAGGTAACCTGATGAAATCCCTATAAATAACTGTTTGAAAATAAGACTTTATTATACTGAAAGTAATACTGTATTGAACTAGTTGGAAAGTTATATTGACTTTGTTCAAGAATGTTTTATCTCTGGTGTTTGTGATTCTAAGCTGTGCATTTATTAGCTGTGCTGCTATTGGGAAAATGGACAGCTATATATTCCTCTAGGAAAGGACAGTCATCTAAGATTCAGCACATGACTCTTGGAACAAAACCAATAGAAGAGGGAAAATTAAGTTTCACTGAAAAAGCGAGGTAAAAGATAAAAAAAGAAAATATACATATATGTTATGAGAGGTCACTGAGCACAGAGATAATCCAGCGACCAGAGATCACCGGTCGAACCTGGTAAATTATTCAGGAAGACCTCGATCCCCAGGGATCCTGGGCTGAATTGGCAGTTTTGCTCTCCCAGTCCCTGTCTGTGGATGCGAATCGATGCCAGACCACTCGGCTCTTGCTCCCACAAGAACTTCCATGGCCTAAACCTACGAGGCTGTATGCTTTGAATAAAGATTTAACATGAGCAAACAGCTTCCTGATGCCACCAAGAATTTGGAGAATCAGAAAGGTTGAGAGAGTTTGAGATGTAGAATCATAGAATCACAGAATCAGGAAAGTTGGGAAAGACCACTAAGATCATCTAGTCTAACCACCAGCCCTCCACCCATGCCCACTAAACCACGTCCCTCAGACATGCAGCCTTCTGACATGTAAAGATGTCTGTAGGGTGAAGTCCCATTCTCACTTAGATTCCCACTGCTTAGTACATCTGAAAGTACAATTAAAGCTTCTGAGGTGCTTTGAGGCATTTGCATTTCATCTTCGTGCCGTCCTTAATGTGCACGTTAATAAGTGTATCTCTACGTTTAGCTCTCCTACAGCCAAAGGAGAGCTTGTTCAGGCAAGAGAGGCTTGTCCATGGGTTTCTCCTGACTTCTACGAAGCTCTGCCTCCAGTTTCTGAAATCCCTACCATGAATCTCTGTGGCAGAGGATCTGGCTGAGGCCAAGTGGTTCAGCCCCTGCAGCTCAGCACCAGTTACAATAAATGCTTCCATGTTATTGTGCCAAATGGTGCATTGAGGAAGAGATGGGTGATGGGATGAGTGAAAAATATGAGCACATTTTGAGCAAAATAAATAGGGCGACTCGGGCTATTTTTCAGGCTCTGTCATATCATCAGAAACATGCAAAGACGGGAAGTGCTGGAGGGAGATAAGAGACATGTACAAGGTGGCAGTTATGTTGTGGATGATAATCTGTGGGAACCTGAGAGAAGCTGCCGGGTCTAATCTTCTTAGGTCTGTCTGAGAGAAGAATAAGAAACATTTATGCAATATTGAGATACACTGCTCCCGTTTGTGGGGAAGTGTCGATGTTTCATGTTGCCAGTTTCTGTGTCAGCTTTGAGGAGCTGTAGGGAGATGAGAGCGATGAGCAATGTCCAAGGAGCAAAGCGTAGCTGTGGCTGAGCACGGTCCACAGCAGTTCTTGAGCTCAGGGAGTGCGTGAATATAAAAGGACAGCAGATATACAGCATGGGACCCATGGGTGTAGCTGGGAGTAATGGGGTGGAATTAAAAGAATGGAAGTGCCAGTTGGCTATAAGGAAAAATCTTCCTAGCTAATCAACTTGTACAACAGTGCCCTTTTCAGGCTGAAGGAACGATTGAAATGGGTGCAGACTAATTCTTCCTTCAGCTGTTTCTCGAGTTCATTAGGTCTGCCGGAAGGTGTGCTTGCTCGCTCCTGAGGCTGTGCCTGTGCTTTGCAGCGTGGCATCCTGCCGAGATGCCTGAGGTAGCACTGGATGTGTTTGAAGTGCAGTGCCATCTGTGGAGGTGCAGTCAGGTTGCATCAGAGATGGCTGCAACCAGCACAGATACAAATGGAGTTTTGCAAAGAAAGCAATCCAAAAGAATCAACATGATGGAAAATAGTCTGAATGCTTACTATCAAATTGCTTTGGGAAAAACAAGAAAGATAAACTAAGCATTCAGTCCAAGGAGGCTAATTCCCAACAAAACATGCATTCTTATCATTAGAATTGTTAAAAATGTCAGTTATAAGTAGATACGCTATAAAGAAGTCTGACTGTATGTACTGCTGCTTACAGCAGAGATAAGCTTATCTTACTGACTTCTGGTTTGTTTTCCCTATTTTAGAGTTCCCATTACACACAACTCTGCTGGAGACCACCAGGGTCTTCCCTCAGTACCTAACCCCATTTTCTTTAAGCCTCCCATAATTCTTCCCTGAGGAAAGATGCTGTGGCATCTAACCTCATCCTCAGAACGTCTTAAAAGCACAGCCATTAAAATTATGTCAGTATTGAAATTTTCTCTGCCCAGGTCCTCCCACTGGTGGCATGTCTTGCTGCTGTCAGAAGTGCAAAGAACTTGAAGACTGAGATTTTGTGAAAGCATCTTTTCCAGTAGGCGTGGAGGAGAATTAAGGCCCCTGTCTCTCAGGTTGGCTGTGTGAACTGCCGACAGCTTGTACGTGTCCATGACCTGGTCTCCTTGTGCTCCCACTGGCTTGGATGTGGCAAGAGCTCCAGGTTGCTGTCTTGCCAAGTGTACAGGGAAGCCAGTGGGAGCAGGGAGCCGTGAATGTCATGGGTTGGGATAATGGTGTTTGGTTGGTTATTGCAAATGTCCCAAGCTGATTCTGCTGATAATGGCTTTATACTCGTGTATGTTTTGTGAAATGAAACCCTTAGATAGAAGGGGTCAGAGTCAACACCAGTATTGTTTTCTGAAATACAGCAGAGATGGAGAGAAATCCCCTCAGATGCTTTTCTCAAGGAGACAAAGGGCAGCATCCCTCCAAAAACACACTGCTGCGGTCCCCAGCTGGGGCACAGCTCACACAAGTCTGGGCTGGGTCAGCTTTGCTGATGTCCATTGCCTGCCTGACTTTGAAGGTCAGCTGTTGTCCTTGGGAAGCATTATTCTCACTATTTAAAAGGAAGGACACATCACCTCCGTCTTACGCTTGCCGTCTTTTGATTTTATTAAGAAAAATGTTTCCATGTCTAGATATACATAAGAACAAACATCAGTTACTCAGTTGATTGGTTTTATTCCTTTCCATGGTGCTCAAGAGGGAATTTGTTTGGCACTTTCTCCTGTTGATAAAATAGAAGGTAGCAGAAGGCAGCTTGATTATTCCATGTGAAATAATTATTCCTTTATTATTTATGCTGAACGGGATGGATTTTTCAGGGATCTGTACCCATTTAATACAATGTGGTACGTCTGTCCTATGCAGCCTAGCCCTGTCAACATTTGGCCATTAAAAATAGCATTTGTAAACTGCCTGGTGCCAAGAGGAATTTAATGCCACACATAAGTATTCTGAAATGCAACTTTGAGCAAGCAGTTACTTTCCTCACCACCTCGCATTCATCTCTAAGTTATTTATCACTCTAAATGAAAAGGCAGTGAAATGCTGCGAACTGTTTCCCAGTTTGACATGCCCCAGGAGGGTTGGTTTTAGAATGGGTCAGCCAAAAGGAGCAGTGGAGTGCTTATGCCCAGCCACGTGCTGCTGTGAGAGCCTGGTAGATAAAACTGGTGGAGCTTAACCCCAGCACCTAAGTGGCAAAGATTTCAAAAATGATGGGGACATGGATGCCTGGGGGTGGTGAGGGGCCAGCAATAAATCCAGGAGTGGTTGGCTCCACCCAAGGCAGCGCAAGGACCGGGAAGCCTCTACTCAGATGGGAGAGCCCCACTTGCATTTGTAAGGATGCCATTACCCACTCTGGAGTTACAGGTGAGAAACAGCAGAAATCATTGATGAGCAGATGCAGCCAAGAGAGTGTTTGCTTAACTTCAACAATTTTTTTTCTGTTTTCTTTCTCCATCCTACATGTTAATGGCAACATCATGACCTAACTGGAAAGTTTATTCTCTTTGCTCAATTCCAGCTCCTGTCTTGGTTGCAATTTAGTAGCTAGAGCTAATGCAGTAAAGAAAATATTGTCGTCTTTGTGAGCTCGATGTTTATGGGATGATACATGGCCTGTCTGAACTTCCACCTGCTTCTGTTTCATATTTAGAACGAGTTTTTTGACAGCCTCACAAAAGGCATGTGAAATCCACACAGGCGTACTACTGCCCTTCACCTTTAATGTTCAGTTTATATGACAGGTGTGTAGTTAACAAATGTGGTCAACAATGATTAATGTGCGATTTAGAAGTTTTCTATGGAGCTCCCCATTCAGAGATACTAAGGCCAGCGTTAGACCAAGATGATGCTGGTGATCTGTTCTGACCTCCTGTACAGCAGCAGCAGCTCCTGGCCTTGTAGTAGATCCCTGCCTACCTACTGAGTTGTAGAAGGACACCCCACCTTGGCTCACACTTCAACTGAAGGAGAATTTTTCCTTGGATAAGCTGATACAGTAATTAATTTCCTTCATGCTTAAGAAGGTTCCCTTTTTTGTAACTTGAATATGAATTTGTCTAACTGCAGCCTTGGGGATATATATCTGCTAGCTTTAAAGGACCTTTTCTGAAGTAAATCTTATCTGTAAATTCCCCAAAATGATCATGTCTCCTATTCATCACCTCTCACCTGAACCAAAAGTGCAGTTTTCTTCAGTTTGTTGCGGTAAGGCAACTTTTTCAGACCTCAAATCGTTTTTCTGGTTTTTCTTTAACCATTCTGTCATTATTAGTGCTCCTTTTACAACGAGGAGCTGGGACTGTTGGCAGTGTTATAGCAGCACTGTTAAATATTTCATATAATGGTAATTCCACTGACCTATTTCTATATGAGGTAGAATAATCACTGGTTTCCAAAACAGTCTGGCAGCCTGATTTAGTCAAGGCAACAGCAAGTTAGCCAGCACTGAAACCATAGATACATGATTTCAAGCTGCTGGAAGAGCTTTAAAACTAGCTCTGCTGTGACACAGCAGTGTTGTTTCTTTGTGTGACTCAGCATTGGTATTTCATCTGACAGTGATGCCATGCTTTGTTGGCAGACCTACCATTGTATAGATTGCCATTAATTACACTGGAGTTTTAATTATTTACCTGTAGAGGAGCAGTGGAAATGCCACAACTCACTGCGTCAGTTTGATTCTGGTCTAACTAATCTTACTGTCATCTGCTGGCTCTCAGCTGTTTCTTAAAGTTAGAAGGATAGAATCATGGAATTTGAGTTGGAAGGGACTCTTAAAGGTCATCTAGCTCAACTCCCCTGCAATGAACAGGGATAGCTACAGCTCAGTCAGATTTCTCAGAGCTTTGTCCAGCCTGACCTTGAATGTCTCCAGGGATGGGACTTCCACCACCTCTCAGGACAACCTATTGCAGTGCTTCGCTACCTGTATCATAAAAAACTTTTTCCTTATATGTGGTCTAAATCTCCTGTTTTAGTTTGAAACCATTTTTCATTGTCCAATCACAACAGAGTCTGCTTAAGTGTCTGTCCCCTTTTTTCTTACAGCTCACCTTTAGATACTGAAAATCCATGCTCAGGGCTCTCTGGAGCCTTCTCATCTCCAGACTGAACAGCCCTAGTTCTCAGCCTGTCCTCACAGAGAAGGTATTCCATCCCTTGGATGATTTTTATGGTCCTCTGGATGCGCTCCAACAGGTCCATGTCTCTCTGCATCTGAACACAGTACTGCAGATGAGGTCTCACCACCACAAAGTAGAGGGACAGGATCCCCTCCCTTGCCCTGCTGGCCATGCTTCTTTTGATGCAGCCCAGGTTACGGTTGGCTCTGTGGGTTGTGAGGGCTCACATTGCTGGCTCACATCCAGCTTCCCTCCACCAGAACCCCAAGTCCTTCTTGGCAAGGCTCTGTCCTTTTGTCCCCCAGCTTGTGCTGATGGTTGCCATGACCTGATTGCACAGCCTTGCCTTTAGCTTTGCTGAACCTCATGAGGTTCTCCTGAACCCACTGCTCGGACCAGTCTAGGTCTCTCTGGATGGCATCCCATCCCTCGGGTGAAATCTGCAAACTTGCTGTCCGTGTCATTGATAAAGATATTAAAGAGCATTAGTCCCAGTACTGACCCATAGAGGACACCACTCATCACTGATCTCCATCCAGACTGATGGATCCAATTGAGCCATTGACTCTCTAGGTTTGATCCTGCAGCCGGTTCTTCATCCACTGAACAGTCCTCCCATCAAATCCATATATTTCCAATTTGTAGAGAAAGATTTGTGGGTACACACATCTGGACATGGTTAGTGAGCTGAGCCCATGCCATAGCTGAATATAAGTTCAGTGTTTAGTCTTTTAAAAAACAACAACAACAACAAAAACATCATAGAACATTCTCTTTATGGGTCTTTATAATTTCTGGATCCTGTGCAGAGGCCAGTAGTTTCCTATCCTGTGTTTCCACTATTAAGTCCTCAGGCTTTTATGAATCTGATTCTGTGCTTCTCCATCAACCTATTTTTTCAGCACATATCTCCAGTTTGTAAAGCACATTTTGAATTCTCTTATTCTGATTGCTGCCTTGCTGTCCCTCCCACCTCAGCAGCATCTGCAGAGTCAGTGGGAATCATTTTCAATCCATCAGCCCTAAATTAATGAAAACACAAAGTGAGACTGGATACAGAACGTAAAGCTCTGAAGAGCCATGCATGAGACTTCTTGTTTGTTTTACACTGCTAACCATTCTGAGCATGATTTTCCAACATATTTTGTACTTATCAAGTATTAGATTCATCCAGACCATATTTCCTTAGGCTGAGAGATAGTGTCAAAAGACTTTCTAAAGTCACTGTAATATCTGCCATTTCATCCCTATCCACAGCATCTGTTCCTGTTACAGAAGAACATCAGAATGAATTCACACAGTTTTTCTTCACAAGCCCATGCTGCCTGCTGCTAGTCTCCTTGTTATTTTCTTTTGCTCTTATATAATGTCTGTATGAAAATATTTTTCCAAGAGTAAAAGTTTTTCTGTCTGCTATGCAGTTCACTGTGTTCTTCCCCCTTTCCTCCTCCAGCTTTCTCACATTGCATCTTCTGAAGAATCCTGTGCAATCACATCTCCATCATTCCTAAGTAGCTCATTGATCCATAAGTTATTTTGAGAGTCTCTTCAAGTTTGCTGTCCTTGCTGGCCAAACTTTCTGAGCTGGTGCCCATCATAAAGATCTTGTCTCATCCTTCTTTCCCTTCACTCCTTTGGTGATCTTCCATTTTCTACCATCCTCTATGCTGAATATTGCCTAATTTTAGGTTGAACATTCTCTGTGTGGTTTCTGCAACAGGTAACAGCCTTTCCCTTTTCTTTGACTCTTCCATTCCTTTCAGCTCTGCCATTCAACTTCAGTTTCTCTCACCCTCAGCTATATAGACGGAGTGAATACTTTTCTTTAGACCATTTGCATGGTCTTTAAACTGCTGTTTCCTCTAACTTACACCACATACTATTTGCTCTGTTGCATTATTTACTTCTTTAAGAGGTTTTAGGGGGGTTTGGGTTGTGTGCATGACACACTGAAGCACAGCTACGTTGTGTGGTCTTGATGTGCATTTGCCTTCTACTTTCCCTTTTACTTACTGTTTAGGGGAAGAGCCTTTTTCACTGTTATTTTCAGAGTCATGGATGCACAGAGGTAGTGCTCTGGGAATGGCAGAGGTGCCAGACCGGCTGAGTCACTTGTGCCCTGATGTAACCTTCCTGAACACTGCGGCACTATGGAACAGGGCTTGGGGCTTTGCTGGTGATTATTACTGAGGCTATTACCCCCGTGGATACACACGTAGAGATCTGTTTTATGGCAAAGTATCAATATTCAGATACAAGTTAATTCCTTAAAAACAAAACACAAAGAAAACAGAAATAATTGCTAGATCTTGATGTTTGCAGAGCATGGTTGTGTATGTATTTAGCATTCTGCAATCCCATGTGGCCAGATTTATTCTTAAAGATGTCTATTTGTTCTTTATCTAGCTTCTCATTAACACTATATATAGGCATCACTGATACACATTTTAAATAAACAGGTGCTGCAGCAAAAGTTCACCATGATTGATATTTATTTTTTTTCTTTCTGAACACGATACTGGTGTACCTGTAAATGTTTAGATGGCTCATGCTTCCTCCAGCATGACCCACCACAGGAGCAGCCAGTGGAAGACTTCCCATTGATTCCTGTGGATTTGTATAGGTCCGTGTAAACACTTAACCTCAAAATACAGGTCAGTGGTAGAAATGCAGGAATCTGAAATACGTATGTTCTCTGATCTGAAAGAAAGAAATGGAAACGCTGAAGAAAGATACCATAACTAGAGATGTGCTTGTTACCCTGCAGGGAGTGGCTAGCAAGCTCTCTTGCTATGTTTTGGCTCCAGAGACAGCATATGTACATTCTGGTGTCTAAAGTAGATTGGGTAGGATTTAAAGGGAACTTTTAGTTTAATGATGGATGTCCTTGCTGGGGAGTGGCCTCAGGTAAATCAGGATTCTCTCTGCAGTGCATCACTCTTCTAGAATGCGTGCATTTTGTAAATGAAACCGGGCTCTTCAGTGTCTGTGTCTACTCTGTCTGAATCTGCTTACAAGAAACATAAAAAAAAACCCCACAACCCTGTCAGATCACAGCAATTGCAGGATGTCTGAGTCTACAGCGCTGTGACTGTGGCTGCCTTCATCTATGCAGCAGCCTGACTTCAGCTTGCTTGTCACGAGGGTGGCCTCTTACCAGCCATGCCAGGAGCTTCGCACCACCTGTAATTAGACAGAGAAAATTGCTCGAGTTAACGCTGCATCGAAACGCAGCGCTAATATCCGCCTGTCTCGGCAGTAAGACAGCCACCATAAATACACGATGCAACAGGCTGTCAGGTATCCTGGCTTCTGGAGCAACTCGCTCCTCTAAGAAGAAATTTCCAGGCCCGGTTATTAATCAGGCTGTGAGTGATCTGCAGCCCTAGGATCTGTCACGCATCGATCAGCTCCGTCCCGCTCTCCCCATGAGCAACTGTTTCCGGCTCTGTCTCGGTGGTGATGAGGAGCAATCAGCCCAGCTGCTGAGTGAGGCTGAGGGGAGAATGACAGCCGTATCCTGATGAAACAGTGAGGGTAGGAGCTGGTCTGCATTCCTACTGCTGCTTTTGCAGGACCCTGAAACGGGGCGGTTTGTTGCTGAGAGTGTGGGCAGCCCCCGGAGCACTTTGCAGTTGTCTCCAATTTGAGCCTTCGGCGCGGTCACGTGGAAGCGTTTCAGAAAACATATATGACTTTCAGCTGTCTGACACTTCCCAATCTCTTCTGTTTCTTGCCTGTAGGGCCATCAATCATTCTGTTCTTTTCGGCTAAGCGGTTTTAAATCTCCTGTGAAAAAATTGTGTCAGTCCAGTGTAAGGACAAGTGGCTGCTCTGCAACGCTAATTCGGTCTTGCTTAGGACGTGAAAATAGACTGGTCAAATATCAATTTGAAGTTTCTAGACCTTGAAATGATTTAAAATCTCTTTTAAGAGAAAGACCAGGGCTGAAACTTTGTCTCCGAGGCATCATTTTTAACTTAGCAGTAAGCTCCGATGATCTTTTCTTTAAATTGCCTATTGTAGAGATGCCTGCAAAGAAAGTGCTTCTTTGGGACTGTGTGTGTTTAGTAGCAGCACTTCTTTCATTTCATGTGACAGATGACTCAGCTTTTCAGTCGGGCAATGGCTCGTTCGGTCCCATTGGGGCAGGGTTTAACCTGCAGAAGGGCTCTGCTTTGGCAGGACAGAGGCAGTGGGTGATGCTCGGGACTCTCAACCGCCTCCACACAGCTGTCCTTTTCAGTTGGATGTGTACACGCTGTGTTCAAAAACACGCCCACGTTATTGAATTTTTATCATTTAATTATTTTTCCTTAATGAAATCTACTCTGAGATATCGATAGCGCTCATGGAGATCGGTCGCAGCCGATGGCACACAGCTGGCGGGGCTCTGCGCTCCACAGCGGATCCACAGGCTTCGCAGGGATGGTGCCACCCAATTAAGATTTAAATGTCTGAAAGCCTTTAATATCTGTTGTGATTGATATTCTGTAATTGGGGGGTTGCTGAGCAGATTCCAAGTTAAGCTTCATAGATTTATTTTTCTCCTAAGGCTCTGATTTTGAGACACTGAGGAATTCCAGAGGATTGCTGGGTGAGGCTGAATGAACTCTGCTTCGTTCCTCACTATAGCCACGCTTTCATTCACTCGCAAATAAGTGCCTGATTTCTACTTGAGGGATTTTTTTCTTTTCTGAAAGATGGGGAAATGAAGACTTGAATGCAACCTTACATTGTAACAATTCTATTTTAAGCAGATATTCTGCTTTTTTTTAATCTCAGTATTATCATACAGCAGCTCAACTAATGAATATGTAATTTTCTTTCCTTTCTGCTTGTCACGCCCTGCTAACATGGACATCTACAAAGGCTCAGGTTGGTGTTGCAATCTGTCTTCATCTTATCTGATTGTTCTCATTTAGTAAAAAGGGGTTTCGATGTTGTTCTGCATCAATCAGCTTTTTTCCCTTCCTCTCTTTAAAACTGGATCCAACATTATTACCACGTTACAGATTCATCCACAGAGGTGCCACATTCATTTGTTACCCCTGAAACTATCCTTCAGCTTCAGCAGAATGTGCTGTTTCAAAAATGCAGGACATTGATTTATTTATATCTACTTAAATTTGCTCTGCTTGCCTTGCTTTGTGACAGGGAGACAGCAGAAGCTGCAATACTTACAGCTTCTGGAATCAGCAAAAAAAAGCAGCACCACTCTTACTAATGAGTTTCTGCCTTGGCTTAGACCCTGTGTTTGACAACACAGTACAATGTCCTTTGTTAATATCTTGTTTACATTCAGTATTTTCTTGGTATCGAAGCAATATAATTAAAATAAAAAGCAAAGCCACAGGAAGTGGCCCCTTGTATTAGCGCATGCCCCATTCACACGTTAACATCCCAGTTCTGGAGGTATAATTCTGAGAATAAATTGTCTTGCCTGAGTATTTCAGGTAGAAACACCCATTGCCTGCGAGGTACCTGCAAGGTCGTCCGCAGTGCTGAGCTCTACTGCTCAGAGTCTGGGGACTGTGGGGACAGTAAAACCTTGAGTGCTACTCATTGTTTATCCATCCTCCCACTCTCTGCCTAATTAGTCCCACAGTAAATACCAACACCCGCATGTTCAGACCTGCCAGCGTTGTACAGTGTAGGGTTCAGGTGGCATCTCAGGGGGCTGGGATGCAGTTGGGACTGGGAGCTGCCCCTCCTCACCAGGCCTGGCAGTGTTCTGAGCCTCCCAGCTTCTAGCCAGAATTAACTGAGGCGGACAACTGCTTACCGAATGTTTTCTCCCATATTTTCTCACATTTAATTACACAAACTTCTTGCTGTAATCTCTGGGAAGAAGCACTCGTGCTTCACCATGTTACATCTCAGTGTTCTTAGTGCCTGCTTGAAAAGTGTAGAAACACTTAGTAATAGTAGATATGAATTAATAAACCTTGCTGAGGAACTTGTTAGTTCTGTAGGTATTTGCTGTACTGACGGTGGTTCAGCAGAGCTTACTTCAATTAACTTTTTAAGCAAGACATTTTCCATTCGTTACGCTTAGGAATTTGCAATACAGTGGTGTCTGTCTTTGCATATTTAATCATCCATTAGAAGGAAATAAGTGACTTACTAGGAGGCCAGCGTTCCTACAGAAGTGCAACAATGGACTAGATACAGCAAAGGCATGTAAAGGCCACGGTGAGGGGACGTGGAGCATCCAGATGTCTTTATAGCAGAAATGTTCTGCTGCTTTCTGAATGTCTCTCCTCTTTTATTTTGCCTCGTTTTACAGCCAGAGTTTTGCACTGCTTTTTTTTTCTGATGGTTCCATCCTGAAATGTCTTTATCTGAACAGTTCAGTATCTGATTTCAAGCTGTCATCTAGTTAGTGCAAGAAATAGGGCATTTCCAGCTGCAGTCCCCTGTTCCCTGGGGGCTTCCTCTCCAGCCTCTAATAAATCACTTAATTCTTCATCCTCAGTTTTCTCATGTGTAAATTAGGATTAAAGTTGAGCTGTTTTGAGGGTTGGGTTATAAATAGATAATCAAGAGCTAGGGAAACTTCAGAGGATTCGTGATTGTTTTTACCCATCCTACTCACTGAAAACCCATCATTTTTTGGCACTGTTTTTGAAGGCTGTCACCATGGCCAGTCATTTAAAGTAATGCTGAAGTGCCTGTTTCTGTAAGAGCTTCCAAACGTGAGCCTGGGAATGAATACTTCTTTCTGTCTTTCTATGAGCAGTTATTGCCCTGACTTGCAATTCATGTATTCTAGTTCTAGTTATATGTTAGAATTAAATCGATCCCGTACTTTTGTCAGCTACAAACCAACAAACCAGGTTCAGGTTTTCTATAACCTTGCTTCAACACCAGTGAAGGCTTATCGTGACCTTATGGAAGTTCTAATTGATTTCTTTTTTTCATTACCACAAAGGAAGTCAGAAACACAAACCCCTTTGGCCTGCGTACAAATGGAAACTAAAAGTGCTGAATTTGCTTCACAACAATTTTGGCATTTCTATAGACTGTTACAGGCACACAATTTCAGGAATTCCTGTATTTTCAGTAGTTCAAACATATGCTTATCTTTGCAAACTTCTGTGCTGTAAGTTGTTCTTAAAGAGTGCCTTTTGAGGCTGGTGGCTATTTGCAGAGTTCAAATGCCCCAAGGCAAGCGTTCATCACTGAAACAGATGCTTTGCAAAATCCAAATTGCTTAAAAATCAATTGTTTAATGGGTTTTCATACTGATGAGTGGCTAGCATATTTCTAACTATTGTGATCAATGCGCAAACTAGAATGAATTAAAATCAATTTCATTTTAAAGAGAACTATTTAATGTTAAAATTTTAATGAGGTCATTTCTGTGATGTAGTGTTTGTTAATGTGCAAGTACTTGTCCTACTGACATACAGCTAGTTTAGTAAAGCTTTTAAATGTGTGCTTGGATCTGCCAAATCAGACATGCATTTAAGTAATTAACAAAGCATGCACTTCATTTTGAAGTCAGTTTTGAAGAATTAAGTAAAATGAACTCATTATTAGGAAATGTCTGCTGTGGATTAAATGGAACACGAAGGCAGTATTAGGCGGTACAGAAATTACCCAGGTCGTATCTGGGTGGAATATCACCTACCTCACCAAAAAAAGACATTTGGATGAACAAGGTGGAGGCAACGTAGAGGTCAGATGTACAGGTGATTGTAATAGGGGGATGCCTCTGTGGCTGTGTTCCCCACTGTGCTCTGGATCCATGTGTGTCAGGCTGCCTGCAGGAGAAGCGCTGGCTGCAGTCCAGGTGTCATCAAGTCATGGCCCTGAGCTGTAAGTCGAGGAGAGTCGTTTGCACATGGTGACATCAGTGCTGCTACCTCTTGAAGTTTCAATATTCAGGAAATAGAGAAATGGCCGTGCAAAAAGTATTAAAAGTGGGCAAATTGCTGGCAAGCCTCAGTAGGAGCGTTTTTAAGATCTGCATTTGAATTTCATTACCAAGAAGCGTCTTTCCAAACCAGAGAAAATCAACTCTCTTTTCTACATGATTTTTTTTTTTAGCCCTCACAGGGTTTTAGTGTTATTTGTGGTGGTCTCTGTAGCTCAAAAATAGGTTGTTATTTCTTCGGTTCAGGCTGTTTCAATGTATTGGATCTAATGTAACCTTGGTATAAGGGCAGTGATGTGAAATGGACTTACGTTAGCAATGAATTTAGCCCATTTTTATTAGAAATGAATAGCACAGAGGTAGTCCTCAGTGTCTCAGGCAACTGCTACAGTGATCAGTTTGGTTGTTCTAATATAATAAGCAGATATTGACTTTAGTTGAGGTGAACACTGAGATTTACTGTCTTGAAAACTAAAATATTGACTGAGGGAAAACCAGAGTCAATATTTACCTTGAGGGACAATAAATCTTGATGTTCACTGGAATATGAAGTTGCTGTGATTTTCAGAAGTGTTGAACCTTGTTCTAGTTTAAGCTGCAGGTGCTTATCAGGAAAGCTACCAGAAATACAGCTAGGAGTTTCTTTTAGTGAATCACATCAGTTTGGCAAGTGCACTTTTTCCTTTATGTCCTTTGGGAGGTCATTGTTATTACTGACCTCCATTTAAATAAATAAATTTCAGGGTGCTGTAAAGTACATAAAATCTCTCTGGTGGTTAGATTTTTGGACCTCTCATTAAAAGGTAAGTATCAGCTATTAAAAAAAAAAAAGAAATAGATTAGCAATAGATATATACAAACGCTAATTTCTGTATGTCGTATAGGTATCCAACTTCAGGATACTTTAGGAAGAACTTCGGGTTTGTGTTGGAGCAAATGAGAACTGGCTTTTTTTTTTAGAGCAAACCTATGGCTGTTTGTCTCCTAAAAAGCAATTTCTGTCTTTTTTTCCTTTGGACCATGCCTATCAACTTGATTTTAGGACTAAGCTGTTAATGTATCTCAGATTAGTTGTGGTTGAGTAGAGTGATACAGCGAGCAGTGCTGAGTTACAGAGCCTTATGCCCATCCCTCGATCTTGTTCTAGCTTCTGCCCTTCAGGAGATGCAGTGTGGCCATGCCGCTCTGCACCGCTGTTGGATGTTTGCTCGTAAGGGTTTTCTAAGTGCACTGCATAGTGGGTTTGTGTAAGTTTGGCAACGGTGAGCGTTAAGTGGGTTGTTTTCCCAGGAGCCATTGTGTTTGTGCTTGGGAAGAGGAGTGGTGTATGTCCCAGCCTGCTCTGGCTCAGGTGTGTTGGCCTGAGCCTATCAACTTGAGTACAAGATTGGTCCACAGGAAGGATGCGAAGGATTAAGGTGTGTGAGGAGCAGCTGAGATCCCTGGGTTTGTTGGCCGCAGAGAGAAGAGGCTGAGGGGAGGCAGCTGCAGCTCACACAGGGAGCTCTGCTCTCTGGTGACAGCGGCAGGCCATCCGGGGAGGTTAGGGAAAGGTTCTGTATTGGAGGATGGTTTGATGGGAGTCCTAACTTTATATGACTGTAAGGAGCGGGTCAGCTGCAGACTGCCATGCCTGTGAGCTCCTTGGGGCCAGCACGCAGAGCAGGAGCTGCAGGGTTTGGGTTGGTTCTTTGGGCACTGCTGATCGGTGTTGCTGGTGCTGTGTGCCGTTGTACATGTGAATGCCCTGCTCAGCTTGTACAAAGCTGCAGCTGTCTCCAGGGATAGAGACTGATGAGGCTCCACATGCGGTCACACAGGCTTGACACGACTAGGCACCAGAATACAAATGCTGTATTAACAGCTTTATTATTGCAGCCCTGCCTGCTTTCCAAGAGAGTGCATTTGAAGTATCACTTCACATCATTGTTAGCTGTGTACTGTCTTTTTGTTTTGCCTGCACATGTTTTCTCAGGTGGATTTTAGTTCATGTGGCATCCCATCCCTTCCCAAATCTGCTGGTTTACTTATACAAAAATGTACTACGTATGGCAAATACCACACGTTTTGACCACCAAAATATGTGTGCTAAATTCCTGATGTTAGTGCTCTACTGTCTGCAAATGGGCTGCATGGGTTTTCCATATTTAACCGATTGTAAAGCCAGAAGATGAGAGGTGACTGTGCTCACGAGGCAGCAGTGCCAAGCCCTTGGTCTGGCCTGGTGCAGGAGCAGCTATTACTCACTCCTTGCTGTGGGCTGGGTGCTGAGGTGCTCATGGTGTTTGCATTCTGGTGTTACGTTGCTCACCTCTAACACTTAGCGTTAATTGGAGTATGGAGAAGTTGTTTAAGTCCCTAATGCCACTGTTTCTGCCAGTCATTTCCTAGCACGTCTCTGGCTCCCAGCTCCCCCGTGGCAGCAGCATGCACAAGTTAGCTCCGGGGAAGCACGCTGCCTAGCTCGGTTCCTGTGGCAGTGCTTATGCCAGCCTGGAACCCCAGTGGGGCTGGCATGACGGTGTGGGGAATGAGACACTGTGGGATCCAAAGGCAGGGGTGTCTGCTGCTAAGGGGGAATTCCCAGGCTGAGCTGTGTAGGTGACACATGGGCTGCCCAGTTCTCACTGATAATAATTACTATTTAACAGTGCACTGGTAACAGTTGAGGTTTTCCCTCCCTTAGTGTTGCCTAGGGAGACACCTACCCTCATGGCTGCAGTTGCCCTGGGACTGCATCCAGCTCTCAGTACATTCACAGCTTTGCAGTCTCCCGGCTTTGCCTCCCTTGCAGCAAGGGAAAACTCTCATCATGCCTAAAGCACACATTTCCCACAAGCATCTCCTGTAGAAAGCAATGTTTTGTCAGAATTCAGGCAGAGTGTGGCTGCTTCTCCCCTCGTAGAGCAGAGACACTAATAAATACCCTGAGTCTCTACATCCATCTGTTGGGATTGTGCCTGCTTCACAACAGACACTGCTGTGTCCCCCTGTGCCTGCAGACTGGGCTGGGAGCTCAGCTCCCACCCACAGGTGCTTCGTTGCTTTGCTCCTGTGTGCATTGTTTCATGCTAATGAGTGTGACTGCACAGCTAATTAGTGAATAGCTGACACCTGCAACTTAGCTGCTATGTGCACTACATAGCATATAAAGATACCTGTATATCTTTAGCAAGTTACCTTCTTCTCATCTGATAGGAAGTTAATGTGCTGATGAGGCACCAGTTCTCTTCTCAAGCCAGTTTCTCAATCTCCCCATCCTTCACCTGCAAAATATTGCAAATAAGATTTCTTTATTGCTATGACCACAAAAAAATAGTCATAACATGTTATTTTAAAATGAAGCTGTAAATCAAATATGTAGCTGAAATTCTTTATTTGAGGGCTGGGGTGGATGGGTCTACAGTTATTTTATCAGTGAGACTCATACTGATGACAGCAGCATGGCCAAGGAAGTTTTGGCATGCCGAAGAAGAAATCTTAGGTAGGCTCTATTTTTGGGGGGCAGCAAGAGAGAATGTTGTGTCTTCAGATCAGCTTCTGCAGACAAACTGGTTCAAAACAAATAGCTTTTATTCATTACAGTAACAGAACTGTTGAAACATTTGTTTGTTTAAACCTAGAAATCTGCTGAAGTACTGCTCCTCAGTGTGCTGCTTCAACCAGATTGAATGCTGAGCATCTTTTAGAAATGTTTATCAAGCTTTTGCATTATTTTTCTCAGTATTTGACTGTATTTTTCTTTCTACATAGATACTGTAGTTCAGGTGAATACACGGTCCTGTTTGATTGAGAGATATGTTAGAGAAGAGTCATTAGCATTTATGGTTTTGTGTATAAAGATGAAATTTGTAGGTTGCATGAAATTACTTAGCAGAATACATTAGAAGCACAGGCAAACGGGTGCTGATTTTAAACATGTACCTTTTGAAACATGAAATTGATGCGGTGCATATGGTCCTGGTGAATGACATGATAGATTATAGCGAGAGCAGTCTGAGCAAATGAAATTGTAATGGAATTCCTGCTCTGGCTTTAGAGAATAACTGTTATTTATCCTGCATCCTAAGATGCTGCGTGCGTACTACAGTTTATCATATACTTAGAAATCCCCTGGCAAGTCAATAATGAATAAATGAACTTAAAGATATGACAACACTTACAGCATAAGGAGCAGAAGGCAGGATGTTTTTCAGTGTACTCTTTTGTGGTTTTGGCTGAAGTGTTTCTGCAGAGATGCTAACCCGGATAGTTCGAATGAATAGTTTTGATTCTTTTTTCTGGCAGGTGTACGAGGCAGTCCCATGCTACACTGAGTGCAATCAGTATTCTTGGGTAGTTGAACCGTGGTCTCCATGCAAAATCAACAGTGAACAAAATTCCCTCCACTGTGGAGAAGGAATACAAACGAGGAAAGTCAGGTGCGTGAAGACAAAAGCACAATTGCAAATTAGAAAGAGCTCAAACATGCTTGCATAAAGCTGAAACAACTGGCTAAGTGACAGTGAGTATGTTGTTAAGTCCAAAGTATTTCAAATGAAAAGAAATGTGCGTGTCTGTATGATGATTAACAGGGAAAGCACTGAGAGATGAAGCCTTATGTTATGATTGAGACTTCTTTCATGAAGAAAGCATGATGTTTAAATGAGAATTCTTTAACATAAATGCCATACAGATACAACACACTCCTGACCTGCACGGCCTCCATATTCTCATTGCTAACATATTCCCCAAGTAATGGAACTGCATTAACTGGAGTGGTGTTCATTATCAGTAAGTATTCATTCCCTAGGCTTGGCAAATACCGTGATTTGCAAATGTGAGGATGTTACTAACGGGAGTACAAAGGTTTGTTCTTTCTGGTTGTCATTTTCTCTTCATTCATGAGTCTTCCAATCAAAGTTAAAAGCTCCTTGTATGAAGCTTTAAATATTTATTTACAGTATTTATTGAAACTTGAATCACAGAAGTCCATCGTGTGCATAGCATTTCAATTTGCCTTGTTAACACCATTAATTCATCATTTTGACTTACTGCATACAGCTCTGTGTTACATACAGTGTCCTGTCTGGAGTTGTGCAGACCTGCTGACATCTGTCACTTTTGTAATAAGCTGATTAACCTCAAACAAAAATTTCTGTTTTCTGTGTAGGTGTGTAAGTACTGCAGAAGACGATGGAGGGGAAACTGTACCCAACAGCCTGTGCAATAAGGCTGAAATCCCAAATGAAATTCGGAAGTGCAGCTTGTACTGCCCCAATGAGTGTGCAGTGTCTGACTGGGGACCATGGAGCACGTGTCCGCAGGTAGGCTCACCTGGCTGGGGTTCCAGTGAAAAGTTCCTCACATGTCTTATTCTTTGTCCTTCAACCATTGTGTAAAATAATTATTCTCTAACAAGAAAGTAAATACATTGTCATGGATCCTACAGCCAACAAGGCTGAATCTAGAGATTTCTATATTTCTACAGAGACTGAGCTCTAGAAAATTACTTCCACAGATGAGGATCCAAACAAGTACAGCAGGTGACAGGATCAGCATTGTGTTGCAGTTAAGAGTGTCTGTTTGTGTCCTCCTACTCAGAGGAGTGCTCTGTGCGCGGTACATGGTTAGGTGTGATGGAACTCCTCTGGTCAGGTCTTAGGCTGGAGGGAATTACAGCTCTCTCTTCTCAAATAGACAGCATTTCTGTCTAGCATCTCCTCCTCCAAAAACCGTGAAGGAAGATTTGAGGCAGTAGTAACACGGGCATGGCAGCAAGATGTGTGAACAATTTGTTATGTCACAAAATACTCTAAGCTCTCTGAATTATGCAACCGCTGCCAAATGCTCTCTGTTGTTTTTTTTAACTGTCCAAGATGGAGAGAAGCTGCAAATTCTGCCCTGTGAAAACACTCTGGCCTCAAGGCGTGCAATTTGAAGGCTATCATTTCTCTCTGGTTAGTGTTGAAATAGGTGCTAGGTTTATTCTAAAAGGTTTTGTAATAGGCTGGGTTGACATATTTAAGTGGCAGAAATATTCATTGCCCCTGTGTTAACAAGGCCATTATCAAAAGTCCGAGTGGGTATTGGACAGGTGTTTGTAGTACTGCTGACATAGGTAATCTCCTCCATAATATTTTGTGTCAGCTATCGATATACTCAGTAAGAACACGTCAAATGAAAGCTTGTGTTTCATTTCCTATATTCACCTCCTCCTGAGCAGATCAGCTTTGATGAAGTAGAATTCTCTTTCAACCAATACAGATGCTTGGATACCTTTCAAAGTCCCACCCTGGTTGGGCTGTTTTTTTGCCATTAACTTGTTTTCAGAAATAGATTTTCTTCATTTCAGCATGCAGTAACTAATGCAGATTCTCAAAGCCATTGGGTATTTTTCAGTCACATTAGTGGCAGTCAGTTGGTTATGAAGGACTGCTTGAGGCATCGTAATATCCCTAAGACACCCTGAGTTTTTTGTTGAAGGCTCCTTTTCTGCAATGGTGAGGTCTCTGCAGCCCACAGAAGCACAAAAGGGATGACCAGAACAAGCCTGGTGGGATGACACTCCATCGGGTGGCATAACTCTTGGTGCTTCTAGGCCCAAGTGCCACAGTCCTCGTGTCTCCCTGTACATCGTTCTGCCATGGGAGATGTTAATTCATAAATATGAGGGTGTCTGCCTGCCAATGCAATTAACTGAACAATATGCTTTCACAATCTGTTCTGCAATGCTTTGTTGTGAAACAGAGATGACTGTGTGTGGATAGAGCATGTGTTTAAATAGTTCTGTCCAGATACAAAGCAATAAACGGCTTGAAATTTTATGGACAAATAAAACCCTCCCTTTGAAGAGTTTACAGCAGCACTGTCTCACTTTTATAGCTACACAGGCTGTTTGTGTTCCTTTGGTTTTAAGAGGGCCACACAGCATAGTTCCTCCCAGACTGCAAATGCTTAACATCTCCAAGGCAAGCACTGGATTTGCTATATGTGCAGAATGACCTTTCTGTGAAAATGGTGTTTATTCATTCTGTACATGGGGCAGGGATTGAGGGTAACTCAGTGGCCAGGAGTGAGGCACTGCCAGCACAAGGATGATTAAAGCAACCCTCAGCCTCCTTAGTTGTCACAGGGAAAGGTGGCCGCCAAGAATGGCCACGCACTGGTGAACACAGTCAGCTACAAAGGCAATGGAGTCAATGGAGTTTCTCATTTCATCTTTAAGGGAAGAGCTACATATAGTCAGTTGAATAACTCCATTATAGCTGAGAGGTTGGATCTGGGCCTTGCGTGGAGGCACTGCAAAAAACCACCCAAATATAAAAGTTTGCATCTGGAGCCAAACCTCATTTTGGTCAGACTTGTCGTGCCTCCAGTCTGCATCAAGTCTCTTGCCATGGAGTCCCTGAAACCACATCAATAAGTTGGTGTATGTAGAGCCTCTAGCTCATTAGGATTGCCTGTTTAATTTTTTTGAGGGAATTTTACTCAGTAGCTGATAAACACCTGCATGATTTCTGATTCATCTCATGCTGCAAGTAAATGCCAATCTTCAGAGAATGTATAAAACACTTTTTGTATATTCACTGAAAATACATTTCCTAAGTATGGCTCCTTATGGCTCCCCAGGTAACCTGAAACTTTTGAAGGATCACATCATATGTAAACGGAAAAGACAAACCATACATCCTTGTTACTTTTCTTTCAATCACATTTACATTTCATTCCAAAATAGTTGGCGTTATTTTAGACATAGAACTCTTGTGAGGCATCTGCCAAAGAGCATTCTGGGAAATCCTCCTGTATCTCTGGCCGTGTTTGGCTTACAGGAGATAAAGAGGATTTATGAAACTTGACAAATTCTAGTTTATAAGAAATGAGCAACTCCAATTTCAGCATCATCTTTGACTGAGTAGCTCTTTTATTCAAGATATTTACCTAAGATTTGGTCATGTGAGAATTCTTTTCCAGTCACTTTGGTGCTCTGCTCCAGTTTTGTAGTATTGATAATAAATTCATCCTGATAGCAGAATAACTAAGTCTTATCAGCTGAATATAAAAAGGCCTTTCAGATTATCCAGTTTACCCTTTGTCAATATATCATTGTGCTCTGGATACTTTCTGGGGTATTACTTTATTACTTCTGTTTTATCTTGTAGCAGTACTCTTCCCATGTGGATTTTCTACTTTCAGGATAGTAAATGATCTTGAATCATATTGAAATCAATGAGTCATAAAGGTGGTGACTGCTTTGTCAATAGGAAGTATTTTCTTCAATACTTCTTTCTACAAAAGCATGCAGCTGTTGTTGTATTCCTTTTACTTTCTTGATTCCTTTTACTTTTAAATATTACTGTTTGTAGGGGCATTTTTCTTAGTTGAAGGAGCTGCCGCCATTCCTTTACGTAGATTTTCCAACTGAATTGCAATTTTTGCATCTTGATTATGCTGCTATTTAACACCGCTACACAAATATGAATTATATTTCCTCTAACGGCACTTTGCTGTGACCCAGAAATGCAGCTGTCTGAAATGTAATACCTTGAGATTACTTTTGAGGTTCTGTCTCTTTGCTGGATTCAAGAAAGTCATAATTACTGATTTAAAGCTTCTCTTTTACTCTTACATTCTCTATTGTGAGAAGAAATTCAAAATGGTTTTCTCTCTGATTGAAGACTATTTTTTGGCTCATAAAGTTTTCTTCTTTGTCGCTAAGTAATACCCATGTAAGTTAAATATCAAGGCTTTAAAGCCATTAAAATAACAGTTTGGAGCTTGCTAGTTAGTTAGAAAAAAAAATCATGAGCAAATTAGATTGACTTGCATTTTACTTCAGAGATTTCATATTCATTCAGGCTACAATAGCGTGTTCAGTTAGACATCATCACTTGATTGCTCAAAGACCCAGCTAAACAATCTGGAAGCTGAAATCCTATCATCTCTGTTAAATATTCAGTGATCGAATAACATGCACTACCTGCAGTGTCTTGACTTTGTCTTCATCTGACTTGGAAATGTAATTAATTGACTTCAATTGAATTCATCAAAGCATTCTTAAAATGAGTTAATATGTGAGTTGTGCTACAAGTCCCTGAAATAATTACCTCAATTTTTTTTGTTGTTAGCTGTCTGCTACCTTGTGGATAGCAGTCACAGCCCTACTGTCGGATCTGAGTGGCCTTCTTGTTTGCCTCAGCTGTTGGTTTTCTTAGCAGCAAATTCTGAGAAGTCTGAAATTAGTTAATTAGAGGAGGTTACATGTCAAGCGAATGAGAGCAGCTGTCCCTATTTCAGTGAGCATTTTCCTCATGGATCAATAGCCATTTACAGTGCTCAGGACTTGTAACAACTGATTTATTATTCTCCTGAATCTGTGAGGTGTGTGCAATATTCAGATAACTGCTTGTACTAAAAGTGGCAGCAGGCAATGCAGCTGACTCACAGGTTTCACAGTGACTTTCATCTCAGGTGTGAGTCTGAGTTGCTGTGGTTTGGTAGTGCTTTCCCCCTAAGCCAATTGGAAAAGAAATCGAGGACTCATTTGTAGATTTTGTGGTTCATTGCATGCATTACAGGAGTCTTCATCTCAACTGGTTGACATGTAGGCTTGGCAGAGGACCTATATTATGGGTGTTGGACTGAAGAATGAAGCTTGAATAGAGTTTAATTTCTAGACCAAGGGATAATTCGTTTAAGTCAAGAATAAGAATTATGCTGGTCCAAGGCTT
This sequence comes from Pavo muticus, assembly GCA_016647715.1. Lineage (NCBI taxonomy): Eukaryota > Metazoa > Chordata > Aves > Galliformes > Phasianidae > Pavo > Pavo muticus. The sequence continues at coordinate 2,272,250 of JACDJE010000036.1, forward strand.
TCCTGAATGAATGTATGCTGTTCCTTATCCATAGTTGTGACTTGATTTTTTTTGATGGTTTTATCAAAAAGTTAGTGATTGATATATATATTTTTAGATTCATTGGTTTATTTTATTCGCCTTTATTAAAAATGTTTATAAAATAAATAATGGTTATGTAAGTATGGAAGTGAGTTTCAGAACTTAGATACATCTAAAAAAGAAGGCCTACATAAATGCATTTTCATTTCAAAGGACTGCTTGTGTTACTGTAAGGGGATTGTTAAATTGTTCTGAACCGTCCGCATCTGCATGAACAATACAGTGGTTCATTGCAATGTTAAAAATAGTTAAACCTTGTTGCTGCCAACGCATTTACCTCAGTTTGAGGTTGCATGTTTCATTATGAATAGACTTTTAAATATAATGTGGCCAGCTATTTATAGTGCAGCATGCATTATACAAGCCGTTTGATAAATAAAACAGCTTAAAGGGCTTTCTATTGGGTTACGACCTTTGTGCTGAACAATTATGATGCATGTGAAAGCCTAGATCAATGGACAGCTTTTTAAATCCACCACAAAGAGAGTCTGATAGAATATATTAATGTGCAACGTTAACAACCCTTACTCAAGAACTTGGATTTCATAACCTTATGGTTTTATTTTATTTTGCATCCTTTTCTTCCAGAGCAAACTTTCTATACTTCGTCTGTTCTATTATTGTCTGAAGCAAAGGCTGGGTACATTCTTTGTATATGGTTATATCCCTCACTTTTCATATTAGCTTAAAATAGTGTCAAGTGGTCACGCTAGAAAAATGTGACTGGCTAAAAGAAATGCTAAAAATGCAGTAGTTATAGTGCCAAGAATTCCTCTATAGAATCAAGAAGATGGCTTTTATAGTTTCTCAAGTGAATAGTCCTTTAGGAAAGACACCAATTCATTCCTCCCTTAACGTGATATGTATCTCCCAGTGCCTCAGGATGTTTTCTTTCTTTGTCATTTATATAATCTTGTCTGTAGATGCTAGGCTCAAACTCAACTTTTTCACAATTGATAGAATAATGAAAACAGTGAGGTTTAATGCAGTAAAGTAGGGGACAGTCTAGTTATGCGCTGTCAGTGTGTGATGTCCTTATGCTCTAAGATATGCTGTATGATATGTAAGATATGAATTGTGACCTGAGTTACATGCCCATTATTATTATCAACTAGAAATTAATTCCATTCCTACCAGTTATATCAAAGAAAGTACGTGCCTGAATTGCGCACTCCATTGCTTGCAGTCATCGAGGAAGAATTTGGAATAAATCCAACAACCAACACTGTCTGTAAAGCTAAGTGCCAAAATTAGTTGGCACTTAACCTTGAAGGTACATAAAGTTCTTCACATCTCTACGTTTTGCTTCCATGCATCACAGCATTTCTTGTTTTCTCTGTTATATTTATTGCCAGTCAGCATCCATATTCATCCTCCTTCTTTGATCCAGAAATCTATAACCTGTATGTAGCTTGGGTGGTGCATAAAGTAGATTCAGTTACCCTGAATAGAGGTAGGAATTAGAGTTTTTCCCCTGGCCAAGCAGATAGTAAGCTCTCATGATCCTCAGGAAGAAGCAAGACTGAGTTGTCCTTCATGGCAGAACCCACCCTCTGGCAGAGCAGAGCCCTGGTTTCTTGAGATCTGGCATTTCTCCAAAGCTGTTCTCATTGCAGTTTGCTGGAGGTGTCTTTGGAGCCAAAACCCAGACACTCAAGCCAGAGGGAGAATTTGAGCCCACTTTCTTATCTCATTTCCTGTACCTGAGCTGTGTGCAAGAGCTGCTCTGTCTGGACCCCATCACAGATCAGTGAGATCCATACAAGCATGGCATGGAGAGCTTCAGCACCTGCATGAGCTTCTGCATTGCACTCAGTTCAGCCATCTTCTGGCTCTGACACAGTCTAAATCTACCTTAATAAATCAGTCTAAATCTGTCACCTTGACTTTCAGGGTAGAAAGATTTCTATGATGCCCAATTTAAGCTAGTTGTTACATGCCAAATCCTCCCACAGGCATAGAAATAAATAGCATGACTCTAAGGAGATGATCTGAAAAAACCAAGTCAAAATTTAATTCCCACAACTGTATACTGTAATTGTACATACCTGCCTGTCTCTGAACAGTGATGCTGACCGCACCTTTTCTTCTTTCATTTTCCTTTTGCTGTATGTACTGCATTGGCTGATGCTGAGCACAAACCCAATTGCTTACAAGAGGGAATTGTCCAACTTTATGTAAAAATAATAATGAAAAGCTTAATCTACAGTCATTAAAAATAGTATTTATTAGTGGAATGGCATGAAGTAAAATAATCTCTTTTTAAGTACCACATTGTTTAATGGAAAGAGAGGAATTGGAAATGAAAGTGCCTAGAAAAGGACTGATGTGTTTCTGTTTATTAAAAAAAGAAGTAGATTCATATATGCTTGTGAGAATAAACCTGGTTTCCTAGTGGGGTAGGAAATCTAACCTTTTTCAGTTTAAAACCTTTACCCCTTTTCCTTTCCCTACACGCCCTTGTAAGAAATCCCTTCCCAGCTTTCGGGTAGGCCTCCTTTAGGTACTGAAAGACTGCAACAAGGTCTTCCCAGAGCCATCTCTTCTCCAGGCTGAACAAGGCTATCTCTCTCAACATTTCTTCATAGGAGAGGTGCTCCAGCCCTCTGGGCATCTTTGTGGCCTTCTCTGGACCTGCTCCAACAGTTCCACGTCATTCCTGTGCTGGAGGCCTAAGTCCGGACACAGTACTCCAGATGGAGCCTTACAGGGGCAGAGTAGAGAGGAATTTCCCTCCTAGCCCTCCTGGCCACCCACCCCTTTTTTGATGCAGCCCAGCATACGGTTGGCTTTCTGAGCTGCGAGTGCACATTGCTGGCTTATGTTGAATTTTTCATCAACCAGCACTTCCAAGTCCTTCTCCTCAGGACAAGAAGTTAAGTAGTGCCAGCCCCAAAACCAACACCGGAGGAGCACCACTCACTGATGGAATGGCGCCTGGACTATTTCATACAGAAGATCATTTTTGAGTAGTCAGGTTGACTGTCATTTTCTGCATCTGTGAGAATACTCAGAATCAAGCCCTTCTGTCGTCTTGCCCAGATCTTAGTTCTGTAATAATTCCTTACTTAAATTACTCAAATAATTTTACTCTGTTTTGCTGTCTTTTCTATAATACTACTGACAACACTGTTCCTGTCATACCTCATAAAAATGTAATTTGCAATCAGTGGTAATTGTTTTTCTCTCAGTATTTTTTTAACATCCAAATTCAGGTCTACCTACATGCCGATGTTAGTGATGGCAGTGTGACATAGTGTCTTCCTCCTACCTAGCAGCTGACGTGTTTCTTTATTTCTTGTTAATGCTCTCAGTATTTCCCCATGAGAAATAATCTCTCTTCTTTAACTTTAGCTCTTTACATCCCCTAACTACTTTGGATTTCCAAAGCCATTCCTTATTCTTTGCCATGTAGTAAGTATTTAATTTTTCCAGCCTAGGATTTTTGTGGGGTCCTGCAGGAGTTGTGCACCCAACCCTATTGAGATTCCACAGTGGTTGGATGCTCGGCTCCCTCTTGCTCCTTTGAAAATTCCAGCTTTCATCTTTTTCTTTGCAAGCCATTCCCTCCTGCCGCTTATTCAGTTCCATATATATTTGGTTCAATTTTTTACATAGTTAACTTGAAAGAGTAAGGCCAGAAAATCAATTATAAAACTAAATTGACTTCTCAATTGACGTAAAGAGAAACTCAACAAATAATATTACAGGATATTAGTTACAGTTTGCAGACTTTGAATTTTTGCATGTTTCCCGTGTCCTCGGCTTGATTAAATGAACACTTTTCCGACAGAGATTCTTTATTATTCAGAACAGGTAAAAGTGAGTTGCTTATCATATCAACCCTGGCTCCTCAACAAGGTAGCTCATCAGTGCAGTGAGAATGCCAGCTTCAGATCTGCAGTAAACTCCTCATTTGTTTAGATCCTGGCAAACGTGAGATATACCTCAACCTGTTGGAGTCGGGGCTGTTTCACTGTTCCACTAAAAGGACATCTGAGAGGGAGAATTGCCTGGCTGGATGGTGACTGCTGGGTGGCTGCGACAGCGTGTGCACCATGCAGTGCTGAGCTGCACCAAGGCCCTGTAATTGTGCACAGCAGGATGCGTGCTAGACAATACTGTTTTATTAAAGGCAGTTACTTATCTACAAATTATGCACATTTTCTGTCTACAGGTGGGTTGTTTTTGGAAAGGGAGCAAAGGCAGGTATTTTGGAGCTGGCACAAACTTAACTTCTTTCCCAGCATTCATTGATTTATTTTTTTTCCTTTGGTAAAAATGCAGAAGAAAATTAATTAGCAGTAGCTACAGAAATACCTGCTTTGATTTTTTTGTTTTAAATGGGTAAGCCGTTTAAGTTATTAGTCCTCACTGTGAGGATGAGCAGACTAGTTGTGGAGGAGGCTATAAACTATTGGTAAACACTTAGCACAGGTTTAATTTTTAGACAATTAAGAACAATTAGTTGTTTTAGATGAGCGTGGATATTCAAATAAGATTACCATTTAAAATGGTTTGACAAGGTGTGTGTCAGCAGTCAGAACACAATACAATTTCCTTCATGTAATATAAGCGTTAAGGAACACAGACCTTGACAACTCTGTTTTCAAACCAGACCAGAACTTTTCCTGTTTGTCCTGATATTTATTCTGTTTAGTTATGCTATCATCTGTGCTACTAATCCAGTTTACAGCAGTCTGAGATTTTATGCTGCAGTGCCATGACATCTCTCTTTAATACTCACAGTACAGGAATTATCCATACTTTCACCCATGCAGAGTTCAGTGTTTGACAGCGCTTAGTAGCGTGATAATAAGCCTGTGGCTTTAAGCTGTTAGTTATTTTATTTTATTTTATTTAAAAGACTCTATAGAAAAATCATGTTTTAAATTCTCAATCACTTATGAAAATATTTTTCTACATGTTTTGTTTTCTTCATTTTCTTTGCTGTTCCAGAGCAATCTTTGGTCCTAATGAGAGACTGTTAGGAATTAAATAGGTCATCTTGTTCAGTAAATGCCTCTGGATAATAGAGATCTATTTAATTGGGATTCATTTCCATTAGGTTTGCTGGGACCACTCTCACTTGCCCGCTTTGTGGCACTGTGGAAGAGCTCTGCTGAGCCTCGGTGGGCCAAAGCCCTCGGGGCTGGTGTTCTGTCCCAGCCTTACAGCCAAAAAGGCTATTACATACTTCCATAATCACCCCAGCTTCAGAATAAGCCTATTTATACTTTTTTATGAGATCATTTAATGAGACAAAACAGCTGTCTGTAGTGCTTTTAACTACCAATTAGCCCTGATCACTGCCACAGCCATTTAATTTTCAGCACTGTGACTCCATCTTCCCCAGGCAGTGTGATGTGGGCATGACAGCTAAGCTGGGCACACGGCAGTGACACAGCACTCTCTGGTCCAAGCCATCCCCACATTAGCTAAGCCAAGGGAAAAACTGAAGTAATGTGCAGGCAGAAGTGGATGGCACCTCTGTGTGAACTTCCAAGAGAAGAGATGCTTATGTCACTCATGTCCTGGAGGCTGGAGGTTGACGGGTGCTGACCTCACCATGAAGGGAAATGTTGAAAGACGGGAAGCATTTGGTCACTGTTGCTAAGAGTGCAACTGAAATGGAAAGCAGAAGTAGGGATGGAGGGCTGGTAAAAACAAACATCTGCAGTGCCTGTGATCCACAAGGACAAATGAAAATAGCCCTCAGTTGGCTCATATTCGTGTGACTATGTGAACAAGCAAAATCCTGGATTATAGGCAGCCTGACATCAGCATATCACGTCACAGGCTGTTAAAAGTCACCCCATCTTGTCAACACAACTCTCTCTCAGCACTGTGGGTGTGCTTGTGACAGCCCCAGCAGCCAGTGTCTGTGTATTCACCGGGGTCTCTTGTGCTGTCCATCACTTTTGTATGCAGGTGTGTGATCCAAGTACTGTGCAAACCCGAACTCGGCAAGTGCTAAGATCTCCTGTCGGTAGAAAGCCCTGTCCTGAAGACTCACAAATGAAACCATGTATTCTTAACCAAAACTGCTTCCAGTATCAGTACAATCTAACAGGTAGGTATAATTTTCCAATCTATTCTTTCCAGGAAGGGACACCAATTATAGTGCACATTAAACTGATGTTCTGCTTTCCTAATTATCTTTGCATAAAAGACTCAGCTCCTTAAAGGCTTTATCCAGTTGTGTTGTTAGTTATGTTTGCTTGTTGTGTTGGTTACAGCCTTGTCATTACAGGGCTTACTCGCAAACATTGCTAATTTCACTAACACTAATTACATGCCTACATTTCTGCAGGTTAATGGATAAATGTAGGATTTCAGCAGTTACCATTGTGGGTGTGCTGGAAATAGAACAAGTCAAATGGGATCTCTTTGTTTTCCTGGGTCGTCAACAGAACTGTGTGCAAAGCTCCAGTTACAGGAGAATGTAACATCTGTGTGATTCCAGGGAAGGCAATAATACCCAACCGAAGTCTGATCTGGAGGTGATACAGCTTATCTGGGTGGGCACAGGATATTGAGAGCAAGATACATTGTTTTGACCTTAGTCAGGAGCAATTAGATCTGTTTCATATGAACTAGCAAAAAGAAAAGTGCAAGCTCTTTTGTTTTGACTCAGATCGTTGAGAAAGATACTGAGGAGATCTGAGATGAACTTGTAGGCTGGTGGGGAGGGAGAGCAGAGCTGCAGAAACTGTTACACCTGAATGCATACTGAGCCCGAGAAATACAAACAGCATGATGATTAAACCTTTTTAAAGCACCATATTTCAGAAATGAAGAACAGTTATGCATTGATGTTTATCAAAGGTGGAAGACAAAGTAATATGTTTTCTGCTCGTACGCTTCCTATTTCTTGTTGGTGTATGGAAACTTTAGTTGTGTGTGTTATGTTTTTTGTTTATTTTAAATGGTGTTTTATGGCTTATTTTGCTTTGCTTGCATACTGCTCCTCATAATTTTGGACAAGCAATATGATACGAATTCTCTCCTCCTGGTAATGCCTGTTTTAGTTCACGAGTACTTGAGCTCCATTTGAAATAATGGAAAGCTTTGCTTTGAGACATAAAACGGATGAAATTATAGTTGCTTTTCAGAAACTTCCACAGCTACTTTATCAAAGTGAGGCTTTCCTTCTGACAATACAGCCCTGCAAACGCACCAACTGGGTTTAATTGATACGCTTTATCAGCATTTAACAGTTTTCTGTGCACCGTGGTGTACTGGTTTTGTTAAGGATTATCTGCCTGCGAAGCACGGAGCTTCAAATCTGAGCCTCGCTTTTACTGAAGAGCAACTTCCTTTTGTGTGTTTTCTTCTTGGGTTCGATACGAGCTAACATGGTGAAGTATAACTCAAAGGCGAGTTACAGCAGAATGCTGTGTCTTGTGCCTGCAGCCTGGAGCACATGCCAGCTCAACGGGAACGCGACGTGCGGGCGAGGAGTTCGGAAGCGGCTCCTGAGCTGAGTGCGCAGTGATGGGGAGACGGTCAGTGCACGGCACTGCGAGCAGGTGAAGAGAGAAGCCGCGCGCCGCGGAGAGACGGGCAAAGATTAATTGAATTCTCCTAATTTTCTGCCCCTCAGCAGCATGATGTCGCCCTGGTTAAGGCTTACGTGTGCGTTTTGTTGCTCGCAGACAGCGTCGCCTGGAGAAGCCGGCGGAGACGAGCAGCGAGTGCGTGGTGCGGTGCGTGGTGGACTGCCGGCTGTCGGCGTGGTCGGCCTGGTCGCAGTGCTCCCAGACGTGTGGCTCCGGAGGTGAGTGCCCTCCTGGCCTTCCCCTCCCACAACACACCATAGAATTTGAACATTTGCCGTGCTTACATCGCAGAGTGAGCGAGCACTGAGTCACAGCAAACATTTAAGAGATGGTTTTGGACCTGCTCACATTCCTGAGGCGTTGGGTTTTGGAGATATAACAGGCTGTTTTCAAAGTGCAGTGTAGGAAACAAGTAAATAGATGCCTGAAGGTGGGACCTGGCTTAGTGGGCACGGTTGTGATGGGCTGACGATTGGACTAGATGACCTTAGTGGTCTTTTTCAGCCTCAATGATTCTATGACTGTTTTGTTATTTCATTTCAACTTTCAGAATTCAGCCATAGGAAACACTAACCCCTCCCAGATAAAATAAGTGCTTAGAGTTAGCAGAAATGCTAGGGAGTTACAGGATTCCTGATAAAGAGATAAGTAATCAAATAGAAATCTTTTCGTATTACTTTTAGCTACATAATGAAATCCAATTGAAGAAAAAAACAGTATAGTTCTTGAGTTACTATATGCTGCTGTCTCCATCCTGTGACCACAGCTCCATTAACTTCAGCAAAGTTTTACGTAGCCCTACTGCTCACCTAAATAGAAAAAGCAAAAGGATTAGGGCCTTCCTTACTTCTGTATGAGTTAAACAAAACTTTCAGTGTTGATATGAGGAAATGCATTTAAGATTGTATTCCAAATATGCTCATGATATTATTTCCCGGGCTTGTAGAGTGCATCAAACATACAGGGAGTATTTAAACCAAATTCACTGAAGGTCAAAAAGAAAAAAGTTTGTAACTTCCATTAAATGATCCCTTCAGGTAGATTTCAGAAATCAAAACGTATTACAGAAGAAGCTTAATATTTGGATTAGAGGCGTTCTTTCTTTGCTGAGTTTTTAGCCCTGTTGTAAAACAGTGCTCTCTTAACATAAATGAATAATTCATAGATAGTATTTTAAAAACAATGCTCTAGGAATACTATTAATTCCAAAGTTTATTCTTTCTTCAAAATCCATTTTGGAACGTTAATGTTCATGTTGCTGAATGGACTTAAAATTTTTTTGGAGTGTTCAATCACTCACTAAAATAAATAGTGCAAAAGCAAGTTGTAACTTCCTTATGGTTTTTAGCATGATTAACGGAGCAGTTTGTTCTGTGTAATGCCTGAAGGTCTTTTCTTCTTGAGCACTGAGACCGCACGGTCTGCAAAGGGATGTGGTACTACAAGTAGAGGCATGCCTCATATTCCTGATCCTGAAATGATCATCGAAATCCTAAAGACTATTCAAAGAGTTGGTGGTTGGTAATGCATTTAAGGAACAAGTACTTGCTTTGTGTCCTAAGCCAGAACTGGGCTTCTGCAGGGGCTGGAGCCAACTGAAGTCTTCAGTGCCCTGCAGAAGCAGACCTCAGCTCTTCTGTGAGTGTCCTTGCTGGAGGTGTCCAACCACATTAAGGATAATTAAACCACATAGTCAAGCACAAGCTTAGTTCAGTCTGGGTCATCTTCTGCTTCAAAGACAAGATAAGTGTTATGCAGTGAGTAGAGAACTGACTAGAGCAGATCAGGCTGTACACATGTATGATTCAAAAGCTGGAGGTAACTATTCTGTGAATGTACAGACAATAAACATCTGTGAAACCTACCTTGAATTCTGATACCAAACATAGGTGATGGAAGTACCTTTGCACCAGTCCTGTAGCTGTGGCCTCTTGTGTGTTTCCAACAGCAGAAACTGAGAAACAACAGCAGAAGCCTTGCCTTCATCTGCTTCTTGATCTTCCTGTTGGCTATAAATACTACTAATGGTAGTATCAATAGAGAAGCCATTATCGATGTACCCACTCACAGGTGGTACTTCACACATGAGTATCATGCAGCTTTCCTTCCCAAATGTTGACAGGCTGCAATACTTTTGAAATCACCATGAGTTTCCCTTTGGCATTTATGAGAACAGGAACAGGATTAAGCCTCAAATTAGACACAGGAAACCAAAGGATGATAGTAAACAAGCTGTGGGAATATGGGATAGTAAACACTGATTCTGCTTCCCTTTGCCAAACAAATAATTGCCCACTTTTTGATAAAGCCAAACTGTAGGACTTAAATGCACACTTCTCAGAAATAATTCACAGCAAATCAGCTTTGTGTGCTGTTACTGGCCCTGCTCTTCTCTTGTTCACTCAGAATAACATTCTGTTTTTCTAGCTTTCTTGGAGAGTGTGTGAAGGGCCCTCTGAAGTACCATAAACGATTTCAAAGGGAAACATAATTTAAATACCATTCAGATCAAAATTTATTGTTGCTAGATGTATGCTTTCACGTGTTTCTTAACTCAAGCAACACTGCTAACATTTTTATTCTGTCCTTTTCTTCCAGTAACTTGGTTTGCTGTGATGTATTTTAATGGATGGTGCCTTTTTTTGCCCAGGTTCTATTTTATGGAACGATGCCTTTAAACACGATGTGGTGCTGCTGTGTATGTGGCACTGACATCTAACATGGTTCTGGTACACAGCAGCCGAAGGCGAATATATTGATTTTTATAAATGATGATGAGTAAAGTAGATCTCTTCCCTGCCTGCACTGAGCCTGTGGAGACGTGTAACACATTTTGCCTGTTGCAGCTGTGGTTCTGCGCAGCATCTGCTCTGGATGCTGGGTGGGGCCTGAGACTGACTTTGTGTTACGTAGCAGGTCTCCTTGTTCCAGTCGCTGCACTGTTATGGAAAGGTGGATAGTACTGGGTTAATGCATGGTGTTCCTAGGATTAAAGCTACTGGCAACATACTGGATAAAGATGATTCCCCCCAGGATGTATTTCCTTTATTGAGGCAAGTGAATGCCAGGGGAAGTTGTACTTTTCTAAATAAATAATTTCCAGTCTGATATAATTTCTCTCCTACAGCTGTGTTTAATAGTATAAAAGCAACTAAACCTGTGCCTTGTCAATTAGGAAAGTGACCTTGTCAGATAAATGATGGGACTTAACCTGAGTTACCCAGGGTTCGACACACACTGCCGTGTAAATAGCCACAAGTAATTATTTCTTATTTCCAATTTTCAGCACGCATTTTGTTTTAATTTTCATAACATTTAATGCTGCAGAGCAGAGGAGACAGACTTGTGGCTAATTTGTTGCAAAATTAAGGAAAAATTCATTAGGAAATTAAAGAAAGAGCTAGGATTGCTTTTTCTATTCTGGAGATTGTGTTGGAAGCAAATGAATTTAGGTGGTGTGGAGTTTCTGCTCGGCATAGGCAGTAAAAAATAGGGTATTTAGAGAGAAAAGACAGGTGGAGTTTTTCTGCTCCTTGAGCGGCAATGGAGCACCTAGGTAATGTTTATAGAGTGAGGAAATAAACCACAGAGCTTTAAGAGATCCACTGCAGTGATTGCACCCAGGAGACATTTCAGCAGAAGTTCTTAGGCAAAATTTCTTTCATGATTTTTTCACGGTATAGGAAGGAAGAGATAGGAGAAATGAGGCAAACACCATCTGACCATTGTGAATGCAGTGATTTTAAATGGTTTGGATAACCCACTGTGGGGAAATAAGATGTAAATAAAAACATAATGGTTGTTAGTTCCTCTTTAAAGGAAAATCGCACTTTTTATTCGGTGATCTTCCCATTTACATTTTGTTAGAAAGTTGTTATGCAGAGAGTATAAAAGGAAATTACGTCTTTAATTAAAATAGCTTGATGAATACTTCAGGGTTTCGAGCCCCTCCAAATGAGCTCAGATCTTTAACTCGGAGCTGTGGCTGCCACTTCCCAGCTCATGCCTGCAGGGCTCAGCAGTGAGCTGCCTGCCCCGGGCATCCCCTGTGCTGTCCCCTGCAAACCCCACAGCCACAGTTTTCCTGCTTTCTCTAAGAGCCTATTCCATTGCTAACCAATCCCTAGAGCTCACAGAGCTACGTGCTAACATCCAGCCTAATTTTATGAGCTGCACTTCGCTGCTGGTTGCAGCATCTCTGAATGTGCTAGAGGCTGGTTTGCGCATCTGCCCGTTCTGGAGTAAGCAGCATCACATCCCTTGGTCTTCTCTCATTCTCTTGCTTACAAGTGCCTTGGTGTCTGCAACCCTCTCTCCCCATGTGCCAGAAGCGGAATGGATGCTCTCCTGGTGCACCACAGTTCTTACCTTTTTCCTCTTCTCAGCTAGGAGGGTTTTTTCCACCTCCTAATGTATCTAATTCTACAATGGCTGAATGCACAGTCATGTGGATAAGAGCTTTTATCATCACTTCTGTTACAAACTTTCTCGGTCCAGAGGATTAGAACTCGAAAAGGAAAAAGTCTTAAAATTGGTTTGAATGGGTTTAAAAATGGAATTCGGTGGGTAAGAACGAGGGAATAGCATTGTACAGGTAAGAAAACTCACTGAGATGTGTCAGTAGCATTTCCAGGTGAGTGTGCTTTTAATTTTCACTTGCCAGATTTTTTTGAGAAGCCCTGCTTGTAGGGACATTCATGACAGCGGTACCCAAGATGGTAACTGAATGGCTGAAATACAAATGGGAGCACTTCACCGCAAAGCCTGCTCTCTCTCCTAGTCAGGGAGTTAGGAATTAGGGCTTGCATCTGTTTTGCATGGGTGTGCTCTTATTACTGAATCCTTTTCCCTATTTTTAACTGCCTCTCAAATCCCCGTCCATTGAGAGGCGAGGCAGAAGATTTATCTGTAGCACAGTCTTATGCCTTCCATTGCATAAGGGCTTTTTTCCAGTTTCCTTTTTAATTGGAGCCAGAATTCTAATTGAATCATTTTGAGTGAAAACATTCCTGGATATAAATGGACAGCAAAGGAGAAGGAAATGGAATTGCTACAACTTTAATGAGTGCATTCAGTTTTATTATTTCAAAAGTAGTAACATAATTGCTTTTTCCATTCAGTAGCTGAAGAAGTTTTCACCAATAATAAATAGGATTTTAATGAAAATGGCAGAAGTGGTTATGGACGGTAATAGCCATTAGGGTGTTTGCAGTTTTCAAATTAGATGCACATAATTGGTCATAAAAGGAAGATTTCATTTGTTAAAAATCTCTGAAAACATATTGAATGGGCAGTGGTAGAAATGATGCTTCGTAGGAATTATTTTCTTGTCATATTTAATAATCAGGATTTAGTCAAGTATTTAACTGTGCTGCATAAACAAATAACATATTTGAGAAACATACAAAACTGTGTTTAAAAACTATGTTCAGAAATATCAGCAACTGCATCGCGCAGCAGAAGATTGGTAATTGCATCCGTATCAGCCAAATAGTCTTCCCCAATAATTGCTTTATTTTTTTGAAAAAGAGCATTTTTGTTGATGGAAGACGAGCTTGTAACCATGCTAACCCCCAGAGCACCCCCAAATCCACTCCTTCCTGCTGACTGCCATCTCTTCTCTCCACAGGCCAGATGGTGCGTGGGCGCACGGTGCTGCTGAAGGCCGCAGCCGAGGGCCGGCCCTGCCCGGCACAGCTTAGCCAGCACCGCAGCTGCCCGGTGAAGCCCTGCTACAGCTGGCACCTCGGGCCCTGGTCGCCCTGCAGACTCCAGGTACAGCTCACGGCCACCTTGGGGTAACCATTCCCTTAGGACCTCCTTGTGGGTTGGAGGTGTTTCTCTTCCAGTTGTTGGAGACGCCATGAGATGCATGTTAAGCAGGGGAAATTCGGGGATGTAAACCTGTGCACGTGGTCTCAGTTGGCAGCAGCGATTTATAGCAATATAGGTTCAAGTAGTGCGAGCTTATAGATGTATTAAAGAAGATTTATGGAGTGAATGTGCTTGAGCAAGCATAGTTGTGGTGACCTATAATTTAGTTACATAAAGCAACTCTAATGAGAAAATAGCTTTGTCTCTTCTTCTAAGAACAATATAGGAGGTTTCTTCCTGCACGTTGTTCAGTGCAATAGTGTTCCTGTAAGGAGTGTGGGCTCCTTCTTGCCCTTTTTAACAGCTGGAGAATGGCTGGAGTCAGCAGCAGGGCACTGCCCGCGCCCTCCGCACTGCGATCATTCTCCCACTGCCATTGGCCATTGTCAGCCTTGAACTGATTTTTTTTTCTCCTAAGCTTTTTCTTCTCTCTTTAGCTGTTACTTGACATTTCCTGTTTTCAAATAGATTAGTTGGTAACTCAAATCAGGCAGGTGTGAGTTTCCCAGACACGATGAAACCTGCTCGGGCTACTGAGAGCCCTGTTTGCTGAGGTTCAGGTGGAGAATTGCTCTGTCTCATCCTGGGGCACAAAACCTATGCACAGGCCCCTGCCTGATCTTCTGCATTGCCAAATGTAGGAAATGGAAGCCAAAAGTGGAAGTGAAGACACATTCTTTGTGTTTTCTGATCAGCCCTTTACTGCAGCATGCATGGCTTGAGTGCGTGCTCCATCTCTGGCTGCAGGTGATGGACCTGTAGTGAAGGCCAGAATTTACCTGGCTTTTTGGAGATGAAATTTGTATTTCAGTATTACAGCCTTTGGACAGCTCAGGATCACAGAACCAGGAACACATTTTAGGGTCACCTTTCTTCTTCATTCCTGTGCTAAACAACTCATTGCAGATAAAGATGTGAATTCAGCCTTTGTATGTCCTGCACTAGGTATTTATTTATGTATAACACCCTTAGCTGATATTTTGTCCAGCAAAGGTAAGCAAGTTCTGCTAAGCATTAGGGATGAGAGATTCAAGCAGAGGTGCTAACGTAGCTGATAAAAGAATTAGTAGAGAAGCTGAATTAAGGCCCCACATATTCCAGAAAAATAACGCGTCCAGAACCCTGCTATATTTCAGCTCAGAGCAAGTAATCACAGCCTTTGCTTAGCCAGATATCATCCTGCACTTGCAGTGAGATAGTGCTTGCTTCTCTCCTTAAATTGCTGTGTTGTAGTTTCTCTCCCCTTCGCTTTGTTTTGGAGAGGAGCCATTTTTTTCCATGTTCAGTTCTGTTTAATGAGATGCTTAGGAATTAAATGTAGTTCATAAATACAAGGTGATTTATTCCTGTGCTTTTCTGGAAAAGAAGCTTAAGTGTACTTTCCAAAGAAAGCTTTCAGAAGTCGTGTTTTCAAGGATGCTTTGTAGAAGAAGGTAAATACATCCCATGGTAAGACCAAAATGCGTATCGTGAAATTGTCCTCCTGGAGTAATGTAAACAGGACAACTCATTATAAGGCTAAAGTATTTCTTCCTTGTATTATGAGATAACTGAGACTGCGTTTCTTAATTGTAGAAGGACCATTTTATGCTAAATTGACTTTGTGTGAATAATTAGAGGTATGTGCATGTTTAGTACAGCCTGCTAAGTGTTTTGTAGTGCTTACTTTCACAGTCTGTAAATCAGTGCACTGCTCCCCGGGCAATTCCCCATCCACGAGCACCCCTGGTGTGGGCATTTCTGCTGCATTCAGAGGGACGTGGGACTTGGAAAATGGGCAATACACATAATCTTAAAGGGTTGCATTACATCAGTCTTTTTCCCACGGGAGCTGAAGTGTTTCACACTGATTAGTAAAAAAATAATAATCAGAAAGTAGGAATTAGTAGTGGGTGACGGTGTTCATAATTTTTTCATTAAAGGAATACAAGCCAAGTAGGTGGATGTTATCAAGAACTAGCTGCCTGATGTTGATGAGAAGACCAAGAACCCCTTCTTTAATTTAAAGTGTTTTAAAAGATGGTCCCTTAAATGTACTCAGAGAATGCTTTCTCATTAAGGAAAATTTTTACCTGATGAAATGCTCGTCAACCTGTGAAAGTATTGGCCGGTCAGCTCTTTACCTAAGATGATTGTGAGTACACATGAACCCCAGTAAAAGCTAAAAAGGGAGAGCTTTTCTTAAAGGCACGTTTCAACAAAGCATCTAATTGGGACTGTGAGGCCTTGTGCTGTTGGTGTGCTATAGGTGGCTGCTGTGTGGGCAGACCTCAGCTCACACCTCCCAAGGAAGAGTACTTACGATATAGATTTGGTGCCCAAAGTTTTGAATATTCGATCATTTCCTCAGCAGTGCTCCTCTGATTAGCAGCTACTCACTGAGTCCTCATTGTGCCGTTGCTGCAGCAAATTTCCACTGATTCCACGCCTATTAATTAGGTCTTCAAATGTATAATTTTGGGGACATGAATAATTTTTAGGATGATAAGGAAGTTAATGCATTGCTCCTGCATTGCTTATGACCTTGCCAAAAACATCAAAGAAGCCCACTGTCATTTTCCTCTGTAAATGACAGTACGACACCTTATCTTTTGAACATGCTCAGTTCATTGTGAAAATGCATTTCTGGTCTTGAGTGAAAGCAAGCAAATGGAAGGCACTGTTAAAAAGCTAATGTTTGTTTGGAGTTGGTTTAGAGTCCATGATTTCTTTTTTTTTTGTATCCTAAACAAATGTATTGTCAATATTACCTGATAGAAGAATGAAGAATGTTGCTTTGAGGCGTGCTAACATTTATAGTGGAGACTACCAAAAAAAGCTGTTTATGTCTCTGCTGCTATATGACCATTCATGCATCGTTGTGTCGACAAATACTTGTATATATACGTCTCGTTTATAAAAGAACAAGTATCTTTTAAAAAGTTTTTTGTCCTTTCCAGTAATCTTCAGCAATTCCTTGATCCACTTCTTGACCTGCACACAGGCTGCAGTTTGATTAGTGCCCATTTCCCCGGAGAATTTTCTCCACATCGCATTCTGTTTCCACCAGCAGTTTCCAAGAACTCTAACCCAATTGACAGCTGCATGAGTTATTCACACACCATTAATCTCAGGCTGCAATAGAGGTTTCAGCGGTGAAACGGTAATTTAGAACAGTGCGTTACAGACCGACTAAAATGAAACACGGTGTTAAAAACTTGAGATCTGGCTGCATGTGGTAAATCTACACTAATACTTCTCTAAGATGCTTTTGATAAGCAACTACTCTCAGTCCAACTATTTATGCCTCTATTTCCATTTCATTGTGAGTCAGCAACAGAAGAGGTCTGGAGAAAATGAAAAAGGTACCACCTGTTTACAGGAGAGATATTCTTGAGATTCCTGCTATCAAACACGCTGCCGAATAAATGTACTTGGTAGGAGCCGTCCTGTTCTGCAGATGAAGTCCATTATTTTAAAAGAATCTACTGCCAAGTGATTCGAAGTAGCATTTCCCTTGGTTATATAAAAGCAGTGTTTCATCCTTCTTCTTGAGCTTTATTTACTGAATTTTGCAAAGTGCCATTTCCACAAGGCTTGAGACATACGTTCATAAAGCATCACGCAGGTTTAAGTTGTGTACCTCAGACATTGCTGCAGCTCTGTTTTTCAGAGAAAAATGAAACAATTCCAACCTCTGGAAATAGCCTCAGGGCATCAATTCTCACAGCATCTTCAGCTCTTGATCATCAGGTTAGCCAAATGATATTGATTTTCTGGTAAAGGAAGTCTTCAGCAAGTAGTTTGGTGTGTGGCAGAGTATTTCAGGGTTGGGCTGAAGAGTGTGGAATGGCTTGCGTGGAACCTTCTATTGCTTGTTCAGGGTCAGTGCTAACAGACTGTGGTGGCATTTCAGTAAAGCAGGTGATCTGTGTCCACTTCAGGACCTATAACTCCCTGCACAATTAAGA
This sequence comes from Pavo muticus, assembly GCA_016647715.1. Classification (NCBI taxonomy): domain Eukaryota; kingdom Metazoa; phylum Chordata; class Aves; order Galliformes; family Phasianidae; genus Pavo; species Pavo muticus. Next base: position 2,289,717 of record JACDJE010000036.1, read on the forward strand.
AATTACACAACACGTTAATCTTTGCAGCCTAATTAAAAGCGCTGATGGGTTTTTCCTGTTTGAATTTAAAGCATTTAAGTGCTCATATTGGGCTGTATCATCAGAGGAGGTGAATGGAAATGTGCATTCCTTTTTGAATGGCCTCTTCTGGGAAGCCAAAAATCTCAGTGTTTATTGAACTGGGCATTCCTTAAGAATCAGTAAATTCTCTAGCTCTAACTAAAGACACCCCAAAGGCTCCATTCAGCTTTCACAGTACCCATCTCTTCTGCTAGGAGCTTTGCTGCCTGGGCAAGGATCAGCATTCTTAAAACTGTGCTCTTCACATTTGGTTTTTTCCAGTGCTGTGCTGGGGAAAGCACCTGCCTGCGCTCTTCCACATCTGCTCAGTGACTCCTTTCTTCCCATGTCTCCCACGTGTGGAAAGGAAAGGATTTATGTGCTCTTCTCACCACTTGGGCTGCAACACACTTTTCCATGTTCCATTGCCTCTGAGCTTCTGTAGAGCTGTGTACAGAGATGATCTCCATCTGTTTTCTCATAACTGAGGGTACTATTGGAGCCCAGAAACTGGATTTATATCTTTGAATTCTTTTTAGGTGGAATCAAGTGTATTTCTTCTGCCATCTGCTAGCAGCAGCAATGGGTGTCTCTTTCCTTTCTGTCATATCCTAGGGTGGACAGTGTGGAGATGGATTGCAAGTCCGCAACCTCACGTGCGTAGTGCATGATGCATCTGTTTCTGCTACATCCAAGCCAGTAGAAAATGCATTATGTGGTGAGCTACCTTTGAAGGAGAGTGTGCTGCAGTTACCGTGCTCTGTGCCTTGCCCAGGTAAAGTCTTTTGAAAGTCAGACTACGTTTCTGTCTGTAATAGCTTTCTGAGACTGAGTTGCTTGCATAGCTGAGCACTGTCAGCTGCTGCAGTAAGAATTCGTACTTCAGCAGATCAGGTAAATGCTCAGTCTGCTGTTTCTAGATCACCTGAAAAAGACTTTCTTTTTGGAGAAAATGAGATTTCTCATGAAGCAGAAAATCTGAATAATGCATACCATTGGGTGATAAACTGGGGTTATTTCACTGTTAAAGCCGTTGTACTCAGCTTGTCCTTAATCCTTTAAGGCTGGTTCCTTTTGCAAACTTGCGATTTATTCTCTCTGCATGCAGGTGACTGCCACCTGACTGAGTGGTCGGAGTGGAGCTCCTGTGAGCTCACATGCATCGATGGCAGGAGCTTTGAAACAACGGGACGGCAGGCTCGCTCCAGGGCGCTCATCGGTCAGCCTGCTGAGAACACAGAGAGCTGCTCCGGACAAGTGGTGGAAACACGGCCTTGCTCAGGTAGCCTTGCCAGGGTTTGTCCTGCTCAAGAGCTTATTCTGGTTTTATTGAAAAGTGAAGGCCAACTGATATTGATGTTGCAGGAGGGAGGTGTTACGAGTACCTGTGGAAAACCAGCCTTTGGCGAGACAACGTGCGTACAGTGTGGTGTCAGCGCTCAGATGGAATAAACGTCACAGGTATGTCCAAAAGCACACGCGGCTGAAAAGTCGCCTTCCAGGTATTTTTTTCCTGCACCGCTTGTTCGGAGGGCAGTTGGAGAGCTTTTCTTCCTGATTCTCCAGGATTTCAGTTTAGAGCTGTGTGTAGGAAAGAAAGGTGGGCGCTCAGCAGCCTTGCTGTCAGGTCACCATTGCACATGTCATTGCATGAGGACAGTGCATCCTGACTGTTGGGCTAGATGATCTTAGTGGTCTTTTCCAACCTTAATGATTCTATGATTTTATGACTGCTGTGTTGGTTACAGGAAGAAATGAATGCACCTATACTAACAGGCTTACCTAGGCCTTTCTGTAACTGTGGAGAGAGGAAGAGAAAATCACATGCAATGTAGTGCTTCTTCTATTCAATAGACAGGAATCTCAGATCACTCAGACTGTGAGATTCCTGCTGGTGCTGTGACCTACAAATTCTTCCTGCACAAGATGAAAACTGAAATTCATGGTCAGCGCTTTGAAGCTGTACAAGAGGTTGGCAAAGGTAATAGGGCTTGCACATCCGCAGGATCTATCTCGGTATGTGCAGGATGAATGAAGAGAGAGCAGGAATGAAAATGTTATCTAGTTCTATTTATAATGAGTAGTTAAGATAATATACAAAAGTTTTATGTGCGAAGGTTGCCAAGTAGTTAAGAACTCATTAATACTTTTTTATTCCTATAGAAGCACAGAGTTTCCCAAGTGAGAATGGGCTAAGGTGTTATGCGGATTATGTCTTCTTATGTAGATAAGACATTAATGAGGACACAGAAGATCTGCATCTAATTCCTGATTCTGTCCCCAACTTCCTATGTGGCCTGGGGCAAATTGCTTAAGTCTGTATATCTCTTTTCTCTATTAATAAGATGGGTATGATAATAACTCCCTGCCTTGTTAAAGTAAATTAATTAATACGATTCCTACAGATATTATGCTAATGTGTTCAGTAGTCTAATACTTAGCTATTTAAAATAAGCAAGCAACCACTTCTTGCAGGACAGTGATCCAAGTCAAAAATATTGTAAAACATACCCTTTTCTCTTTTCTTTGAAAAGCACTCTCCTGTTTTGAAAGTAACTTCTTTTCCAGGAGGGTGTGCTCTTCAGACCAAACCTGCTGAAGTTCGGCACTGCAGCCCAGCATGCAGAAAACCCTTCTCCTACTGCACCCAGGTACTTGGTTGCTGTGGAATGTGGCTGAGGAGTGAACATTGCAAAACCTTTCTCATTACCTTCGTATGTTAAATGCGTTTTAGGACCTAAGAGATAGTTTAGCATGCCCATGATACCACCTCGAGGCAGTAGTAGGAATTTCAGTCCGAAAGCTTCATAATTCTGCACAGATGAGTAAACGTGTGTAAGTGTAAAAGTGTTATAATTTTGGTTTTGTTTCGTGGGGAGGGTTTGGAACCTTCTGGTCTAATTTTCATTGAATGCTATTTTACTGCCGCATAGCAAGTGGACTGTTTAAAACTTGGTAAGCGAGGAGATAAAAGTGTATTTGTTCTCCTGCTCCTCCATGGACACAGGAGGCCCCTGTGAGTGCAAGGAAGCTGTAGCAGCCTGATCCCACTACCTCCACACCCCTAAAGCAAAGCCAGAACTGACCCACTTGCTGAAATGGTGAGCATCTGCAGCACCCGCTGGATCTTTGAGCCACTGAGGTTACAAATGTCCCTTCTTGTAAATAGTGAACTCCAGATTGAGAGCTTCCAAAAATGCCTTCTCCTTGTCCTCCATGTCAGTACTGTGACAGGGCATAAAACCTTAAGGCAGACAGATACAGCTGAGGTGTAGGTATTTCTATTTCAGCAATAGCTTCCACAGCTCTCAGTCTCATCTGAGTCTTGTGGGAGGAATTACCACTTATGAGAGCCTACAGGAGCGTAATGTGATGAGTAGACATGCATTTCTTAGTTGCAAAAACTGTGAAGGCATCCTTCACCTTTTGCACCAAAAGCTCAGGATTGTGTCTGTCAACAAGTGGGGGGGCTGTGGCAAAAACCCTGCTGTGTCAGGAGTTAAATTCTTATCACAGATACTGTAAATCAGTTTTCTGCTTGGATTGTGCAGAGCATATCAGACCTCCACACGGGCATTGTAATTATAGGATAATTAGAAAAGAAATGCAATCTAAAAAAGCTGTATTAAATTAGACATCCAGAAAATGGAGTATCTGTTTAGTGAACCGCCACATTCTAAGAAACTTCTGGAAGAAAATTCCTACGCTGGTCCAGCGTAGCAGAAATTTGGTCAGAAAAGCAGTGCTTCGTTATAGATAGCCCTGTGAAAAACTAGAACAGAAATACATTGGAATGGAGAGTTGGGTCTGAATTGGGATTGTTTCTTCGTTAATTTCTTCTAATGCCCAGCAGGGTCACTGCTGATTTTTTTTATTGACAGGAGGAGTTGGATCAGGCCACAGATGCCTATGATTAAGCCTGTTGGGATGAGAACGTTTCCATATTGAGCTTCTCTGTAATTACTCTTTCAACCAATTCCCCAAGTATATTATGGCTGTTTGAGCTGAAGTGGGTTTGCAGCACCGACTCCTGGCCTGTTTGGTTTGGTGGCAGTGAACTTGTTAATTATATGTGCATGATGTACCGTGCCATTTCTTGATAGTTTACATACAATTTGTGCTGTCCTGTGAGAGGATGCTAACATTTTAATATTGAATTCCGTTTTATCACCTAGAAAGGAGTCTGCGGTTGTGAGCGAGGATATACAGAAATAATGAGATCAAATGGTTTGCTGGATTACTGCATGAAGATACCAGGTTTAGAAGATAAGAAGGCTGATGTTAAGACCATTGCTGGAAAAAATAAACCCGTCAACTCCAAAATGCAAGACATTTTCAAAGGATGGTCTATTCAACCTTTTAATCCAGGTGAAGAACTTAAATATGAATGGAATAAATTTTCTTTACAATGTTTCTGCGGGAGAAAGATACAAGCTTTGTAGATCATAACATCAGAGATTGCATCTGGAGCTGCAGAGCAGCCTCACAATTTCTAACTCGTGTGTCATCTTCCATTCCTTTGTGGCTGTACAGAGTAATCACAATCTCTTATGTTGAGAGATAGCAAAGAGAATGAAGCAACAGTATTTTGCAAAAGTATACTTAAAGGCATTTTGGGGGGATGCTTGGAACGATTATCTGTGATGTTTCAGTAAGTAATGCATTTGGAGCAGGGAGGACATCAGTAGCACTTCAGAAGATTCTGAGCAGAAAGTGCTTAAGGCTTCGTTAAAGACAACGTGAGTTGTTTCTTGACATATTTCAAAAGTGTATGAAAAAATACAGTAGGAAGTGTAAAGTTTAGAGTTTTAAGTGTTGAAGTTAAGACACTGAGAGAACAAAAGCCAGAAGCAGGCAGGCTGCTGTGCACAAGCAGTGAGTCCCTGAGTGCATCTTTGGCTTTTTTGTCATCATTCCCAGCTGGAACAGGCACACGGACTGCACCATACCTGACTTCTAGCAGGACTCGTGCTGTAGCTATAACAGCTGGTCACCATTTTCACTATGACTAATATTAATTTATGCATATTAAATTTATGATATGAAAATATAACTTGAAAATGAGAGACAAAAGTATCAGATGAGTCAAGTTTTACTGAGATACTTCAGTTGCCTCCATATCCTGCTAGTCCCATCTTCCCTGTCTTCTGCTCTCTGACATTGCCTTTGTTTCCTATTAGCTTGTAATGAACATGAGATTTTAGAAAACATGCAATTTGAGGTTCTGTTGGGGGATTCTGGGAGCCATAATTCTGTCTGATATATGTGATCGCGCTTTGAATGTTACATTTACATATTTGATTTGCATACGGTAGTTAACCTTTGTGTTGACAGTCTCAGAGCTAATAGAGCTTGGTCCACAGCCTTTTAAAGTTGCCTGTTTTTTGACCAAACTTATCATCCAGAAATCCACACAGTTCACCAGCTGTTTGAGTCACAGGTTTGGGGTTAATTGCCTTTTTGTCAGCAACCGTGGCCCTCTGTGGGCTGTCTTCCTTAGGTGTCACATCTTCAGCTGATACCTTTATGAGGTTAGAAAAAGGGAGAGAGGTGTAGGTGGATGCTGCAGTCCTGTTTTCATCAGCATTCCAGGCTGCAAAACTTTCTTTCTGGGCTTGACCTCAGTGCAGCGTTTGTGAGCCTGTTCTCCACCAGAGACAAAAGACAGAGATAGGTATTAAGGAGCTTCAACAGAACATGGTGTTACGTAATATTAGAGTATAAATGTTACAGCAACAATATATGGCAAGTAAATAAACATGCTACATGTGCTAAGTGTATCATCAACCCATCCAGTAGGTTCTCTTCAGCCTGTATGTGCCCTTCAGACCCGGCTCAAGGCTGGTGCTCTTCACACTGTTCCCCTTTGTCTTGCCTCTTGAAGAAATATGTAATTACTGCCCTAAAACAGGCTCTGAGGCTTACTCATCTGGGAGATTGCAGTAATTAGTGCTAGCAGAGCCAGGAGACCACTGCTACCTACCAGTTATGCTCTTGATAGCAAAACTGTGGTGAGTGCTCCCTGTATGGATGGCATTTATCATCCTTCAGTGCTATAGTCTTTGACATTTGTGTATGGCTAAGGACTTGTATCTGTCACTAGAAGTATATGTGCCTTTCTCTAGTTAATTTGTGGTTTTCCTTCCTGGTTACAGTTTGGAACACAAATTTTATAATGATTTAATGGGTCTGATGTTTTTGTTCTTTCAAACGCTCTGCAGGAGCACACAGAACTGATTTCGAATCAGGCTGTTTTTCCATTCTTTGCCATGCTCCGGGAGGCCAGAGTTCAACACAGAAACTTTTTAAATAGTATTGTTTAAATTATTGTTTGGCGGGGTCCAGTGCATTCGTGTTGCAGCTGGAGTGCCTGTCTGCCTTCATAGCAGGCCTGGTGGGATGCCATGTGCTTGCTGTGACAATCCCTTTGCAGCACTGCTAAATGTTTCTTGGCCGTAAATTTCATGCCTGGACATCAAGAGAAGAAGTAAAACCCAACATGAAGAACAGAGCAGTTCTCATGGGGAAGATAGGCTGTAAGTGATTAGAAAAGAGGAGAAAGTCTGTGAGCGATACTCAGACTTCCCACAAAGCCGAGAGGGAGAAGAACCCACAACCAAAACCAGAAAAAATGGGATCAGATTAAATATGTTTCCTTTTGAAAAGAATGATCATTCCAACATAAAATGTAAAAAATAGGTTCCATGTCTGTCCTGTGCAGTAGGTCCCCACTTGCATGAGTGCACTGGAAATGGCCCCAGTCAGCATATGTCTGTGGGCATGGAGAGGGCTCATATTTCTGCCTCCAGTGTGGATTAATAACTCTGTTGATATGAATCAGCTCCGACTGCTGCTGCGTGGAGAAAATACCACCACGTCTATCCACCAGGAATTCTTTACAGCCAGAACTGAGCAAGAAGCAGAAATATTGATCTTTTAAAAATGATTATTATAAATGCAGAGCTTTAGTTCAAAACCTGTCACAATAAGATGTATTGAGTCTTCCTATCAGAAGGAAGTGTTTCACAACCCTTGAGATGAAATGTGTGTGGAGGGATTCTTGCATGGATTGCAGAGTGAGTTCTCGGCCAGTGCATGGGGACAGACCAAGCAGCCCCGTCAGCAGCCCTATGTCACTTTTGGAAGCTTGTTATGTTTCCTGTGGCACAGCTTCATCCCTCTTACTATTACAAAGCCTATCCTTGTTCTTCCTCTAAGCTGAATTTATTACCATTTGTTGCCCAGGCACTTTGCGGCTCTAAGCAGCTGGTTCTCTTTGGCGTGCTGATGTCTACCCCAAGTGACCCACAAGTACGGGTTAGCTGTGGGTTATGAAATAGTGCTGCTCTGGAAAGCTGACACAGAGAGTTCCTTTCAGCTTTCATCGAAAAGCATCTAAAGTCCTTACCAAAGTTAAGATTGTGTGTTCAAATAAATTGATTTTTACAGGAATGTCTTTCCTATCAAAAACATTTCTAATGGATTTTTCCTAACAACTCGTTGTGTTTCCCATCAGTGATGCTATGAATTCTGCTTGTGTATTTCCTCTTTACTTACCCTCTTAAGAAGAATTCATTTACTTTAGAATAAAACATTTTATTTTTTCTTTCTCTGTCTTTTTTCCAATCTTCCAACAGATGGTAAGCTGAAGATGTGGGTGTATGGAGTATCAGCTAGTGGGCTCCTCATCATAGTTCTCCTGATTTTTACATCCTTCCTGATGTGGTGAGTGTGGCATGGGGTTTGGGGCTTTGTTTGCTCACTTGTTTTTAAGATTTAATTCCTAAGACATTGAGGAAGAATGGAACTTGGATTAGAGACCTACCCTCATTTGGCCCATACCTCAGAGCACTTTAAAACTCTTCACATTACCGGTGCTAACCTACATGATTGTGAAGATGTGTGGTGGTCATATGGGGAAATAATTACTTTTGGTTATCAGTAGGCCTATATATTCAGAATTCTGGTGGGATTAGGAATGGCTTCTTATTGTATATTGTATTCTTAAAAAAAAAAAAGATTAAAAAGCTGAAAAAAGGCAAGGAAGCCGATTGGATCTAGGAGCTACTTCCTGTTCAAGGAAAGACCAAAAATAATGGGGTCATTCAGCTGGAAAATGGTGTTTGATGTGAGAATACAATAGAGAACTATGAAATCGTGAATGGAGTTGGAAAAGGGCCCAGGAAATCTTTATCTCATGCAATTTAAGAAGTAGGAGGCATCAGATGAAGTGTTTAAAATAAACAAAAGATCTTTATTTTCACACTGTGCATTACTACCTTGTGAGCTTACTGCTGTCAGGGGCTGTGCGAGCCAGAAGGATAAATGGAGTAAAAGATGGCAGAACAGTTCATGGGAGGGTGGCTTTCTTGGTGTTAAGTGTGGTTTTCTGGATCTATGTTTTAGCTCAGGAATCCCTAAATGGGTTTTTGCAGTCTCAGGAGGAGACACGTCTTGTGTCCAAAGCTGCTCTTACCAGCCACTGTTAGAAATAGGGCACTGTGCGTGCTGGAGCTCTGCTCTGCACCAGCACATCTCATGGGAGGCTTCATGGTGACAGAGTCCAACCATGTCCTAACAACAGCGTTACCCTATTTCACACAGAATTTATTCTCTCTCATTATTTCTCTCATTCTCTCTTCAATTAAAAGCAGTGTATGAATGATGCATTGGAGCCGTGGCTTCTGTGTTTTTTGAGTCACATAGCTACTGATTCTCTGCAATCACTCAGTGGAGCATAATGAGGATTTTTAAAATAGCATTACAAGCTTTTCCATCACGTGAAAACTTGAAGTGAGGAAGTATATTTCTCAGTAAAAGTTACTGTTGTTTCAAGGAAAAGAATAGGAATATCCCAGGTCTCGGCAGTTCGTGTTTCAGTTTTTCTGTGAGGTGTTCTTTATTTTATCATCTGTGAGAAGACACCAGAGACAAATGTGTTTGATTTCCTCTCCAGATGATAAGCACAGCTGGCTGCACACTGAGCTGCCCTTTCTCTGCAGGCTGTATGTCCACACCACCCATGGAATAACACACAAGTAGCTGCAGGCCGGCTTTCTGGGAGGAAGCCTCCATGCTGCCGTGTCACCTGGTTGCAAACTGAAATAGCCAGTGTGGGAAGCTGATTTCTTTGTTGAAGTTTGATTTTTATGTTGATGTGTTTGAGCTTCACACAGTATTACCGTTTACGTTTTTAGCCTCCTGAAATATTTTTATTTTTCTTGCAGCAAAAAAAGCAAGCAGCATCAAAGCCCTCCTCCACAACAGAAGCCTCTAACCTTAGCCTATGATGGAGACATTGACATGTAACATAGAAAAGAAATCCAAATGTAGACATCGACTGCCTTAACCACTTTCTTTTTTCTAACTCTCAGACTTCTCAGTTTTTTGAGGAATCTCCTGATGTGTAATAATCGGGCAGAACAGGAATACTGCAAGCTTAACATTTTGCCACCTCGTTACTAAAGAGAAAATAACGGAGTCAAAGTCTTGGGTCTTGTGAAACTTTCCTGAAGAAACTGGAAGATGCATCTCTTCCTGTTGAGCAATGGGAATTAAAATAAGAAAGTCTACCAACATCAAATGGAATTGGTCCAAAAAAAAAAAAAGGCATGACAATCTGGAGGAAAATGTGACATTTACCGTAAATGACAAGTTTGACACAGCATCATTATGCACTATATTAGTGCAGCGTTCTTTATTCTTCACATATTTCAACAATGAGTTTTCTAGTGTTTACATTTCGTTCAAAGACTTTAAAACTGGATCACGTATTTTGAGAAATGCAAAGAATAGTGAGTTGGAGTGTCTGAAGTTATCTGGTTTTTTAAAGTTTCTTCCTTCTTATCCTGTTTTCTAGTCTGGAATATGATTTCGCTTCATTTCCACCTACAGGACAGAATAAGGATTGCTAAGAAGAAGCCTAGGTGGTTTCTGAACTGAAAGTATTTTTTAAGGGGTTGAGTAGACAGATGGGTGCTCTGACGAATGGCTAGAGGGTCTGATTGTTTAAAAAGTATTTTAAATTGAACAAAAGCATGTAGATACATTACGGCCAGTTTAAATTGTTATTCCGTTTAATTAATACAAACTCTGCTTTTGTATTTCGATTTTCTTATCTGAAATATTTATAAATTCTTTTTTTGAATTTAATTACCTGACCTCATTTAATATGCATCAAACACAAATACGGTTTGTAGCAGGCCTTGCTTTTTTAAATGTTTCGAAACCACTGAAAAGTTACATGTTGTAAACATATGGGAGTATTTGAAGAGGGTACGTGTTTATAATAGTATGTGTTGCAAGTAAGGAAGTGCCATCTTGTGGTATTGACTTGTATTTATAAGCAAATAAAATGCTAAAGAGAGTGAGAAAGTTGCTTCTGGTATGTTGAATTAAATGTGTGTAAACAATATTCATTATTAGTCCTTCACTGTGTCTGAGACTGAATGCTGATTTCAAACAGTTCTGGCATGTTTGGTGCTGTAGTGATTAGCTGAAGAAATGGTGTAGACAAGCACAAGTTGAGAGAGTAATTGCAGATCTGGAGAACGCTCGGGCCTATTTTTAGCTCAGTGCTACTTCTTTTTGGAATAATTAGATAGAAGGGAAGAAAAGAATTATCAGCAGCCCTTGTCAGCGTGCAGTTGCTGTGCAGGGGTTTATGACAAGAGAAGAGCATCACCGGGCAGAAGGCGATGCTCATGGTGTCACAGCACTGCTCAGAGTCGGAGTTTGAACGCTGTGATTTCGTTGAAGATATGGCTTTGTGAATTTTACAGGCAGGGCAGGAGGTCACGGCATCAAGCCATGGCGGTGCTGTGGCTGAAAAGCAAGGTCAGAAACACGCTTTCCTTTTCCACAGAAACAAATATTGATGGAATCAAAAGGGAACATTGTCTCAGTCTGTTGCAGAGAACACAGCTTCCTGCCAAAGGCGTATGGCTGGTCCTACTTTTTGCCTTGGAGTTGTGAAGTGATCGTGGTATAAGCAGCAGGGTCTGGTTGTTATCAGTAACATTGGTAGCCTATCTATCTATCTATCTATCTATCTATCTATTTATTTATTTATTCTTTTTTTTTTTTTTTTTTGCAGTGCCCAGTACTGAACCTTTGAGTGGCGTATGAGTTACAAGGGGAATGACAGTCCGGTGCTGCTAGGAAGAGTACTGACAGACCGTAACATAGTGTATCTGTGGGATATGATGTAAGGAGAATGGTGGCTTGTGAAAAAACGATGGAATAAACTCAATTAAGAAAGCTACTCAAACAGGCATTGGGGTGGGAAAGTTGGTGTAATAATAACAAAACATGGCAGGTGCAACATGTGGCCATTGCCCTCAATATCAGCGTAAATCACAGCCCAAACCAAGATGCTTTCTTCTTCCCCTGGACAAGTGCAAGCACTGAAAGCATAGAAGCATAGAAGTTGTGCTTTGCCTGAGGAACTGCTTGTGAATGCTGCTACTTGTGTCAGCTGCACACGTGTGCCCCGTCTGGGATATCTGCATGCACAGATACCGCATCAAGATGTCACTGTGCCTAAATACTTGGAACATCTGGGCTTTTGTGTGCAGGAGCACCGGAGGGACTGGGAGCCCGATGTTGCTGTTAACAGGGCTGGATTCCAGCTCTGCTTCTCGCTCTTCCAGCAGCCACACAAGAAGCACCACTGAGCGTTTTAGCTTTGGATGCCACAGCCAAGAGCAAAGACAGTGATTTTATTTGCTCTAGAAATAAAACAGTAAGAACTCCGACTAGCCAAGATAGAAAAAGGTCTGTAAATTAGCTTGTGCTTGTCTTCATATGGCTCTAAGAGTAGCCTAATTGCATAGTATTCTTTGCTAAAGTGCACTTATATTCACCAGTTTCCTAAGAAAATGAAGAAAATATCTTGAAAAAATATATAGTCAGTTGAGCGTTTCCATTTTGGATTAGTTCTCATAAGTATGATTGTTAGGGATCAGATCATTTGCTGCTCTCGTGGCATAGCTGGTTTCTTGAAAGTCTGCTTTTTTTCTAAATACATAGCCAAATTTGCACTTATGAATGGAAGAAGAGATATAGTTTAATGTCAGGGCTCAATTTCAATTGAGAAGCAGTAATGCAGGAAGAAATGATACAACTTGGGGCCTTTTGAAACTTGGCTTGGAATGCCTGATGTATTAGCGTGCCTCAGGACAGGTTTAACATGTGCCTGGTTTAAAGGTAATGTAAATGAAGTAACTTCCATGTCTCACAGCTGGGACACGCTCCTGTCCTGGGCAAGAGCTTGATTTATGTTATCTCTATGAGGATGACTTGTCTGGGGGCACAGCACCCCACTGTCCCTTGAAATGGCATTGCATTTGGCCATGCGTGGAGATGTGGTTCCATTTACACCTGGGGAGAAGAGAGCAGGCTTGGCTGAAAGGTTGTAGTGGTGATCACAGCCGCAGGATGCTTTCTGCATGAATGTTTACCGTATGCCCTTTTATCTCCCAATCTAATACAGTTTGTCCTTACTTTAAAATGTAAACAACTTTCATTGGTCACACATGAAATGTCTCAGAAAAGAATCTGGAAACCCTATATTTGCACTCACTGGTAATTATGTTCATTTGCTTTGATGACATGCTTTGTTACAATAGCATGTAGAGCAGACTCCAGACAGATACACGGGTTAAAGCAATTGATGGGATTTGTCCGGTCGGCAAAGAGGCGTTTTGATGGAATGAGAAATCAGATTCAATTTCCTTTGATAAGGAAGAATGTTAATTTTCTCCTCGGCTCTATGAAAGTTCACCTGCATGTTATGAATATTGTGGTTGTTGCATGCCAATATGACATTTGGAAGAAACTCTTCAAACATAATAACAGTGAAGAATCTTTCAACAGTCTGTGGATGCATGGAACACCAGACATTAATTTTGCAGCTGCAGAAGGTAGCAGTTACAATGTTTTTTGAGGCAATCTGGCTTCCAGTGCACGTGACCTGGCTTCAAGTAGCTTTTCTGCAGAAGTGTCAGCAGTGGGTGCAGTGGAAAGGCCTCACGTTGCACCAGGGGAGGTTGAGGTTGGATATTAGGACAAATTTTATCTCAGAAAGAGTGGTATTGGCACAGGCTGCCCAGGGAGGTGGGGGACTCACTGGAGGTGTTCAAGGACCATGGAGATGTGGCACTGCGGGATGTGGTCAGTGGGCATGGTGGGGACTGGCTGGAGTTGGACTTGATCTTAGTGGCTTTTTCCAATCTTCATGATTCTGTGATTCTAAATTAAGTGATTTAATTACACAGTTCTGTTTTGTCTTCTGCAGTGATATTAAATTCAGTGACTGAATTAGGGAAGAACATCAGCCTATGACTCAAGAGTGGTGAAAGATTTAAGTGTGTCATGAGAAATGTGTTTGGCAGATGTTCTCCTGCAGGATCAAGCTTCTTGGCTTACCTACATTGGGTACACCAAGTGTATCCAAATTTATTTAGGTGGGGTAGTTCGGATCCATCTGAGTGCAGAAAAACAGAATGTTTTCAATGTCGAGACACGATGGATTTAAATCTAGCCCATTTAAATCATTCCCCATGCCTTGGGAAAAGACAATGCAAGCAGTTGATGGTGACAATTGACATCTTGTCCTCAGATAAGCAATCCCAAGTAGGCCTTTGCAGGAGAGATTCTTATATGGGAGATTTTTCTTCCAACATACACTAAGTAGGGCTTGTGGGAGTTGCAGCACAGCCAAAGCACCAGTGACTACTTGTGTTTCAGCTGCTGCAATTGAACAGCTTGCCTTAAGAGGTGTGAGAAGCACAATTGCTGAAACCCAGGCAGTGTCTGAGCTGTTTGAGCTCTCTCTCCCATGACAGACTGCAAGAAGACATCACAGTAGAAGCCGGGCCGGGCCACCTTACAGCTATTTGGTGTTTTCTCTAACCCCAGCACTATTTAACTCAGTAAAGCACTTCATCTTGTGGAGGCTGACAGTCTGGGAGTGGAGAAAACGTGGTTCAGTATCTCAGCCCCAGTTCCACTCCGGTTCCTATTGCAGTGAGGCATTGGGGACACGTGTTGGTGTGAGCCCGGCACCATGATCCTGCCTTTGGGGCAGCAGCAGTGACATTTGGGCATGTTCCTCACTGCGGGGAAGCATCACGAGGTTGCCAGGTCTTCAGAGAATCTCACATTCTCACCTGACGCAATCAGCTGATGAAGCCTGTTAACATTTGGGCTGAGATGAAAAGCTGTAATGCAGCTGTGTCAAGTCATGATTGCACTGCCAATCTATTTCTTTGGATAATATGGCAGATCCACAGCAATTATTTTTAAATGCAGTCTCTGTCACCACAGAGCAGTAACGTGAAATATTTACTGTTTTGTTTGCCTCGTGCCAAGTGAGTTTTCACTCAATTTGTCATTAACACTGCTGTCCTCTTCTGAGGGGAGGAAGAGTTTATTTATATGAACTGCTCTTCGGTAATTCTGTGTTTTCTACAGGAATAGGTCCAATTTCATCCAGTTTTGACCACAAAAATCTGCGCTGGGGAACCTGTGGGACCGACAGCAGATGTGAGGGACAGGAGCACAGATCTCATGCTCAGTAATCCTGTTCATGCGGTGCAGGTCATTTGCGACCAAAAAAACCCCTAAAACCTTCCATTTTGCAAAGTTCTGCAGTATTCTTGGTGTACAAGCAGAACACTGCCTAGAAAGGAGAAGTGCTGAATCTACTGGGTCCCCTCCACAGCTCCCACCTCACGTGGCTATGAGCTCCTCACGGAAATCGGCCCTGCTGAATTGGCAGCCCTGCTCACAGATCAGCAGGGCTGACTCTTTAGGAGTATAGTTAATTAGTAATGAGCATTTTGAGTATTTTTCCACATAATATTAGTGCTTTTACTGTTCACCCCCTCATTTCCATCACCATGACAGCCAGGAAGATCTAAAACGCAGAGAGCCGCCTGTCTCACACAATCATGCAAACCTGAGAAATGGATGCTAGGGGAAAAAAGCCCAGTGCTGTGAAATCTGAAATGAAGTGAGGAGCGCTGCAGCCTGAGGATAAGCAGTGCGAGTCTCAGCTGGGTTCAACCAGCCTCATCTTCTATGGCCAACAGCCCAATACATCACTACAGGCTTCGGCCTCCTCTTGCACGGAGGAAAAGGATCTGGGGGTGTTAGCTGACAGCAGCTGAGCATGAGCCAGCAGTGTGCCCAGGTGGCCAAGAAGGCTGGTGCCATGGCTTGTGTCAGCAGTGCAGCCAACAGGAGCAGGAGGTGGTCGTCCCTCTGTATTCTGCACTGGTGAGGCTGCACCTTGAATGCTGTGTTCAGTTTTGGGCCCCTCACTACAAGAAAGACATGGAGGCACTGAGCGTGTCCAGAGAAGGGCAGAAGAGCTGTGAGGGGTCTGGAGCACAGATCTTATGGGGAGTAGCTGAGGGAACTGGGGTTACTCAGTATGGAGAAGAGGAAAATTTTGGACAAAAATTATCAGAAAACACTGTCCCATGCCTGGGGCTCAACTCCGCTGCTGCTGGGACAGGGTCCTGTGGTGGTCAGCACAGGAGTGGTGGCAGCTAGGCTGGTGCTGGGGGCTTTGGGAGAGAAATCCACCCATAAATCTGCCCATTACAATGCTGTCAGTGCCCAGAGCCGCTGCTGAGTGCAGTCAAGCACGTTCTGTGTTCTGTATTTTGTTAATATTAGACACCGTGTCTGATGCTTGTTTTGTTTCTATTAATTATCTTTGATTTTCTTTTGCTTCTTCATCAGCTTTGATTACTTTTTTTTTTCTGTGCAACTTCAGATCAGCTTTCTGAAGCAAAGCAAAATGTAAAGTGGAACTTTTATTTCTCCCTCGCTGACATCCAGACAATGAATATGGATCAGAATTTTCATTTCCTTTTTTTTACCACATCCATTTGCGTGATAGAACAAGCTTGCCAGACTGGCTTTTCTTTGATCAACCTAATAAGGAAAAAGTGCTTTCCAGCTCCGTATTATTTTATGCCTTGTTTGTGACTTCAGCATCCTTTATACAGGTTTAGAGACGATTTATGCTTTATTGCCCTTGAGTCATTTTGTTGAGAGCACTTGTGTTCTTCCCACCATAAAAACATCCCCTTGTAGCATGATATGTGTTAATAGGTGTTGAATGGAAACGTGGTGCAATGAAATGTTGGTGCTCCCAAATTACTCCATGCAATGAAGAAAGCCAACTGAAGTTGGGGCTGTTGGTTTTGTTGCTCTTTTAGCTGTAGGTATTTCTCCTGGTGTGCTTTGTGAGTTCCTGTTGCATTTGTTTCGGTTCCATTTGGTAACTGATGGAAAAATGGCCATGCTAATAGAGTGCAGTCTGGGTGGCCTTATTGAGCCAGAGAGTCTCCCTTCATGATAACTGCTTTGCCATGTGGGAAATGTTCATTTTCAAATGGCCATATCTGCACTATACCTATAGGGAGGGGAGAAAATCAGATTAATTATCGCTTGCTTTAGTAAAAACGGCTGTGTAATGGTGCAGAACAAATAGCATAAATCTCCCCAAGATTGTGTTAACGCATTCTCTCAACCAAAATAAAAAATAACTATCCTGTACCTGTGTTGTATAGGGAAGAGCTGCAAAAATATTAAGCAATGATGGATCTTGTTGAGCTGATGTATTAAGACCTATATGTGGCTATTAGCCAAAACTGCGTATTTGTAGTATTAAAAAAGTATATTATAGTAAATTCAGTGTGAACACACCAAGCACACAAAGATTCACACCTTGCTGACTCCCTGCCATGCTCGGGGCCAAGTGAAAAGAGGGGACACATCCCTCAGGGAGGTGCTTGTAGGGCTGCACAGAGCCGCATCCCAAGGAGTACGCAGAGTTGTGATGGAGCCCCAGCTGTGCCATGCCATTGGTGTGACTGCTTGTTAGCAGTGTCTTCCTGCTGCTGCTCCTTCTCTGCTCGCCTTGGCGTGGCCCTGTTGCCAAGGTGGGATCTGCCCTCCAGACCCTGATGTTGGGGTGGCTGTGGCACAGCAAAGCCCAAAGCGCAGCATTAGTTGTGTTCAGGTCACAGCTATAGGAACAGAGGGCTCGCACATCTTATCAAAAAGCTGAAGGACTGCAGTGAAGCTGCTCACTCCTATTTTCCCACCGGTAAGCGCTTGTAGAGGTGTTTTGCAACCTTGCCGTGATGGCAATAAGCCTTTATCTGAACAAATTGATCCTGAGACGCTGGAGTTTGTACCTTGTTTGCTGCTGCCTTGCCTGCTGTTTCTATCCTGGCTCCGAGCAGGTACAAATAATGAATTAACTGCTGGATAAGCCCTACAGTCCCCTGAGCAATTATTCTGGCTTCTGCCATAGCAGACTCAATTTGTCCTGCAATAAGTACAATTTTCTGAGAAGTTAGTTCTGGTTCAAGCACTAATGATCCACATCTGTGCAGTGTAGTTGTTGTTTTGGGGAGCGGTTGTGAGCCATGCTGTTGGAGGGAGCTGCAGGTTGTCATGCAAAGAGCACATTGCGTGGGGCGTTCAGATACTGCTCTGTGTGCTGTTGGGACAGCTAGGAGGGAGAAGGGCGGTGTAAAATAGGCGACAGTCTCCAGCATGTGGATTCTATATTCTTTTTGAATATAGAATTATGAAGGTTGGAAAAGACCTCTCAGATCCCCCAAGTTCAACCCCAGCCCACCCCAACATGCACACTGACCACAGCCCTCAGTGCCACATCTCCATGGTTCCTGAGACCCTCCAGGGACGGTGACTCCACCACCTCCCTGGGCAGCCTCTGCCACTGCATCACTGCTCTTTTGGAGAATGAATTATTATGTGTTCAGTGGTACAAAAAGGGCATAAATAAACAGCATGCCAGCTGCAGATAAACCCTGTATCCGTGGTGGCTCTTGTCGCAGGAGATGAGTAAATTTTATTAACATTGTCATTTCCAATCCGCCACATCATAAAGGACTTGGACATTTTCTATTATAGTTGCAGATCTACCTTAACATCACAAAAGCACAATGCGGGAAATTAGATATAAACTGAAAAATAATTAAAGGCCTGGTGACAACTTGATAACGTTGGGTAATTAAAGCGTTGGTAACAAATCCTGAATTTTAATTTTTCTTGCTGTAGCTGATAGTAGAAATCAAGATCAAAAGTACATTCTCCATAGGAAAGCTCACTCACTCATGTGTTGTTTAAATAGGAAAGGGAAAGAGATGAAAGCTGGAGCTGTGCTGCAGTCTAGGAACAGATGAAAATGTGCTGGAGCTGAGCTTTGCCTTTGTGGAGACATTTGGTGCTGGTCATTCCACGACCCATCACGTCTGCCCAGTGATCACAGCCCTGCTAGAGGAATTGGCCCAAAAACTGCTCTGGGGTAAGGAAATGAGATTCTGGGGCTGAATGGGAGAATAAGGGCAATGGCCTGTCATTACCCTGATGCACACAAAGGCATTTTTTTCCTCTAATAAGGATACATGGTATTAATAGTTTGAAGCTGTGTCAAACATATGTTTAAACAACATCACTGGAGTCTATAAGCTGTACCACAAGTACGAAGAGCACCAGAGGATGAATGCAGAGAGGTATTTTGGCTCTGGTATCGTGCTTAGCTCTGTTATCTCTTCCACTTCCGATCCCTTGTTTGCTATCAGTGTTTCCCATCCCACCTGACACCTTGTTTGTGGTATTGCTATTCAGTCCTCACTTGGGATTCCAGCAAAAATCAAGTTGTAAGCAGCAAACAGAAGGAGGTGGTGCTCTGGTAGGACTGGGACATGGGGATGTCCAGGGAGCTGACACCTGGCTGCCTTCCCAGAGAGGAGAATGCGATGGAACAAAGCACAAACACCCCGCAAAGTGCAGACTGTGCTCATAGAAACCAGGTTTGGCTTCTCCTGCCTCTGCCAAAGCCGAGCAGCACAGCAGCAGATTGTAAAGGGACTCAGGGCCCTGCAACTCTATCAGTTTTGATCAATTTTTCAGCCAAGTTAGTAATCCACCGGAGAGCGTGTCAGCATGCTTTATGGAGGTCTGCAAGTGCCTACCATGGCTAATCCATAACGCTCAAATGGTTTCCTGGAAAACAGACATTTCGTTGTCACCATGAGGAGACTGCTAAGCAGTGGGGGAGAAAAATAGAAGAAAACCACGGGGCTGCTGCAGGCGCTGCAGTGTGGGGCATCACTCAGCTGCAGCACCCAAGGGACTGGAACTCCTTGGGGAAGGAGGAGACCAGCAGCGCTTCTCTGTTTAATGCAAACTGGCAATCAATTTTTAGCAGCTGGTGGAGAACCAATTTAAGTCACAAAACAGTTTCCCTCCCATTCCTCTGCCCCCCAAGGTCTGAAATCATTGCTTGCTATGAGCTGATGGCTTAAGCTTCTTGCTTTAGGCGTAATGAGTAAGGAGGACATTTAGTCACTTAAATATGTAAACGGTTCTCCCAAATCTTCTTGTTTTATCAGTCTGTTATTAGATTATTTTGCTTTCAGAGCTGTTACCAAAGCCTTTTCTGAGGTGGCTGTTCTAACGGGGGCACTCCAACTACCCTTCCCCTACCACCAGCTGCTGAAAGCTTGCCTGAAATTGCTGTTAAGTGACCCCTTGCCTGGACTTCTTCCAAGGCATCCAGGGGATCTCTGAGCTCCCTTCCAGCCTGAGCTTTTCCATGGTTCTATGATCCCATGATTCATCTTCCATGTTCGGAACCCTTGGTCGGCTTTGGGTGTCCCACAACACCACAGAAGCTGGAAATTTATTATTACCATTTACCGTTACCAAATGTACAATTAAAGACGTGCTAGGAGAGCTGGGACCCACCTCTGCTCACCCCACAGCATCGCTCCTGCACAATGTGTCCCTGTATCACAAATGTGCTCATGGCATACATCTGCCCTACAGACCAGTACTGACTGTGCCACTGCCAATCCAATCTTTCTCATCTACTTTCTCTTCTTATTTGTAGGCAATTACCGGTCTCAAAGGAGGAAGAAAATATTGCCTGGAGATCTGACTGCTGACCCTGAGGAAAATCTCCTGACTTTTTTCCACGGTAACTGTTCCAAAGTGTGGCCATTTTCAGAGATTACCAGTTTCCTGAAAACCCTTTTTTTCTCCCACTGTGTTCAATATGAAATACTTTTCTACAGCCTATAAAAGAAGGCTAATCCGAAAACTGAAAGCCAAGTCCTTTGCTCTTCCCTGTGCTGAGCCTCAATGGAGAGAAACACACTCCTTCAGCAGCAAGCACGTCGTACTGCTGACTGCAGCCTGGCTCATGCAGGACAGGCAGGCAGCGAGCGAACTGCTGCCAAATGACCTCTGTCAGCACTCAGAAAGAAAAAGACAGCGGCCACCTGTGTTACCAGGAAAGGCCAAGCTCAACTAATGGGAAGCCAAGGGAAGAGTAGGACTGGAAAAGTGTCCTTGCATCACCATCTAGTGGTCTCTGTGTTCAGCAGAATAAATCCAGCGCCCGTTCTTGTGGATGATTTCTCTGTTAACCATATTGCAATCTGACAAAAACTGGGTGAGAACAGTGCTATGACTGCATCAGGAATGCTGGGCTGTCAAAGCACCTGGATGTGATGTATTTCTGCGGTACAGCTGTAAATGATTCAGCTTTCTACTGAATGCTCCTTGGGAAGTTTCCAGGCTCTCCGCTTCAGTCACAAAACTTGCTGAAGGAGCATATCTCAGGGATTGTTCTCCACAGCCTTGCTGTTGGTTCTGCTGACTGTCTACCAGTGACAGACCTTAGCAATCCTCTGCTCTTCTGTACACCACTGTTTGCCCTGCTAAAAAGTGAGGTGCTCTTAATCATGATGATGAAGCGCCTGAGCAGGTCCCAGCCCTTCCCAGTCTGCAGCTGCTCTGGGCTGGAAGCAGCACAAGAACATAGGAATTGAAATTCTGAGCGTATTTTTTCCAGTTGAAGTCCTGTGAGCTACTGAGAGTAAAGGGAACGCTTTACTATAACTGTCTTTCCTCTCAGAGATATATTTTTTTAATGCTTAATAGTCTGTAGAGCAAAAGCTGGTCAGGCCTTGAATCAAACAGCCCTTCTGGAGGTGGCCATGTCAGACTCCCCTCTGCCCTCGCCTTCACTCTATGATTACAGCTACGTGAGATATGACCTCTAATCAAACAGTCTGACAAAGGGTGTTTTTAGCACTCTAAAAGAGCTGCACCAGCAGCCAGCCTTTAATGGAAAGGCAGGAAGGGTGTGTTAAAAAAAAATGAATTTCCATGCTTCAGTTCTGGGGGAGATGGGTCATGAGTTTCCAAACCACAAGGCTTGCAGGTATTTGGTGGTGCAGGTCCAGGGCTTGTCTCCACAGTCTGATGGAGCTGGAGGTGGCATGGCACCGTGTGGGTGATGCTGAGCCTTGTGGAGCCCTGGAGGACCAGCAGCTGTGTGGGGAAACACAGCTGCTTTGTCTTCCTAGAGGAACAGCCTTAGCTTTAGACATCACCCTCAGAGTCCAAAAACCTGCCTTCCTATTTGCACGAAACACACAACTCAGCGCAACTCTAGCCAGCACCTTGCCAGTACACCCCAAATCACAACATGCTCGGCTGCCCTGAGGGCTGGCATTGCAGCAGGGCCATGCACAAGGCCCTCTTGTCCCCTGTGCTGCCGAACAAAGGCCGCTGCTGTGCACTAATGCCAGCTTGGCGTTGGGCCGGGTGACGGGCGGGCAGGGATTAGCTTCCAGTGAGCGCACAGTGAGCTCTCTGAGCACCTCGCGGCTCCCAGACGCTGGAGGTTCCTCCTCAGCTCCTGTTGCTTCAGAAAGGTTTGGCTGTGGGGTGCTCAGGGCTGCGTGGTCTGGGCAGTGCGTCCTGCGGGGATGGGACGGGAGGAGTGCAGGTGGCGGGGGAGTAGCGGGATGGCTTTGGTGGGGAATGCAAGGAGCCTGGCTGTGTGGCTCCCAGTGGAGCAGAGACATGGGGTCCTGCTCCTGCCCTGTGCCCGCTCTCCTCTCCGGGGACAGCTGGGACTTCAGATGTTGGCAGGAGGCAGTGCAGGGCTGGGAAGTGGAGAAAGAGTTCAAAGCAAATTAAAAAGCGAATAAAATAGCCCCTGGGTCTGCCTGGTGGCGGCTGACATCCCTCAGCCACTTCCATTTAGTTGTAAAGGCTTTACACTCTCACTCTGTCCTTTTATTTCCCCTTGAAAACAGCACAGCTCCCTGCCCAGGCATTTCCCGTGTCACTGTCTGTGAGAGGAGGACGACGCGGTGGACGTCACCGCTTGGGCAGGGCTCGGATTTCCCCTCATCGCTCAAGTGACGCTGCTATCCCAACAGGTGCTGGCCAGAGGCCACCATCAGTGTCCCCAGAGGTCAAGCTAGAGGCTGTTGCTGGTGGCAATGCTCACCTAGGAGCCGGGTGACACACCAGTCTCCACGCCCTGCCACGAGCACACAGCTAGGCTGAGGGAGCCCTGGCACCAGCCCACATCATGGAGCACACCCCTGAGATGAAGAGGTAGGTGGGGTGGGGAAGGGGTCCCTGTGTCACGGGTAGCCACGTGTGATTTGAGAATAAAAGCATGTGTGCCCGCATCCTGGGAGGGATGGGGGTGAGGGAGGCTTTGTGAAGAGAGACCTCCTGCATTTGCGTGTGATAGAATGAAAGAGATCCTGGGCTCGTGCTTCAAGGCTTCAGTCAGCCTCCAGGGATGCAGGAGAGGGACTCCTTGTGCCTCTGTGCCTGCTGCTGCCAGGGGGAGCCTGCTCCCAAAGGGTATCCACCTTCCCAGCAATAGGTGTTTATCGGTGTTAGGAACCCTGCCTGCACAGAAATGCTGAAAGCCTTGGTGGGAGAGTTAATTTGGCATCCTCCCTCCTGGTGAATTTTTGTGCTGAACAGTCCGTCCAAGCCGCCTGGCAAGTCTTCTGTGATGGCTGGAAACATTTGACCTGTTAGAAATGGAGCATACATCCCCAGACCATCCCTGTGCAGGGGAAATCATGCCATCTCTCAGTATTTTGGTGGGAGATTTACCCTGAAAATCATCTCACTTGGTTCAGCCAGCTGAGAGGACAATATAGTCCTCTGTTTCGACAGGCAGAGATGGGAGAGGTCAGAAGGTTGAGTGGAAATTTGAAGAACTGGCCTGCAGCCAAGCTGGAGCTTATGGAGGGAGGCTAAGTTCAGGCTCATTACTGCAGAACTTCTGTAAGGCCTATTATGGGGGATCTGAGGTTGAGATGACAGAACTGAGACCTTTGATCTACCTTGTGGGAGCATGAAAAGCTCTTTCTACAGGGTTTTTATCGTGAACTCAGATGAAATGGGAAGTTCATACAGGAGCCTGGCAGCACCCCAGTGTCTCCAAGTGTTTCTGGGACACCTTAGTCTTTTTTCATTCACCAAAGCAGCATGTTATTTGCACACGTGGCCATTTCCATGCTACCTGCTAGCAGTCTTTGTATGCTTGTGTCTCAAAGCCACCATTACAAGTCTCTCATTTTTCTTCTCCACCTCCTGGCTTATTTCTTATTTGCACAAGAGCTTTTCCATTACAGGGGGGAGTTTAGAGTTGCTTACTGCTTTTGCAGACTGTCATGAAGCACTCTGTAATGGCAAGGATATGGGAGCAGCAACGTGGCTAAACCAATGTCTTGCTGTTCATCTCCACATTGAAATGCAGTTATGCAGAAGATAACTATTTCCCTTTCATAGGTAGCCTCACCCTAAAACTTCCTTTGCAGAAATGAGGTCCTTGCTTCAATTTCATTTCACACTTTCCTTTTGCACGTCTCTTTCATAGATGTGGCACACTGTCAGAGGAAAATGGAGAGGTGACTTCATTGCTGGAAATCTTCACATACTAAAAAACCCCTAAACTAAGAATGAAAACATTTGCCTGAATGAAAATAGTAACGGTCCAATGACTCCTTTGCCTTTTGTCCCTTGAGTCCTATGGATTCTACCAATCGCCCAGGCAACAGTTGCAGCCAGGAGAAGCTGAAATTAAAAAACAGAAGCAAAACAAACCCTGAAATATTGGGCCAAGAAACGCGCTTCAGATGCTGAAGCTCCCTGTAGTCTTTTTGTAATTTCACTGCTATGTCTTCTACTCCTTTCGTGACTAGAAGTCTCACAGTTAATCCAATGCCTTCCTCTGTATTGACTGGTGAACAATTCTTCAGAGGGGGAAGAATCTTCCACCACACATCTCAGGCAAGCACTGGTGCAGGTGGGCACTCCATCACTGGTAATTCTGTATGATCAAGAACTTTTAGCTTTCTTTACTGTAGTAAAAGAGCACCAAGTAGTACTGATTATCGAGTGAGGCACATTTGTCCTGGAGTATCTTCCTTTTGTTCTGCATTTTCAGTGCAGCTTCAAAAAAGCATACAGGTTCTTCAAATAACCGAAGTACTATACTTTCCTTACAGGAATAGGTTACCCAGCATGAACTTTGAAGCAGAGATTCTGGCAGATCCACACGATAATTCAGGTATTTGGGAGTAAAAAGCAAACAAAACAACAACAACAAAAAAAACAACAGATAAAAATAAAATGCCCATCCACTATAAATATATCTTAATTCTCTTGGCAACAGAATTGGAAGTTGTTAAAGGAAGAAAAAGAAAGAAACAGGGTGCTACACTGAATGCAATTCAGGTGATCTATCTGAGATAGATATTGATATCAGTACCTCCAGTTGGGCTGGATGTTGAATCCCCATTCATACCTCACAGAAACACAGCAGCCAGGGACATATGGTTTTGGAACCAGCATAGGCATCCATGTAAGGTTGCACAGTCCTATACAAGATGTACAACATTATCTTATTAGCAGCAACTAAAAGCAGAATTTAAATAAGCAACTCCTGAGAAGGCAAAAATGAGGATGAAGATGTTCTGCTGAGTCCCGTCCTTCATACTCTCTTTGGTTAGGAGGAAAAGCTGATTTTTTTTCCCTTCTCAACACTACCTTTTCAGTGCTGATCTCAGATGTTGAGGCTGGCAATACTGCTGCATCCGTGATGTAGCCATCTGTCTGAGATAGACCCCAGAGACAACATTTAGCTGAATGGCATCTTTGAGTGAGCCTGAAGTCTTAGTCTTATCACTGCTCCTCAGACTCAAGCAGCTGGCTGGAGCTTGTGCCCTGGCAGGAGCAACATCTTTAGGATGAGACATCAGGAAAGCAGGCTTTTGCTATAATTGCTTGTAGCCCCTCGAGTTGCTTGGGCCTTGGTTCAGAGCTAGAAATCTTAGTCCTGGAGTATAAGTATGAGCCCATCCAGCTGAAATGCTTTTGCTGCCGATTGCCCTCATGGCCACAAGCCATGGCTCCCAGTGGGAACTCACCTCCCTGGCAGTGTACTGCAGTCCCACGTCAGTGAGAGCCAGAAATGAGGCACACGGGGTTAACTATTTTTGCTTCGGCTGCAGGTGTGCATATTTGTGTTGCATCACTCCTAATAGCAAGTGTGCCAACAGCTGGGGGTTTCATTCATCCTGTCCAGCATGTGTGAGAACCACAGCCCTTCCAGAACCTCCTGAGCAATCGTCTTCACCTTCTTGCCAGAAATACACTCCCTTTCTGCAAACCAAGTAGCATCCAGCTAAACACCTCCAGGAAATTATGGGTACATCTTCCTCAGGGCAACCTGCAGTAATGACCATCACTTAACATGCTGGTGTCAAAGGACATCAAAGAGTAATTTTTGTATCTTTAGTGTCAGCAGACTGAGTGTTCACATGAGCCCTTGTGCATGGATGGCTCCTGGGCTGTGTGACCTCTGCACCGTCTTCCCGAATCTCTGGCTTCTGTTGGGTTGGGCTGGGTTTGGTTTGGTTTCTTCCACGAGGTAAGTGCTTCGATCCTTCATTTGCCTGGAAGTCACTAACACACCATTCATATTTGTTTCTCAAGAGCTATATGTCATCCCTTCCATGAGAAGTCTCACGGCTGAGGAGTATGTAGAGGCCTTTCAGTCATTTTTGGATCACTCAACAGAGCACCAGTGCATGGACGAGTTCAACAAGGAAGTGATGCCACACATCATGGCTGGGTAAGGAGTGTGTCCACTGAGGTGGTAAGGCCATCTGTGATCATGGGAGGGCAGCCTGCCTATAAGGGTCAGCAAACACATTGAAGGATTTTCTGGGGCATGAATGAACTTTTAATGCTTTTAAGTTTTGATTCCATTAACAGCAGCCTTTCAAAAACTCTGTTTAAGTGCAATTTCAATTAATACCCTGTGCTGCTTCTCAGCTTTTGTAAAGGAAAGAATCAAGACCTTATTTGCATGTCCATCTGCTTTCATTAGCTGATTTTCCAAGGATTAAAGCGTATTGAATTTTTTCCTTCCTCTCTCCCTCCCTTCCTCCCTCCCTTCCTCCCTCCCTCCCTTTCTCCCTTCCTTCCTCCCTCCCTCACTTCCTCCCTCCCTTCCTCCCTCCCTCCCTTTCTCCCTTCCTTCCTCCCTCCCTCACTTCCTCCCTTCCT